>KV875099.1:1417505-1746511 GCA_001879275.1 Coniochaeta ligniaria NRRL 30616 | reverse complement strand
CTGGATTCTTCGTTTGGGGGTTCTTCGTTTGGGGATTCTTCATTTGGACCCGAAGAGTTGGGCTTTTTGCTTATGGGCTCAGGGTTGGGACTGCGAGGACTGGATTCTTCGTTTGGACCCGAAGATCTGGGCGTTTTGCTTTCGGGCTCAGGGCCGGGTTTCGTTTCCTTTTCCTTTCCTTTATCTAGTCTGCCACCTTCGTTGACGATAAATCTTTCCAGATCCTGAATCTGTTTCTTCATAGCTGCCCCGAGGGCGAGCCGCAGCTCCTCGTCGGTCATGGGAGGTACTGGTGGACCAACCATCTCGGCGAAACGATGAGTGAAAAAAGCTATGTATGGCAGTCTGGTTGACTATGAAAAACAATGTCAGCAAGAGATGCTCTATACAAGAAGGACGAATGACATATAGTGCAGTGGTGGTGTTGGTGACTCGAGATCGCAGAGTCGAGAGACTGGACAAACTGATGCGGAGCTCTGCATGTCTGATCGCGAGGAACTTGGAAGGAGGCAGGTCTGACGTTTGGCCAGCAAGCACCGGTTGCTCCTCCCAAGGCTTCCCAACTGCAGTTTGTTTCAAGTACAAACCCCCATCGGATGGAACTTGCACCTGCAACATCGGAATCCCAGAATGACGAGGAAAGACCATCCTTGACAGGTCGAAATTCGTTCCTGTCGAAGGAGATATATGCATAAGGTAAGGTAGGTAAGATATGCAGCATTACCGGAGTGCCTAGAGAGATACATAGGAGCTTTACAAGTGTCCTTCAACAGCCCAATGCTCGAATAAGACAGAGAAAAGATATCATTAAAAAAAGATGGTTGGGGATACATACAAGAGGTTCTACGCAAGCAGAACACCGGCCCGAAATGCAATGCTCCTAGCCCTCTACCCAGAAACAGAAAGGACCACTTCCACATTGAACATGGACACCGAGTCCCAAGCTCATACCTCCTCAATGAGTCTATCGTGCCTCGAGTACATCTTATACTCAAGCGACGTCGAGAAATCGATCTTGCCCTGCTCCACCTGTTTCCTCGTCGCCGAGAGCATCGGCTTTGGCAATCCCATGGACTCGAGGAAAGCAACAGCTAAACGCCCGATTGTCAGCACTCGCACCTCTCCTTTTCGCGGCTGTCATAAACTCACTATTCTTCCACTCCTTGTCCTGCCTCTTTGCGTCCCAGCTCAGCTCCTCGCTCATGATATCGATAATCTTCGGCAGCGCCTCCAGCGTCGCCTGGGCATTCAAGAACGCCAACCGCGTTCTCCGAGCCAAGACGTCCACCGCCGTCTGGGCATACTCGTGCCGGACCGCATACCGGACCTCTCCGTCGACGAACGGGTACAGCAACGAGATGCGCTCGCCGCGCGCAGGAAACCTCTTGTCCGTCGGCTTGCACAGCGCGGCCACCGTCCAGGCACGGTCGCCGTAGCTCTCGGTCAGGTGCTTCGCGACTTCTGTCTCTACCCCAAAGTGCTGGATGAGATGGATGAACAGGGTCCTGCTGAAACCGTGGGCGCCAATCAGCCTGACCTGATGTGTCTGGCACGATCCGTTGAGAATGGCATTGTCGTCGATCTGCTCCGTGCCGCTGACCCGCGGCGCGTTGGTCACGGGGCGGGTCTCGAGTCCGAACTCGGCGACGGCGGCGTCGACGCACTCCTCGGCCATCTGCCGGTAGGTGGTCCATTTGCCGCCTGCGCAGGTGAGCAGACCGGACTCGGAGATGTCAACTAGGTGGTTGCGGACGAGCGACTCGGTGTTCTTGGCCTTGGGGTCCTTGACCAGCGGGCGCAGGCCGGACCAGGCGGCTAGCACATCGCCACGGCGGACGCTGATGTCGGGAGAGAGGTAGTGGCTGATCTCGTTGAGGATCCACTGGATGGATTTCTCGTCTGGAATGGGGTCCTTGGTGACGACAGCGGGCTCGTCCGTTGTGCCCGCGATGGTGTTTCCCTGCCAAGGGAGGAAGAAGATGACACGTCCATCTGATGTGGATGGGTCGATCAGTCCCATCTTCCCTGGGCTGTAGTAACCCGGGAGAATAACGTGCACACCAGAGGCCGGAGCGACAATCTCCTTGCAGCCGGGATCATCCATCTTGCGAATACCATCTGTGAAGGGCCCTGTGCAGTTGACAATGCACTTCGCCTTAATCTCGAACTCGTCTGGTGCCTGCCCGTTTAGCTCTCTGACGCAGTCTTTAACCGTGGCACCGCACAACCTGCCATTGGCGTCCTTTTTCAGGCCGGTTACCTCCATGTGATTGACCACGGTGGCGCCATACAGCGCAGCGGTCATTCCAATCGAAACATTCATGCGCGAATCGTTATGAGCTCCGTCATAATACACCAGCGCGCCAACCAAGTCCGTCTGCTTAAGCATGGGAAAAGCATCGATCGCTTTACTCTTGGTCAAGAAGTACGAGCTCTCGATACCCTCGCTCCCGGCAAGAAAGTCGTAGAACTTGGTGCCGGCCCAATAGTAAGGCGCTTTCCACCACTTGTCCAGCGGCAGCATGATGGGCAGCCACATGCTCAGATGCGGCGCCGTCTGCAGGAAGTATTTGCGCTCTTTTAGCGCCTCCCTGACAAGCTGATACTGCGCCCAGTCGAGGTTCCAGACGGCCTTCTCGAGATAGCGCACGCCGCCGTGCACCAGCTTCGTACTCTTGCTGCTCGTGCCGCTGCTGAAGTCGTCCCTCTCCACGACCGCGACCTTGAGCCCGCGCGTCGCGGCGTCCAGGGCTACACCCGCGCCCGTCGCGCCGGCGCCAATGACCAGCATATCGTATTCTTCATCTTTGCCGGCAGCGGCGCCGCTCTTCCTCAGGTCGGCAATCTGCTCATCTCTGGACTTGATGCGCGGGAAGCGAGGGAGCTTGAAGGTGCCGTCGGCGCCGAAGATGGGCGGCGGCACGGCCGCGCCTTGGTACCCGGGTATGTTCCGCGGGCGGTAGACGTAGTATAAGGCGCTGCCGCCGAGGACTGTCAGACCCGCCGGCAGTGCCAGACGCCGGAGGCCGGACCGAGCTCTTGTGAAGCCGGACATTGGCGGCAGTGTCTCAGTGTCTCGATTGCTGTCTGTGTGTCCAATGCTCGTCGCTGTCTTCGCGGGTCGCAGCCTGTTACCGGCCGACCTATTTCTTTAGAAGTGAGACGCGGCAATTGGCACTTTAAACCGGCAATGTTGAGTTCGAGGATCGGCAATCGACTGATGCTGTTCGGTGTAAGTCGCGGGTCCACCCACAATGACGCAACTGGTGATAATCCAAGACACGTTAGCGTTGGATCTGCAATTCGCATGTGAAGCTCAGCAACAAAGATGAAGGTCCTGTAAACCCCAAACTCACTTGAAGATGCCACGCGACTTGCACTTACACTTGCACTGGCTTACCCCGGAAACGACAAAGTCTGGGGAAGTGGTCCGATGGGTCGCTAAAGACGGAACTCAGGGCGAGCGAGAGCTGATCATTACCCCGAGGGCCAAGATATCGCTTCCAGCATTCCACTTAGCACACGGCCTAGCACTGCTAGCTCTCCGTCAACTGCGCGGAACCATGGGACAATGACGAAACGAGGAGGAGCGGTCGCTTCGAATCCATAGTAGCTGACACAAGTGACTCGTCCCGGCAAGCGAGGACGAACAACGCTATTTCTACCTCCACGGAAGCAGGCTCTCACTGAAAGTCTTCCCACGCTCACGAGGAGAAAGCGATTCGGGGTCCAAACAGCGAGTTGCATCAGCCCGACCCGGCAAAATGCACAAACGAGGCGCTCTTGTGCAACTGCGACGTGCGTGGCGGCAGCTGGCTACCCGACTGGACGGCGCTAGTTGCGCGGGAATTCAGTTTCCTCCAATCAGAGGCCGGGAAAGGGGAGAGGTCAAGCTGGCTGCACCGCCCTCCTGGACCTCATCTCGACCAGAAGACCACACGATACCAAGCATAGACTACTAAGTCCGAATGAATTGACTATCACATCTCCAAATCTCTGCATGGCTGTGTGCTATACGAAATGTGGTTTCGCACAGCTTTCTGTTGCCTCAGGTGCAGTACATACCTTTTCTAGGGTTAGGGTTACCAAATCCGGTGTTGGCGAACTTCAGGTTGGGACCTGCCTCCTTTCATGTCAGAATAATCGTACGATTTGGCAAGTTAGGGCAGATAGTGTATTGAATCTTAAATAAGTAGATCTCTACCTTACCATCAAATTACTATCGTCTTCATAAATGGTATATCATCCTCTTCCGGTTCTCATGCAAACCCAGATCCCTTTTCCTCTCCAAAATGAGACGCCAAAGGTACCCAGACACCAAAGAACCCCCAACACCAAACCCTCGAATCCATATATCATACCGTATCCCACGGTGCATTACATCCAAACATCCACAGCATAAGAGCCATCACCAATCACCTCGACTCAACACACACAGCAAACAACTCATCCACAAACGTGCTCGCCTCCGCAACACTATCCGCCTGCACCGAAACACCAGTCTTATTCCCCAGCGGCTGCATCTCAATCATGGCCACCGTATCCCGCCTCTCATTGACCATCCTCGGCCCAGCCGTCGAAGGCCTCCCGCTCCCGACATTCGCACTCTTCCTCCCTGCCTCGCCCGCAGTAGCATCGGCATTGACAACATTGACCGTCACCTCCTGCGAGACCATGATCCCCCCAAACGACCCGGGCGTATGGTACGGCTCCGGCCGCTGCTGCTGCTGTGCGACCTGAGCGGCAGGCAGGTCCGACGTCGTGCTGCTGCTGCTGCCGGGCGAGGCGTACCGCTCGACCACGTCGAAGGTCGAGCTGCCTTTGGGCGTGGTGTTGTCGTCGCCCCCCTCGCCCCCCTGCCAGCTGTTGCTCCTGCGCTCGCCCTTGTCTCTGTTCTGGCTGCTGGGGGGGTTCCAGAGCTTGAGCGTGGAGCTCGAGTGGTTGGACTCTGGCCTGCTGCCGTAGACGGTCGGGATGGGGTTGCCGTCTGCGTCGACGGTGGTGGTGGTGGGCAGGCCGGCGGTCCTCGGGTTCCGGCGGGAGAGCAGCCACGAGCGGAAGCGGCGGGTGGGCGGCGGTGCGAGGGATAAGCCGCGGGTGCGTGGCGCGGCGGGTGTCTTGGGGGGCACGACGACGGGCGTCGTGTTCAGGATGGGGGATATCTCGCGGTGCACGGAGCGGGAGAAGATGAGGTTGTGTGGCGAGTCTTTGTAGGCCAGCTGGTGCACCTTGAAGAGGCTCAGGGGCACGAATTCCAGCCCCGGACACCGGACGTGCGAGTGGATTGGGATGACGAGTTTGAAGGTGATCAGGCTTGCGGTGTTTGTCGATGATGAGGCTGTGCTGGGCCGGCAGGGGATCTGGACAATCTTGGTTGTGAGCGTGGCGTCTTCGAAGATGTCGTCTTCGATCTCGTCGCCGAGTTGCTTCAGATTGGTGAGGAACTGGGCTGCAAAGAAGTCCTGCGCCGAGAGGTTGTTTCTGTTCTCGAGGGCCTTTATAACCCGCGATGGGGTGAAACCGTCGAGCTGTCTGAGGAAGGTGAGCTGCCACGGTTCTAGCTGGCCTATGGGCATCTGGACCGAGGGCAGGAGATGCCGTGCCGAGGTGCGCACGAGGACGTCGAACCCTTGGCTGCCGACTCGCGCTCTCACGGCAAAGAAGCCTATGTGCACGCCCGGCGAGACCCTGGAACTGTCCTCCTGTGCGTACTTAGCCATGTTGGCCAGCCGAGCTTCGAAGTTGTCCGTCTTGATCTGCATACTGGAGCTGATTATTCCCGACACCTGGCGCAGATCTGCGAATCGGTAACCGGCTGCCTCGAGATCGGTCACGTCACGGGTGGATTCCACCCGTCGAACCAAGAACATTAGCGAGCCGCGGTACAGCTCTTGGATTCTAGCCTGCTGCAGCTCGCCTTTCTCGGCGGCTATGGCGTCGTCGCTCCCGTTCGAGGGGTGGCTCCTCCGCGACGACGGCTGCTGACGGCGGATGTTGCCTCCTGTGCCGGTCGGCAGGATCTCGTCCCAGAGGATGCCTACTTGCATGAGGTTTGACTTTGTCTTCTCTGCCAACGCACGGGCTGCCGCGCAGAAGAGCTCCTTGAAGATGATGTCGTAATTCTCGATCAGTTCGCCACGCTCGTCTATTAGCTTGATGCCGTTTCTCGATACGTCTCGGCCTAGATGAGGGAGGCGACTGAGGTGGTCGATCATCGCGGTGACGATGCCGCTGATATTGGACCAGTTGCGCGAAGCTTGGAACATCCACTGGAAGAGCCGATGTGCTACGCTGAACGTGTCGCTAGGCGTCTGATTTGCAGGTTAGTGCCTCTTCTCTCTTCATTGTATATACGAAGTCTTCAGTCCTGCATACCTTCTCCAAGAATGAGTCCGTGATCTTCTCCGACGGCAGCAGCCCCTCCGGACTGACCAGCACTCGGCCCTGCTTATCAAAGATGGCCGTAGCCAGGACGACTTGCTGAGCCTTGCTGGCATACCGCGACATGAGGCGAGCAGTGTAGAAAACGGACACGGCAATAATGAGGATGGCACCGACCGACAAACAGATGACGATAATGACTGTCGTGTTCCGGGAGTTCTCATTAGTGCCGTTGTTCAGTTCGACCAGCCGATATTGCGTTCCCGTCGAGGCGCACCAATGCATTCCCGACACGGCACCCGCGAGCAAGACGGCGGAGCCCCCGCGCTTCCACCACGAATTCGTCCACGAGGCGCGGAAGACGAAGAACAGCGCCAAGGCAGTCATGCTCGCAGCTACAGCAATCAAGGCCGAAAACGCAACATTGATATAGTTGTAGATGCACACGTAGTTGTTGATTGACGCATTGCCGAGGTAGTGCATGCCGCAGATGGCTGCTCCGGCGAGCGTGCCACCGGTCGCTACACGCCACCAGTACACTTGGTTGCTCGTTCCAATGGCGACGAAGGCCGCCAGGAGCACTATAATGGGGACGAAGAATGAGAGCGCGGTGAAGCCGCTTGAGTATGCTATCTGCAACTCTAACTGTCCGTCGGCCAAGGTGATCGCTCTGTTGCCGATGTAATGCTATGCTCGTCAGCATGTACGTTGTGAGCGGGAGAATGCAGAGCGACTGGACTTACCATGCACCAGATGGCGATTCCGCCCATCGTAACGGCGGCGCTGACCAACAGCAAGCTATACAAGACATCAGGACCTATCATGTAGCGTCGAGGTTTCTTGGTCTTACTGATTCAACCTGCCCCTGGGGGCAGTTCGACGATTGATCAACTCGAGCGTCGACGCCGCTCCGATCAGACTGACCACATAGCTCAGGGCCACGAAGCCCGGGTTGAAGGAGCGTGGCACCACGTGGCCATGCCATTGCTCGAAGAGCGGGTGAGACCCGGAGATCGACATGGTGATGGCCCCGAGATGGGCAGGAATGCACAGGAAGACTCGTGGGAAAGACCGGCCAGCGTGTTGCAAGTGCGAACGGCCGCCTTATTAGGCTCCGGATCGTCGACGCCGGTTCGGATTCGCGTGTTGATTGACCGTGGTATATACTTGAGGTGGCTAGCAAGCCATCTCAGCCGGGGAGTCTTGAGTATTGGTGTGAGTGGAAGTCGGAGGAGCTAAACCAGGCGCCGATGCAGCTAAGAGACGCGATCAACTACAGGTGCTAGGAGGTGTGTGCATCCGGTCTGTTTGCATCAATGGTTCTTGGAAGCGGAATGGATCCGTTCAAGTGGCAAAGTGGTGCCGTGACATTAAAGTCGCATGTTGGAGTGAGAGACTGAGAGTACTCGGGTAGGGTGGATTTCACTGATGTCCAAGTTCTTTGAGAAAAAGCAAGCAAGTATGACGGCAACATCACGATAATTGGGGGAGTTGGCCACACCACCACGAGAAAGTCGCATGCAGGCCAGTCCAGGAACCCGATTCGAGGCTGTAGGTGCTTATGGACCAAAAGCATAAGGTATCCAGCTACAAGCAGGGGTCCACTTTCAGCTAGTTGTTGGCTTGGACATCCATGGATTGGCATGGTGTTCGTCCGTTTAGTCAAGCTCCTTGGCAGCTAACTCTGCATCCGTCCGACTTCAAACTAGGGAACACAAGGTAATTGTTTGTCAGAAACACTAGCCGGGCCTCGAGGAGTCGAGATTGGGCTCTTTTCATTGTCAATGCTAGCGACGACAGCGTGGACAAGGTTCTGATCGATCGGATAGTGTTCCTGAGAGACAAGGCCAGGGCGAGCAGTCCCAAGATGATGAGATCTTGGGCGAGTCGGGTCTCTGATGAGCTGGTGATGGTTGGTCAGTGGGCACGGAACGGTCCAGTTCAAGACATGAGGCCGTTCGTGGCCGTCGATGATATTGCGCCAGTGGACTCGGAGGCTGAGACTCCAGGGGTTGACGGTGCACGGGGAGATGACCAACGACCATGGGACTCGCCAAGGGAGAGACCCGACGAATGCGAGCGTCCATGGCAAGCCACAGTGTTGGACAAGGTGTCATAGATTGTGGACCGGCAGCACCTAGAAGCCAGCTCTCTTTTCTTCCGACTGAACTTCGTACATTCCACAACTAGGAGCGACCCCCTTGCGCTCAGACGAGTTACTAGCAGTCTGTGCGACATCTCGAAACACTCTTTTCTTGGAATAATGGCCAGAATGGAGGACAAAAGTCGCTTGCAGGACAATGTCTGAACGCGGTGTGCTAGCAGCGCTCGCTCCATGGGCAAGTGAGGGGAAGTGGTTGGAGGTCGGCGAGCTTGGCGAGTAAAACTGGGGGCTAGGCCTGCCAAATCGCGATGTGATTGCGGCAGTGATCGACAATCGTGCATAAGGCATGAGAGCTTTGACCACAGCTGCTACTGCTAGTGGCAAGGGCGCCCCAGATCAGCTTCTCATTCGCTCCTTCCGGCCAGGAAAAGCATTGACCTCCCGAGTTTATCTGGACCACGGACGGCAGGGATTGAATCAGCTGCATTCCTGTGCTGTGGTAGTACCCGCCCTCGCTGGTCTGTCTCGTAGATTCAGTTTTCACAATTCAAAATGAGTCGTCTCTTCCATTGTGTTCAGTCTCATCCTAACCGAGAACCAATGGAAGTAAATTGATCTATTCGGCCCATATATGCGCTACAGGAATCTGCATCGTTTTGTCACCAGGACTCCCCCTTGCACAGCCAGGTCCAAGAGCTGTGCGTCGTCGTCGAGCGCCGTCCGTGCTCGCGAATAGTCTCAAAGCTACCTAATCCTGGTACGAAGTACTCGACTCCAGGACCAAAGTTGGGCCCGATCAAGGACCCGCCAAGGGGCGCTTGCCTCGTGTATCGAGGTAATCGTCCTCGCCTCCTCGGCAACTCTACCGGTTGGGACTGAAGCAAGTTATTGGGATGGATGGCCCGGGCATCGCAAATGAAGCTCACGGACCTCCCATTCCATGCTTGCTCGTGACTTTTCAGATCAGTCCCCTACCTTGGGAGCTAAAAAAGACCTTTCTTATCTTCGTCGGACACCTGTTCGATTGCATCAACACCCAGCTCTCCCCGGCCCCGGCCCTCCCACAAGCCGAGGCCTGGAATAGCGGATCCGAAGCTTGATGGCTTCAAACATAAGGTGGAACCCAGATCAGAAGCCAAGCTGCCACGCTGGAAACCGCACTACTGTATACCAACCTTAGCTGCATGCGTCGCTTACTCACATGGCCACCACGCATCCGTCTCAACTCGAAGGAGGGAGGGAGATTGGCGTCTGAGATACTAACGTTTGTCATTCTGCCCAACTTTGAAGCTATCCTCGCGCGATATCACCCTCTCAGGTCAAGAGGCAGGTTAGCAATACTACCTTACTGTGCTAAACCAACCCAACTGCCAAGAACCGGCAGGGATCGCAGATAGCCGGATCGCCAAGATAGCCGAGTCCGAAAATCACACTCCCGCACTTTATATGCCTGTCGATCATTGTTTGTTCGGGACAGACACGCAGCTTGACAACTAACCCCTTGCTTTTTTTTTTCTACACCTGCCACACTTCCTAACTGTACCCGCAATGCCGCGCGTCTCAGGTCAAAGGACCATGTCCTAATAAGCTCATGGTAAAACATGCATACCCGGCGGGCCTTGCCTTGCGATATTTGTCGCTGCGATGATCGCTTCCTAACTACGACAACGTGCCTTCCACGCCCGAGACATGCTGCACACGAGCGGATTCGGATCCTCCGAGACACTCCAGGATGGATATATTCCCGGTGGCCCTCGTCGCAAAACCCAAAATGCTCGCTTGCATCAACTCCTCCTTGGTGGACCACAAGCCGCTGGACAACAGCTCGTATCCGGCATGGACTTGCTACTGTACACGTGAACCGTTGTTGCGAGCAAAGCAATCTCGCTCCAAGCCGATGACTCCGTGTAGGGACTCGCTCCTAGCCTGGCTTCCAGGGTTAGTCCTAGTCGGAGACTGTCTGCAAGCCAGAGAGTGCATGTCGCGGCCGCGGGCAGTGGGTAAGCTCCGTATCATCCCCCCGGATTCGGATATCCTGCCCGGAGCTGGCAATTTACGCAGCTGAGAGTACATCAAACATCCCCTGTCCGCCCTCCAAGCGGTGCTGAAAGCCACGCGCTTCACCAGGGACGTCCCTGTTGTGTTAAGGCTAGAAAATCTAATCAGCGCTAGCAGCCAGAGGCTGCCGCAGGATCTAAGCGTTAGGGAATTCTCGCCGAGATCGTACCAAGCATCTCGCTATTCAGGGGGAGCACTAGCAATGATTATGGCAGCCCTAGGACCGGCCTTTCTTATTGCAAGAGTAATTCCTTGTGGTGGCTTTCCGAGGTCGTGTTTGTAGAATGGCCAGTGCCTGGACACAGAAGAGACTTCAGTCTGGCGTTGAGCCTATGTAATGAAGATGGGAGCCTACTGTTGAGGGGAGCATACCTACCTATGTGCGTAATGCTGGCCATGTACTGGCTCAAGCATTGTCGCATCGTCCCTTCGTCCGTTCGCCGTCGTCTTATCGCGCCTGTGCCATAAAGTTAATTGGAAGATGTACAAGCCGCATTCATACCATGTGTTGAGCCGCGAAGGCAACGATACGATGAAATCCAGAGATATGATGGATGGAGCCCGATCGATATCTCGCTTGGCGACATCCAAGCATGCTGTCGATAGACGGAGCAAATGATCAAGTCCGCCATCTTCCACCTGCGGTGATTGTCATCTGCTCATATCCTACCACGAGAGATCACGGTTAATGCATGATAATCAGAGACTGAGAGCCCAAGAGTTTGATTTGACTTGTACAGTACTTTAAACAAGACTACTCAAACAACCTTGAATGTCAACCGGGTATCTCAACACCAGCCGGGTAAGACGGCGACGCCGGCTTGCCAAATGGTAAAAACAAACAGCGGCTCGTCCGACCTCTCTATACCATGCCGAGGAAAACAAAACCAACTCCCTGCCAAAATGCTTGCTTGCTTTGAAAACAAACCAAAACTCCAACACCCCTTTGATCCTTCTGGATCCTTTTTGTGGTCCCTTCCCTTGTCCAGATATAACTTCGAAACGCCTGACGCCAGCCCTTGCAGGAACCAACGCGATATGCACAGACGACCAAGAAAAAAAAATTGTACAAGACCACCACAGCAAATTCCACAATCGTACACGAACACCTGGCAGACCGTTCTCCTCCATGAACCGGCCAAGAAGGCCAAAGGTGCCGTCCATCCTTCTGTCCATCCATCTGTCCATCCTCCTCCAACGCCGCAAACAAGTCGTAGTCGGCAATGGCGCTCCTTCGCAAAGCGGGCGTGAGCCTCCCCAGGCGCCACAGCAACACCGCCGAGCCACCAACACAACCCTCTGCCGAGCTCCAGACCCAAGCGAGACTCAGAAACGAAGCACCGTAAGCACCGCCGATGTGGGATGCTTAAACGGAACCCCGACCGTCGTCAAGCTCTTGAAGGGGGTCTGCGAGGACGGAAAACCCAGCGAGCCACCGGATCCAACCACGATCAGGCCCGTTACGGCCAGATCAAGTGGGAGGAAACGGGTCTACGAGCCGAAGAAATCCGGAGCCTCGAGCGAACCTGCAAGTCAGCGAGATCAAAGCCGCGCCTTTCAGTCCGAACCGTGATCACCTCCTGCGTGGCGAGCTCCAACGGAAACGGACCCAGGTCATCCGGCAAAGAAATCGAAGTCAAGCACTAATTGCGGTCTCGACGATAACCCTGCCGCCGCCGCAGCGGAGAAATCGGAGCATCGAGCAAAAAGAACGCGAGCACAACGGCAGAGGGGGATGGTTGAGCCCTCTGGCACCACACCACCACAAGCCCTGCCGGCAAAACAAAAAGTGACGCCTCCGCGGAGGCGGGTTTTGTGAGGTTTTCCTTCCCCGTCACTCGCGAGGAGCCGGTTGCTTCCGTTTTCCTTCGGGGTTTGTAAGGTTTTCCTTCCCCGTCACTCCGTGGAGCCGGTTTGAGAGGTTTCCCTTCCTCGTCACCCCCCTTCAAGGGGCCGGTTCCTTGCGTTTTCCTTCGCCGGTTTGAGAGGTTTCCATCCCCACGAGTTTTTAACGTGGTGTCTCGCTGCCCACTGAGGCGGTCCTTCAGAAGGTTGGTGATGGCAAACCGAACCCCTGGTAAAATGATAAAAGCACCGGAAAAATGACCATGGAAAGGCGGAGGAGGAGTGACGAAAACAGCAAAAGAGGAAGGAGAGGTTGGAAGGGGTCTCAGACCCCGACCAAGGCGAAATCTCCCTTGAAGCCCTCACCCAGGAGGATAGCCGCGAGCATAGACCGGGCTGTCCTGAGCTGTCCCGCCGCATATGACTCCTTTGGATCCAATCCAAGCGCCATGCAAAGGCCGTTCATGATCGTGAAGACGCCGCAGTCCCATCCGTTGGTCTGCGCCGGGCCGTCAATGTCAATGGCCGACCACTCGCTCGCCACGAAGTCCTCGGCCAGAGTGGTCTTGACCCACTCGAGGATCTTGCTGGTCACAGAGGGATTGCCACGGCCCCCCCGCAGCGAATCCATGTGAAGAACAGCCCCCTTCTGCGGCAGGACGACCGCCAGAGTCCAGTGGTTTCCGGAGCAGATGGGGATGAGGATGGTCTCGATCTGCTTGAAGTTGTCCTTGCGGACACCGGCACGGCGCATCATGCGACCGCAGCTTCCCGGACCGACGGTCTCGAGACGCGGCCAAAAGTAGGAGGTGAAGGTGGCGCACCTCGGGTTCTCCTTGGTGGCGCCGGACTTGTTATTGACGAGATCGCCAATGTGCTGGATCGACCCAATGATGACGTTGTCATTGAGCCACGCGGTGGGTGGCAGCAGCTTCTCGACGAAGTCGCGCTTGGTCAATGCCTGCCCCTCGGGGGTCTTGGCCAGTTGGACGCCCTCCCCGCCGCTTCCGATCCTTGAGACCCGCGACCTCCACTCATCAGACAGCGGTGTGATGATCGCTCGCGTTGGTCGACGAAGACCAAGCACCGCGCGCCGCCGCGCCGCCTCACGGACGCGCTCCTCTTCCCGGCTCCTGGCCGCCGCTACCTCTTGCACACGGCGCCGTTCCTCAGCCTCCCGCCGCTCCTCTTCCTCGCGGCGACGGCGCTCTTCCTCAGCCTTCCGCCTCTCCTCGGCTTCTCGTCGACGCTTCTCCTCCTCGAACTGCCTGGCCAGCTCGGCCCGGTGCCGTTCCTCTCCGGCCTGTGCCTCCTCCTGCAACTGTCGGTCGATGTGCAGACCGTGAAGCTTCTTGATGGCGATAGGGAGTTCCGAGTCCGGAAGGATGATGCTGGGGCGGACCAGGTCTCCCTCCGTGTTGACCTCGAGGTCATGCAGCAAGAGATCCCTCTCTCGCTTCACGTCCTCTGCCGTCTTGGCGGCTTTGGGCGAGGCCGGCTTTGGGGGCAAACGAGCGAATCGAATTGGTCGGGAGGCCTCTTCCTCCATGGCCTTTTTACGAAGCCTTGCTGCAGTAAACTCATTGACCATGATGCCATCATGATTTACCCGTGATCCAGGAAGACCCGGGGTCATGGTACCGTCATAAGGCGGTCGTGGACTATCTGTCGTTGGACGGATGACCCAACCCCCCTTGAAGAGCTCCTCTCGTGTGTGGTCAAGGAACTCCTCGTACTTAGTCCTGCCCGCAACAGACTTCATCTCCCCCGTGATGGAATCCTTGCATTCGCTCCGACCACCGCAAGCCTCTGACATGGTCTGGTCTTCTGGACGTTCCAGTGGGATCTTCTGGACACCGTGTGTCTGCTTCACCCGTCCATCGTGGATGTCGCTGATGAACTGCGCCCATAATTCCTGCGTCTGCTTCGAAGGGCGTGATTTCTTCTCTACCCGAGATGCTTTAACAGGCTTCGGGGTTGAGGTACGGAGAGGCTTGTGCCGCGGAGACCGGAAACTGAGGATGTCCTCGGAGAAGCGAATATTTGGCCTCGGCGCTTCGGGAGTAAAATCAAACGAGATCGTCTCCGGCTTGAGGATGCTTCGTGCTGGCAGTACTGGAAGCGGAGTTGAAGGCGATGCCCTGGGAACAGGCCTCGTAAGGACAAGAGGTCTCGCTGGAATGACAAGACGTGGCGTCTCTCGAGAGGGAGCCTGCAGCTCAATGATGGGTTGAATATACACATCCTCAATTGGCACCTCTTCCAGAATCTCGGGGGGCCACTCGCCGGGCATGCACAGATCATACTTCCCGGGAAAGTCGACAAGGCTGATGGGGATGTCTTGCTTGTAAATCGCGTCCATGTCGGCAACGACTTTCGTAATGGCCAGCTTCATGCCGACCTGAATCTCATTCTCCCCTTCCGACCAGAGGAGTCGGAGCAAGAAGTTTCTAGCATCCCGAGCCGCTTCTCTCTGGTCGGAGGTCCAGTAACCGCGAAGATTCTTCGGCGGCCTCGGCCCAAACTTCTTCTTCAGCTTGGAAATGAGTTTTTCGTTACCATAAACTTCCTCTACCATCTGGGCGAGGTTCAATGATGAGCGCTCCCAGGATTGGAGCGTGCTTTTCTTCTGCCGGTCCGTCAGCTCATCCCATGTCTTCACCTTGTTTTTCTCCAGGGTATGACGGTGGAGCCGGAGGCTCAGATCCAGGTTGAACTCTTCGTCATCCCAAGTCCCACCGGGGATTTCCTTGAGACCCAGACGTTCCAGTCCTTCCTTGTGAGCTTTGCGAATGGCTTCCTCAGAAACATCCCAGTGATATTTACCATCCTTGAAGTCATCGTAGATCTTGTTGCCCAAGTTTATGAAATCCTGGAGATAATGTGCGCCGATATAGTAGGCGGGAGCGTCAGTCCACTCAAAATATGCATAGTCGGCGAATGGGCTTGGCTGAACTCTTGGGTCTGAAGTCTCCCATTTCTTTCGCGCCTCAGTGGTGGTGATGGGAACATAATGCTGCGGTTTAAAGCGCTTGACAACAAGGTTGCCGGCCTGGTCCTGGGCGCGATTCTCGATGGCTGCCTGGGCTGGCTGGGCTTGCCTGAAGTTCCAGACGGTTGAAACTAGCCAGATATTAGCAAAGCGCACCGAAAGAACAAATGGGCAATCATGACTTACGCTGAGCTCCAACTCTGCTCAGAAAATGCTTCACCGAGGTCCCCATTGTGATGGCTCCAGTGATGGCTACAGTGCCGTAGATCCCGCACATGGACTTGGCCGACTCGACTGAGTGTAACAAATTGGATCCAGCTGACTGTGCCGAGCGAAGGTATCGCGCAGATTTAACACGCAGACGGTACGCAATCGACCCTGCCCGGACAGTAGTGGTCCTTGAGGAAATACGAAGTATTCTTCGGCGTACGGCTGCGGCGCCGGGTTGGCAAGGACCGTCTATCACTCTGATTGTGGTACCGTCGGTCAGCTCACCCTCGGAATCCTGAGCCTTGCGCTTCCGAGACAGACGCCTGGCCGTTTCCTCGGCGGCCTTCTGCTCGTCGGTCTTGCGCTGAGTCGCTTCCTCTTCGGCTTTCTGCTCGTCGGCCTTGTGCTTGCGGCGGACCCAAAGTGCGAAATCGCTCAACGGTTTCTGATCACAGGTGCAATGCCAATGCCAATCTCCCTTCCTCATAAACACCCAGACGTTGTCGAAACCTGGCTGCTTGAACTTGCGAAAGAACCGGAAAGTGCCCTCTCCTGCCTCCGCCGCGGCCCTGTCTTCGTAGATTTGGGGCAGAGGACATCCACAACCACGCCGCTCGTGATCGTCTTGGATGGCCTTAAGAAGTCTAGCACCAAACGCGTGGCCCTCCTCCTTCTTGAGGGTGACGTACTTCGTTGTTGTCTCCCCCAGCTCTTCTCCGGTTATCAGTGGATTGGTGAACTCGTTGAACTCGTATGGCAGTTCCCACTGGATACGGAACTGGGCACGGCGGAATGCAAGCTTTCCCTGACGCCTGGCTTTGTTGCGCTGCCTCTGAGCTGCGATGAAGGGATCCTTGTCCTCGGATTCGTCAATGGGACCCTCCTCCTCGGGTTCATCGCAGACTATATTAGCCTGCAGCTCATCATCCGCAATCTGGGTGAGGTAATGTAGGGGAGTGACAGGCTGGAGCGAAAAGGAAATGCCGACTTGATGGAGAGATCGTGGTGTAGTTGGCTGCCTAACAAGACCAGTCGGACTGCGAGGAAGTGTCGGAACGCTCTCCTCAGCAACCTGAGTCTCGACTACAGCAGGTTCGGAAACTATCTCCTCGATAATAATGCTGGGAATATGATCCGGAGAAGGATCGCGTAGGAATGTCTGCTCGGGAACCGGAGTTTCGACTTGAGCAAGTTCGAAAGCCGTCTCCTCAGCGATAAAGCTAAAGCTATCCTCGGGAGAAGATAGCTTTTCGCGCAGAAACCTTTGCGCGGGAACCGGAGTTTGGACTTCAGCAAGTTGGAAAAGCGCCTCCTCAGTGATAAAGCTAAAGCTGTTCTCGGGAGAAGATTCGCGCGGAAGGCTCTCTTCGGCAACTGGAGTCTCGACCACAGCAGGTTGGTGGACTGTGTCCTCGATGATAGTACTGGGAATATGCTCCGGAGAAGGTTCGCGCAGAAACCTTTGTGCGGGAACCGGAGTTTGGACTTCAGCAAGTTGGAAAAGTGCCTCCTCAGTGATAAAGCTAAAGCTGTTCTCGGGAGAAGTTTCGCGCGGAAGGCTCTCTTCGGCAACTGGAGTCTCGACCACAGCAGGTTGGTGGACTGTCTCGATGACAGTGTCGGGAATTTGTTCCGGAGACGGTGCGTGCAAAAATCTCTGCTCGGGAATGGGAGTTTGGACTTGAGCAAACTGGAAAAGCGTCTCCTGAGCGATAATGCTAAAGCTATCTTCGGGAGAAGATTCGCGCGGAAGGCTCTCCTCGGCAACCGGAGTCTCGACCACAGCGGGTTGGCGAACTGTCTCGATGACAGTGTTAGGAATATGTTCCGGAGAAGGTGCGCGCAAAGATCTCTGCTCGGGAACCGGAGTTTGGATTTGAGCAAATTGGAAAAGCGTCTCCTGAGCGATGATGCTAAAGCTATCCTCGGGAGAAGATTCGGGCAGGTTGTGCCTGACGAAGGGTGGCGGGATAGGAGCAGGTGTGAATGGGCTCTCCTCGACAATAGGAGTCAAATCGGGCGCAGCTGCGACGCCTGGAAAGGTGCGATTAGCGATTCCGGTTGCCCTCGGGGTAGCAGGGACGATCTCAGGAAGCGGTGGAAGGGGAAGCTGTGCCTGATTGTGAGCGACGGTCGATGTAGTCTGGCTGCTGGTGGGGGCCGCAGTAGTATTAGTTGTAGTCTCGACGCTGCGCGATCGGGATCGTCGAGATCGTCGGAGGGGGGTAGGGGGAGGCTGATTGCCGTCGTCGGAGGCAACAGAGGACTCGCGAGATCGTCGAGATCGTCTAAGAGGGGTCGGCGCGGAACGATTGCCGTCGTTGGAGGAAACGGAGGACTCGCGGGATCGGCGACCGGTAGAGGGGGTGGTCTCACGCAGACCGCGACTATTGCGCGTCGTACGAGGTTGAGTCGGTGTCTTAGGCATGGTGACGTTAGTTGATTCTTGTCGGATGCATTTAAGACTGAAAACCGAGGTGTATTGTTGCTTCTACAAGACGAAGCAACGGCGAACTGTGGTGAAGAAAATGTTGCTTCTACAAGGCGAAACAACGGCGAAAATGTGGTGAAGGAGATGTGCGTAATGACAATGACTTGACCTGACAAAGGAAAGACAGGATTCGGATTGATGAGGACAAGGAGACGCGTTGGGGGATGTGTCTCTTGTCAGAAGGGTGTGTAAAATACTTAAGAGCCTGGGTAGAAGCTCTGAAGTTGCGATACACTGCAATTGCAGATTGAAACTGTTGATTACTTGTGTAGGCGGGTGATGTCTGTGAGGTTGGCAATTGGAAGTGCCGACTCCGACAGAATCGCGTTGAGATGGTGATGCCTTCACTCGGAATAAGCTGTTTCCAAAGCGCAACAGGCTTCTGAGCGAAGCTGGTTCTTCTGTAAAGAAATGAAGAAGAAGGTGAGCTGCACAATTGTAAGGAGATGGGGATTCTACCGATTGATAGAAAAGTTGGCTGAGAACTTTGATTGCTGACGTTGCTGGAAAGCTGGTCGTGATCGAAGTTCGCCAGGACGTGTTTGGTGGTGGTTTCGTCGGGAGCAGAAAAGACGCGAAGGTGGGGTCTTTTGTTGTTTCTCGAGGGGTGTGGGAGGAAACGCGTCGAGAAATCGATCAAGGTGGAAAGTTGAAGCGATTCGGGACTTTTGGTCGCCGCGGGCAACGAAAGTCAAACGACAGTGCACTGGTGTGGTTTTCGACCAAAAGCTCGGGTGCTTATCGATAAGAGAGTACTAGAATCGTGAAACCCCTCAAAATCAGACCACATCAGCCAGCAATAAGGTCCGTGGGCAACAAAACGAAGCTCTACGAACGAGATTCGCGATGTTGGAAGTTGGAGTTGAAGCTCCAAAGCTCAAAATGGAGAGCTTAAGGAGAGCTCGGGCCATTTTGCGCCGGCTGACCAGATTTTCCGTTCCTTGAACAAGGGATAGGAACCCCTCCGTGACAGCACGCGCTAAGCCCCTTCTAATCATCAGTGTAACGGTGGATCTTCAGCCCTACGCAGGATCAATGATCTTGTCACTTCTGCTGATCGCATTCATGTGTTTGGATTTGCGATTCTCCGCACAAGGTATTTTGCAAGAGCCCTTATTAAATTACATCAAATTAGGCTCAGGAGAACAGCAAGATGTACATATGTGGTAGCGCATTGCATGTTACCTGTGACCTGGGCACTTTCCCTGAAAATCGAGATGCCCTTCCTAATAGGTAAGGTACCTTACTCTCATAATGGTCTCATAGTCTGGTCGTGTGGTCGTCTGATCCTCTAATCATTATTTCGTGCTATTTGTGATTTTGATTGTCGGGTTGCCCCTTATATATGTAGTGTCGAGGAGCCTGTGCTATAGACCCTCACCACCTGGAAAGCATGTGTGTTGAGGTACCCGCTCGAAGCAAATGGAGGTGAAATAACAGGGACTGAGACCTCAAGGGTCGATATATACACGTCTCGACGACTGGGCAAGTAGGTATCGTGTGCAGACGAAAACCAAAACCTAGAAAAGACGGTTGAATATATCTGACGACTGCTATAGAATAATAAAAAACTACAACGACAACTAACCTACAACTGGGCCATCGTCTCCCCCAGCTTCTTGGTACAGAACGCCCCAAAGTACTGATTCAGCGCGTCCACCGTCCCACTCCCCTCCACAAGCTCAGTGACCATACCGACATACCCGTCAGGACGGACAACCACGACACCGCCCTTCTCCTGATCGAGCCCCATCTTGGCGTGCGCCGCCGCCTGCGCATCCAGCGCCCGACGATCCCACCGGTCGTCGGCGTAGACGTGCTCGCGATACCGCGCCAGCAGCTCCGGCAGGTCGCGGCTGATCTCGACGCTGCTGCGGGGCGCCGCGAAGACGGTGCAGATGCTGAAGAACCAGCTGTGCGGGTTGTGGCGCTCGTGGTGGGAGACGGCGTCGACGTCTGGCCTGAGGAAGGAGGAGTAGAATGACCCTTTCTTGCTCATGTAGCTGGCCAGATCCTTTAGTGCGGTTGCTGTTACTGCCGGCTTGCCAGCAAAGATGAAGATGCGGAATGAGCCGTTGAGAGGTATTTCCTGCTCGAGGTGGACGACGTTGGCGTCTACCACGCGGGTGACGTCGGCGTTCATGAAGAGGCGGCCGGTCCGGAGCTTCGTCCCCTTCGGGTGGATGACGTGTGATTGTGCTGGATGTGATTCGGACCAGTTGAGGGAGTTGGGCTTGTACGCTACTCCGTAGCCGCTGGTGAACTCGCAGGACTCCTTGAATGTCTTGATGAACTCGTTGTCATCGCTGTCTTTCGTAGCATTCTGCGATGCCGCTTGAACTTCGTTCGCTGCTGGTGGCCGCTGAGAGAAGAGTTTTGCGTATTTGTTGTCGAATGCCAGCAGGTTCTCGGCCACATCCTTCCGCTCGGGCTCGTAAGTCGTCAACAGCTCCCGGACCGCAAATCCTCGCTCGACAAGATGGATTTTCCAGGCGAGGTTCAGTGCATCGAGGAAAGCTGTGTTCATGCCTTGTCCAGCCTTGGGACTGTGAGTATGGCAGGCATCGCCACCAAGGAAGACCCGGTGATCGAGCGTATACTTGTCGGCGATTCCTTGGCCGATTGGATAGACCGAGTACCATTCTACTCGCTCCCACTCGATAGTGTAGGGCGCCAAAATCTTCTTGGCCGATGCTTGAACTTCCTCTACTGTTGCAGATTTCCGGGGGTTGAAGTCGGGGTCCGTCGAGGTGGCGATCTGGATGTAGAGCCGTACCATGTTGTTCTCGCGAGGAATGACCATGATGGAGCCATGGTCGGAATGAATTGTGCATTTCATCTTTAAACTGTTAGCTAGATGATCGCCGGTTGAGGGCTGCAAGTGACTAACCTTGATATCCGGAAAGTCGGTGTTGACCACACCATCCATGACACCCCAGACGTTGGAAATCGGGTCTTTGTGTGTCATGCCAATGCCGAGCTGGTTTCTGATGAAAGACCTCGCGCCCTCTCCGCCAAAGAGATACTTGGCTCGGACGACCTCGCTGGCCGTACCGTCAACATGTTCTAGTCTGACCTCGACTGGGTATTCCGGGTTCTCCTTCTCATCAGACTTGAAGCCGGCAATGGTCCATGGCCGTTGGACCTGCACACCATTCTTCTCCAAATCGCCGATAAAAACTCTCTCGATCAACCCCTGATGCAGTAAGGTGGTGAAGGGGTATCTGGCGTCGATGAAGCTGGGGCAACTGGCCCAGGTTCCTGTCCTGACGATTCCCTTTCCGTTCTTGGGAGGGTCCCAGAAAGCGACCTCGTAGACACGAGCTGGTTTGTGGGCCATTATGGCAGATTTTAGTCCCATGTTCCGCAGGAGATCCAGGGACCGCGGCTGGATGCCGTCCGCTCGACCTGTTGGCGTTGGTTCGGCTCTGTTATCAATGTGCTTGATCTTGTAACCCCATCTTGAGAGACACGTGGAGAGCATCAAACCAACTGGACCGGCTCCAACAATGACTGTGTATATCGTGAGCTTCTTCCATCCTGGACGTGGGACTTGGACGAGGTGATTTACCTATGTCATAGTTGGTCGAGCCGGCCTGTAGGTCAGGCCTTGTCTCCATTGTTGGAATTCACTGTTTTGTCGGAGGCACTGAAAGAATGTGCAAGGTTCGTGTGACTAGAATATGAGGTATCACAGAAACGACGGTACACTAGACAAGCAAGTTGTGGTAGAGAGCCAAACTACAAAGAATAACAAGCCGCACTAGGGGGTATCTCGAGAAGGTTGGAAATGTGTATAAAGGCTAGTGAACAATACGCATGTGAAGATCATGAGGCTCTGGCCTAATATATGACTACCAGAGTCCCTGTAACCGGGTTCCGGACTCAGAGCCGAGCCAAGGCGGACCGGGAGTTATGTTTAGTTCCGAGAGTTATGTTCAGTTCCGAGAGAGGAAGCCATGGATCAGTAAGCAGCCCGGACAGCTCTCACGGGAGTGGAATACGGTCTCGCAGCGCGGCTTGGGACTCGGGAATGGATACGTACAAGGGACCAGCCTGGAGTTATGGTGGCCTGTAGGGATAAGGGAGGGCCGAGAAGCATGGATGGAGCGGAAAGGTGGCACTCATCAGCTCAAAGACTGCGACTAGTTTACCAACAACCAGATACCGGCACCTCTCCCGGGCCAAGGCCCTCCATGATTAACGACAGACGTGAGCAGCGTGGGGTACGTAACATGTCTGCTGATGGCCCAGAATTTGAAGAGAGAGGATACCCGGGATATTGACACGGGAATGAAGAAGTGGGGATCTGGAGCCGTAGCGGGGGGCCAAGTGGGAGACGGCTCTGATTCTCGGGAAGCGCAAGCGGTCGGATGAAGTCATAAATAAGTGGGTCACCTGGTCTCTCTGGCCAATAGAGCGGCCTTTGCCCTGGGCGCGCATGCAATCTTCATTCAACGTCCATCCAACATCACCAACGCGACATCTTGACCTGCCATAGACCTATGACTCTACATGCAGAGCGTCTGTTTAAATCATGCCTCCTTATGGTATCCAAGGCCAGCTGTCATAGCCAAACCAAAATGCTCATCATCTCATTAACTAAGTTACATACGAAGTAGCTTGTGCACAATCTCATTGACTTGAACGAGCAACAATCCGCCAACGGGCATGAATCCAACTACCTACCTTATCCAACATGGAGCGACAGCCAAGACCTTCGAGTCCAGCCAAGATACCTTATTTACCGTCTCGTGGTATTGCGTATCAGGAAAGCAAATAAGGTTTAGTTTCAGCGAGCTAGTCAACTTGGAAGCTGTCTCATCCAGGACCTAGACATCCAGGATTGTTCTTCCTGGATTGGAGAGAACTGACGACGAGATCCTAGTCACCGACGCTTCGATGAGCCCGTGTCTGTCCTCCAGGCACTAAGGCTGATTTGTACGAGTTTTTATTCTTTCACTTGGCTCTGGAATATTTCCTTGGGTCAATATTGAATGACTCCCTTTCCTTACCCCTTTTAATTCACACTGCTCTCCGGATCTCAAATATCTCGACACTGGATGTCAATGAATTCCAAGTGTATCATATTCGGCTTACCAGCCGGAGTCCCTGTCACCGGTGCCCCCTTCTACCAGCTCCAGGTATCTCAGCATCTGAATACACAGATCGGAGACGGAGAGGCTATATCTGTCGTGCCACATGTCCGGATATCAAGTGATAGCACAAAATCACCCGCAGCAGTATGAGCCAGGGCTTGTGACTCCTAAACCTACTGTGATCAACTTGCTTTATGTCGCAGAAAGCTTGCATCTGCTCTATGCCAGTCAACTTTCTCGGTGATTCAAGGAATGAAGGGATCCTTATGGTCTAAATCTAGCCACAAAGGGCCCAGGGTTCCGACATTTAATATCCTTTGCACGCGTTGTCATTGAATATCAGACCTTATTCCATTTCTTATTGTGTAATATGTCTCGCATACACCTGTTATCGTGGGAGTCAACTCCTGCTGTAGGAGTACGCATGTTAGCGTGCCTCAATGCACGATTAGGGGGCCATACCACCTCTCTGGCACATGTTCGATGCTCAATCGCGATTCGACCATTGATGTTGGAAAGTACGAACAGGCGATTCGACGGTCAGACGACTGGACGAGCCGAGGACCAGACCATTATACGCTGGACTCCTCCTGAACGCGAGTCTCTACATCTAGAGAAGGTACCCAGGGCATTGCGCTAAAATGCGTGATCTTATCACAAGGGTATTTCGATAAGCAAGAGCATCTGCAGAACAGTTTGGCGGCTAGGATGTCGTTGCTTGAGAGTATAGCAGGCTGCCGTGGGAAACTCAGGACGGGCCAACCACCTGGAGCCTCCGAAACGAAGTCTGGCAGCGGCCTGTTACTTCATACTTCAGCTCTCGGGCTTCTAGAAGGACACCAACACTTCAGCGCTTGGGCTTCCAGAAAAAGACAATAGGCGGGAAGCGCCGAAGATTACCCTCGTGGTCATGAATGCGCGAGGACCGTGCGCACGGGCCACCCTGAATGCAGTGTTGATAGGCGTGGTGAGGATTCCGGTTGAGTAGCGTGAAGGTTCTCTTTTACAACACAAACAATCCTGTGAGCAAAGATGTCGTGGTATCACCCTTACCAGCACCCCGACCGTCGCGTCGCTCCATATACATGGGCTCCTGTCCAACCCATGTATACGGGAGGATTGATGCCTCCTCCGCCTGTGCCTGGATGGATGCCTCCTCCGCCTATGCCTGGATGGATGCCTCCTCCGCCTATGCCCGGATGGATGCCGCCTCCTCCGATGGGTGGTTGGATGCCGCCTCATCCTATGGGCGGTTGGGTGCCCCCTCCTCCTCCGCATCCGTCTTTCTACAACCCATTCTGGCCATACCCAGTGCCAGGGCTCCCGGCAAATCATCTGATCTGGAGGTGGCTGGCGACCATTGATGGCGGCGTTTGGGAGGACGCCACTGTCATCCCGGAAGGGATTGGCACGCCTTTCAAGACCAAGATTGTGAATTACCAGCGTGTCGTGATCCCGGAAGGCGACGAGGAGGGTGATGACCCGGCTACTTTCGGACTCTATCCTCCTGCGGGTCTTAGAGCACCCACCGTTGTCACTTTGCCCTCTGATTATTCTGGCAGCCCACCACCAACAATTTCTCCCCAACGCATTTCAAAGCGCAGCTCAACGGAGAGTCCAAAGGAGAGTCCAGAGCAGAATCCAAAGGAGAGTCCAGAGCAGAGTCCAGAAGTTGGCAGGTGCTACAAGGCAGAAGAGAACATGGCCTTTCAGGATTTCTCTGAGCCGCTGAGCCCAATCCGCGGAAACTTTATCCAAGTTTCGACCCCCGTCACAACTCCCTCACCTGCTACGAATACGATTCACCAAGGCCAATCGCTCAGTCCCATCCACGAAACCATAACCGAGTCGGATGAAGACGACCTCGAGAAACTGTAAGCTCAAGAGACCGATCATCTGCAAATCACTGGTTACTTACGTGCTAACCTTGCAAAAGGATCAAACGCGGCAAAATGCAGTACCAGCGAGCTCGAGACGAGTACCAGCAAGTTGCCTCTACTCCTTCCAGGCGGGGTGCTGACCGCGACGATCATTCCTCGAGCCGTCGCTCCCGCTCCCGCTCCCCAGCTAAGTACGGCAAGTGTGCCACTCCGTCCAGCCGTTCGCGCTCATCGTCTCCGGTGAAGAGCTCGACGCGTCGCGGTCCTCGCAACGGGCAACCACGCGTTAGCTTCACCTTCGAAGACAGCGATGATAATGACATGGGCACTGCTGTCAATTCACCTTCGGTCAGCACGAAGCGTGATAGCTATGCCGTTTCACCATGCAGTCCTGCCTCATCTCTCTCACGTCGACGACACATGCCGGACCTTGAGCCTATCGACATTTCTGTCACTCGTCAAGAGGCTCGAGCCGAGGCACTTCGCAAGGGCCACATTCCTATTGCCATGCATGTGCCCCAGAAAGACGCTCCAGAGATCCAGCACCGCAGCGAGCTCAGGGTAAAGCCTACTTTCGTCGGCGATGACTCCTCATCAGCCTATTCTCAGGATAGAGATCACGGCGTAGGCCGTCTCAGCGTCGACCCGCTCCGAGTCAACAATCGACCACCCAACAACCGCGTTGACCTGTCACGACGCAGCATCTTCGATACATACACTGAGTGGAAGGAAGGTGCGGACAAGCGAGCCTCTGGCCCTCAACCTGCCGATGATGAGGAATCGGTGTTTGAGCCCGACTATCATGTTCAGATGAAGGTCATGGAGATGCCATCACGGAAGAAAGCCACGTTGGTTTCCAAGCCCGAGCAAGTCGGCTACAACGGAGATCCCTATTCTCCTCTCGATGTCATGTTTCCAGAGATTGCAGCAGCCGCTGCGCGCAAAGTTTCCACAAAGACCATGATTGGTGAGAAGGGCTGGTTGGAGAACACCTCGGTCTCTCCTCAGAAGCCACTGCCTCCGAAGAGCAACGGCTTCTTTGAGAACCTGCGGAAGAAAGCCAAAGAGCTGGTAAGTAACCGCACTCTACTCCCTCGCACAGAATCACGGCTAATCATCTCCAGGTCAACATGGGCAGCGAGCAACTGAAGGCACCTCGCCACATGAACAAGTCCAAGGTGGACCTCAGGGAGCGTCAGCTCGTTATCTCACTTGATCCACGCGAGCAAAGCCTCGTGTACTGCGAGCTCGAGTTCATCCTTACCTCGGCAGTCAACAGCTACATCACCTGCCAGTTCAACGCGGGCCGTCTCGACACGGATAAGCTCAAGAGGATCTCGGATGGCTGGCAGCAGAGGGGCCGCCCCAAGGTCGTCGGCTTCCGCTATGATCTCGAGACTCAGTTGGACCTCGTCCGCATGCACGTGGACGACTTCCGCTTCTACAGCCGCCACACCACAGAAGCAGCGATCTATGGCATCATCGACATGATGCGAGTCAACGCCCGAGTCATGCGCGTTCGCACGTACTGCCAGCCCGACACCGTTATCTCGAAGCAGATCCTCGACACCCAGAGCCTCCTGAACATCATCGGCGCCGGAGAAGACGACCACGTGGCGCTGGCTTCTGTCACTCGGTTTTACAAGGACGCTCTCGCCCGCGAGAAGGTGTTCCATTACGATGCAGGCGAGACTCTGTCCGACTCGGCCAGGCTTCGCAACGCCGACCAGCAATGGCACCAGAGTCGTGAAGACGGCCGTGTTAAGACTCCACAGAGCGGCTCGCGCAATGTTGAGTACCCACGCCACCAGAGTCGTGAAGACGGCCGTGCTAAGACTCCACAGAGCGGCTCACGCAATGTTGACTACCCCCCACGCCACCAGAGCCGTGAGAATAGCTCTGTTGCGACTCCTCGCAGCCGCAGGTCGAACCGTGATCATGGCGAGTCACCTGCTACACCTTGGCCGAGTGTCAACGATCGATATACTTGATCGATCCCAATATGTTCCTTCCTGGTCTTCTGAACCAGTCGATCAGACTTCTTGTCTTGTCTTGGACTCATTCATCTATGGATTCTCTGAATTCGGAGTGTGACGCTCGCCCGCAGAGCTTCTCGCATCGACCTCATACTCATCCTCGATTGTCTCGATGCCTGGAGATGGTCACACCGACTTCTCCTTCATCCTCGATTCTCCGGTTTCATCATTGTACAAAATCAGTTTCTTTTCGGATCAGGGTCTCAGGGTTTCATCGTCGTTTCTTCGCCTACAACTGTTTAATTATGGAGTGGAAAGTCCAACCAACTTCTGTCCTGTTGGGATATGGTCCACATCGACCTCGGAAGGCAATTTCTTTTCTTGGAGGGGACGTAAGGTAGTTATTTGCCAGGAGAGGCAGTCACAGTTGTCCTCAGTGGCAGTGTTTGTGCCCTGGTGTGCTTGGGGCTTCTGGCAGAGCAACTTAATGGGATCTGTGGACCCACGGAACGGTCTGCCAGCTTTAGTGTACGATAGCATATTCAGAAAGAGCCAAAAAACCAAAAAAGGATGTTTAAGTATCACAACGTCTCCTTGGCTTACGGCCAAGCTAAGCCCAACATGATCGAGAATTCCCAGCTGCTAAACTGATGAATCATACTGTGACCACCTTCAGACGCTCAAAACCCCTACCATATCTTACGTATCTTACTGAGTTTCCTGTTCGGTCGTTCTCGTCATAGCTATCTGCCGTACCTTCTCTTCGAGGTTCTCAGTTCTTATTCATTCCTGTCGCTAGATCGTGGAAGTCCAAATTACAACGACTTAATCTCATTTCTCTACAACAAACACCTTAGCTTCAACTCCCACACCCCAGCTGTTTCCTCAAGCGATTTTCAGTCGTCAGTCCAGTCCCTCAGACTCTCAGTCGTTCCTTCCTTCCAGGGATCAGGACCAATAGAGTAGACTATTCTAAACAGCTATCAACCCAAGTCCTCATTCCTATATTCCTCCAACTTATTTCTCCTCATCATCAACAACTTCACTTCACCTCTCACACCTCGGCGAACCAGTTGCTCACTCTTTTGACTTCCCTCCTTATTCGATCCTGCTTCTACTGCCCAGCGCCACTATTCGCACCGGCTTGCAGTTCCCGGCCTCTTTCGCCTGCCCTATTCACAACAACCACCACACCTCCGAACGGTAAGTTCTCGGCTTCTCACACGATCCGCCAGTCTACCAATCTACTAATCACACAATCCTTCTTTTTCACAGCTGGAGTCTTCCACTATTCTATCAGACTCTCAACGGTCATTATCTGTGCACACGGACGAATCATACGCAAGTCCGAAGCATCAGATCAAACGCCTCACACGACAAGCTAGCCTTCTTGACGCTTCACCGCACCATTGCAGCTTTGATTCAGACAAGCAGCTGACATCTCCAATATCGAAAGATCCTGCAATCATCAAACACTACCGCCTACCCTCCAATCTCTACAGACCAAACCAACAATGGAGGACCAGAAGGACCAGAAGATTCGAACCTCAACGGCCGCCCCGACGGACCCTGTCTACGCAATTGAGCAATGGCGCGAAGCCCTCCAGGAGATGCCCGAGTGGGACTCGCTGCCCGACGAATACCACGCGGCCATCTTGCGCAAGCTCAAGAGCAGGCAGTTCCCCCCCTCCGAGCCCTCAAGCCACACTTCGTGGAAGCACGTCAAAGCCATGCTCCAGCAGGGCAAGCAGCCGGACTGGATCCACCTGATCACCGCCACGTTCATCTGGCGGGTGAAGCGCAGGCGTCCGGGGATGATCATGACGACGGCCATGCCCGATATGTTCATGACAGAGGCCGCGTTCCACACCCCGCCTATCAACATCACCAACTGGCCCACGAAGGGCATGACGGCAGCCTGGCAGCCGAAGGAGGAACTTATTCCCCAGAGCGGCGTGAAGATCGAGGATTCTGCGCAGAATACTCCTCCGCCAGGCCTGTGGGCTCCCAAGGCCCCTGCGGCTCGCGAGGCTACGGTGGCGCGGGAGGCTCCAGCGGTTCGGGAGCCCTCTGCTGCGCCCTCTGCTGCGCCCTCCGCTAGGTCCATGCCCCCTCCTGTCAGCCGATCGACGGGTCAGAAGAGGGCACGAACAGAGGATCAGGAGGACACGACGAACCGACCGGCGAAGCGTCGGAATACCACCAGCGGAATCGAAGATGAGACTACGGCAGGCACGAACGACCTGGACGAGTGGAAGAAGAAGCTGGCCGCCTCGGACGACAAGTTGGCGGACCTCATCAAGGAGCTTGCCGAAACGAAGACTGACCTCACGGACACCACGCGCAAACTCGCCGACACTACCAAGAACCTGGAGAACACCAGCGTGGAGCTTGGAGAGCTCCGGGCCATCGCCATGGGCAATAGGCGGTATCTTCGTCGGATCGTCGCCGGGTTGGCGGCTAGCGCTCGTGTGCAGGAGCACCTGGCCGGCCAGGTGCTGCAGGATAATGAGGTCTTGGCGGAGAATATGGGCTGATTGCTCGAATGTGGGATAGGAGGATCAGATGAGACGACGAAGACGAGGAGCGGATGGAGTGCTAGGGGTCGGTGGACAACGAAGCGGAGAGGATCGGCTAGTGATGATAGGACTCGGGGGTTCTATTCTGACGGGGATGAGCGTTGGTCTTTTCAGGGAAATTTGCGGTCTGTTCACAGCCACAGGATGTCGCGCTGATTTCTTCATAAGTTCATGGCAGTTTGCGGTCAGTTCAGGGGATAATGCGTTGATTTCTCATTGCAGTTTTACCGTCAGTTCCGAAAATCTTGCAATCCGTTAGTATGAGCTTGCGATCTATTCACCGTACTGTGGTCAGTTCAGACGAGATCAAGGCACGATTGCCCGATTGTACCTATTTTAGGACAGACTGGTAGCACTAACCAAGGGGGCACTGGGCGGATATACACATCTGTCTTCAATACCATCGTCCCAGTCCTTCAAGGGTCCACCGGAGAGCGGATGTCCACATCCCCGGTTCAAATATCCAACGACATTTATGTACTATTGGACAGGCCCGGGACAGGTCTTGTCCAGTGACTATGCTCGTGAGCCTATTTGTGAGTGTGGTAGGTTTGTCAGAGTGAAAACATCGATCTAGATCTCCACCCAGAACGAAGACGGAGATCTAAATCCAGATTATCCCACTCCACAGTGTATTGGTTCCTCAAGGCTGCGGTCGTTGGGCCATGTGGTCAATATTGACGAGCCCCACTTCTCCTATTCTCAGCCTCGCGTTCAGCCTTGTCACCCCCCTTCTCACCATTATCACCACTGCTGCCACGATTTCTCGGACATAAACAGGAGAGCTTCGGTTTTGCCACCAAAAACTAAAATGGGCTCTATATACTCCTTAGTTAGTACTTTTGATTGTCCCTGTTGCCTTGCTAAGTTGCTTCACCCAACTATTCTTCACCAGAAGCAAGCTAACGCTCATCTTCACCGCACTGTCCCTCCCCTTATGACACCATATGTACTCTACCGTATCTTCCTTCCTTTGGGTACATTTTTCATCTGGCTCTTGCCCCATAGCTAAGATCAACCCCAATTTTAATTTACAGCTCTCCTTCACTTCTTTCCTTCAGTACACTACAACAACTCTTCCTCCTCTCCTCCTCACGATCCGTCCTCTAGCGTACCTTCCTTCTACCTAGGTATAGCTATGTGGCTCGTGCCTCATAGCTAGTCTCAAAAACCAATTCCTCCCGCGGTTTATCTTTCACTGCTTTCCTTCACCACTCCAACCTAACTCCCAGATCTTCCTCTGCTGGTATGTACCCTCCCAAAAGAGGAATCTACCAAGATACGATTCTACGATTTTAACAGTCATTGACTCTAATATCCACAGTTGCCACTGCTATCCTTCAAGACATTATCATCTCATCATCTTGCCTAACAGGCAATCGTAAGAAGTTGGTGATCAGCATTCAGAATCAGATCATCACTCCCTTAGAGTAAGTAAGGCTAACAGTCACGCTTCTATACCACATGTAAGCTAACCCTTTACAGTCGCAATTGCAATCAAGATGGCGGGGCCGGGAAGTTGGAATACTACCATCGATGATTGGAAGACGGCGGTCAGCCGTATGCCTGAATGGCCTACGTTAGTGGATTATCACGAGACGATTATCTATCGCCTACGCAACACTAGCTACTTCGCCAAGCCTTCCGACCATGCGACATGGATAAGGACAAAGGCTGCCTTACAGCGTGGATTCATGCCCGAATGGTCGGATCTAATCACGGCCACGTTCATATGGCGTGTGAAGATGGCATGGAAGGACCCGAGTGTCATTGAACGAGGAGAAATTCCGGACTCATTTATGCACATCGCCAACTCCCGTGTACCCAAGATTGACATTACGACTTGGCCAAACTCTACTGGCAGCGCGCTCAAGCTTCATGCGCCACCATCATCGACTAGTCAGGCGACCACCACTAGCTTCGCTCCTAGGAAGCGACCAGTCCCAGATGGGCAAGAAGCCAGCCCCAGCAAACACTCAAAGACCTCGCGCCCAGAGGATGACGAGCAATGTGCAGCTCAAAATCCAGAGTCACAATCGATCGATTCGCAAATAAGTCACTTGCGTCGTGAAGTGAATCAGCTGCAGAACATGAAGACGGAACTTGATGACGTCAAAAGGGATTTTGTCACGACCAAGGCAGCACACGCTGCTAAACTTGAGGCGTTGCGTAAGGACCTTGCCAAGACTAAGCAAGCTCACGCTGCCGAGCTTGAGGTGCTACGTAAGGCACGCCGAAAATCCTTACGCAAGATTAAGCGCAACACGAATGTGATTGCTCGCATGAATCGGTTACAAAGCCGACATACCGGTTTGCTTTCCCGAATCATTGATGCAATGAAGATGGACGCCGGAAATTGACGACATGTGTCATAACGACAGAGCACAATCCTGATAAAGCTTTTCCCACGATCTGTATTAGCCATCATCATGGGATGAGGGAATGATGCAGTAGCGATGTTTTCCCTTTTTGATCTTCTTGTATGCATCGGCGATGAGTTTCTACTCTCTAGACTTGGGTTATGGGCTGAAGGGGTAATCCTTTCGTCAACAGAGCCGGACAACACATTCTTCGCCTTGCGTGCGCATCAGCGATGACTTCATTTTGACGGGGGCGATCAGATAGAATCACTTAAAATACCAAAAACAAAAGTGTATAATTAGTAAAAACGACTTCTTCGTCCGCGTGAAATGTCATGGGACACCCGAGCATTCCCAGATGTATAGGGATAACCTGTCCACATGTGCAAGAGCAGTATCCATCCAACGCCAGAATCGCCATTTATCATAAGGTATCAAAGAACAATTATGCTTGCCCCTGTGAAATGTTGAATAGCTGGGATTGAGACAACGCTACTTGTAGTCGTCTTTCTAGAAATACCTCTTACTAAGTGACGATATGCAATGATGGCATCGTGGCCCTCGGATGCTAAAGGCAAAATACGGTCTATTATAACCTGCCCAAGGGGCAATATAACCATCTGATGATCCACGATCATAGTAGCACTATTCTTCAAGGCGCCTTTACTTAGCCCCAGATCAATCTACCGACACCGTCCCAGATTGCCACGATCCTCTCATCACCAGACTCCTCCATTAACAATCACATATCTTTGCGCATGCCTCCATTCTTGCCCATAATTTTGCCATTTGACTCGTCCTGGCGACTTTCATCTGATACACCATACTCATGTTCAAAAAACTTCCGACCTTAAAGTCTAAAGTTATCGTGTCCAGTACCACTAGTATCGCAATAGCAAATATCTCGGCACATTCCCTAAAACTTTACGGACTTGGAGCTTCCCTGCAAAGAAGAGCCCCTCGAAGAAGGGACCGGTGCCTCTTTCCGCTTCTTGGATACAAGAGGCCTAAAGTCATCAGGCTTATACGAATCCGCTATCGTCAGGTTGTGCACGATTCTCAGATGCCCGAGGGCAATGTGAAGGTCATTCGGCCCCCTAGCGCGACCAGCGGATTTCTCGGGTCCGTCATACCCTCTCTTCAGCTTCGGATCGTCGAGTATTTGGGTTCTTAGGTATCGAGAAGACGCTGCACATTCTTCCCGCGGCCATGAACCCTGTAGATATGTTACCTCTCTATCGCAACATAGTCCATCAGTCCATCATGGGAATACGTCACCGGATTGCAAGGGCATTTGCTAACGATCCTCGCATCGTATTGTCGCTCTACGTGCCTCCACATGTGTTGTTAGTGGAAGCAAAAAACCTGTAAGGGGAGGAGCCGGAGCGGGGAGAGGAGCCACGTCCACAGGAGCCTGGGGTAGAGTGGTGGGGAGGGGGATTGCCAGGCCGAGAGGCGAGGCTCCTCAGGGTGACATAGAGGTTGCCGGTCATGATGAAGCCGTCTGGGATGGGCGGCCGACCCCGAGAGCTTGGTGGTGAGTGCGTGGACATTTGGCATGGTTGACATTCCTTTCATTGAATTGTCGAAAGCGAACTTGAGTTCGGAGCTGGTGGTCGTTCGTCTGCCTCACTCGGCCATGGGAGGCCGGGTATCCGCCCGCATCTCTGTACGAGTAGTCGTGCTCTCGGTATCTCGAGGCAAAGGACGAGCTACTCGCGCTTCGCTTCGAACGTCAGGAGCAGGAGCTTAGCGGCCACCCAGTCCCTCGAGGCCCGGGGAGCCCGTCACGGCGCCGGGAGAGGGTACAAGGCCCCGTTCTGGGCGAACTCGGCCAGGAGATAGCTGGGGGGCTAGGCTGGCGCCGCCGGAGCCGGAAGCTGTGTTATCTCTGATGCTTTTGAGCGTTTGCGTGATCAGAAGCAATCAGATAGACTGTCCAACGAAAAGTTGTTGCCAGTGTTTGCGAGGACGGGCCGTCGGCGACTATACAGCACGCGGCCTCTGCTTATTCCAGCCGAGGCAATGGGCAGATACATTGATAGTCTGAAAACTATTGCCAAAGATGACGAGGAAGCCGGGGTCAAGCATCGCATCCGGCGGCTAGCCCTGGAGTATGACCTGCAACGTGTTGGTTCTCTTGACCGGAAGCGCTACTACCGGAGCAGCAGCGGGACGAGGCACTGGGGGAGCTGGCGCTGGCTGGGCGAGTGGCGGGTGGTGGTGGCCGTGCCCATGGCTTGCGGTGGTGGTTGGCCGATGGGAGACGCCGGAGTCGAACCGACGTTCCACAGGTGCGCTGCAACTCGGCTGCCCAAGCGCGTGCGCCGTCTTGGGTCTGAGACTGGCGTAGCGGAAGAGGATGGGGGCGCGCGGGTGAAGAGGCCGAGATTGTCGGCGGGGACTCCTGGGAGATCCCAATGCGGGGTGGTTGATGGGGCGGGTGCGACGGTTGCAGTGTCGTTCTGCCTTCCGCGCATGGTGGTGGAGGTGCGAGGGGAGGGGTCAACGGTTCCTAGCCTGTCGCTTCCTTGGCTGCCTCTCTCTAGGCGCGTCGGCGCAGCTCCTCTTCCTCGAGGGCTTGTCGGCTGGCTGGGGCTGGGGCGCCAACCGGAGCTCAGTGTTATAGAGGCAGAACGGACAAAACCGGGGGACGATGGTGCGTCCAGCGATGATGCCGTCGTAACCAATCTCAGTTACGACATTAATCGTGTCGATCTCGTGGCCTCGGACATGGGCTGGCCATCCATATAGATGGAGGATCTATGATTGGAAAATGAAGCAGAAGGTCGGGCCCAATGATGAGCTGATGATGTCTTCGACGACTGTAGTTGCTACTATGAACCTTGGATTGGGGGCTGTTGTGACCTGTCGGTTATCGAAGTGCGCCTTGTACTCCTGTGCAAGGATTTCTTGGACATGCTTTCGATGAGCTGAACTCGCCCCTGAAACATAACTTGTGACCCTCGTAGAGCGGGTCACTTGTTCGTAACGCTGCTGCGAGAGTTGAGTGCATATCCAGGATCTTTGATTCGAGCTTGTCGATAAACTCGGCGGCTACCAGGGGAGGGGCCGGGTGCCTGGCTGCTTGTCTTGCGCTTGTTGGTGTTGCCCGCGGACGATTGCTCCAGGTTGGGAGACATGATGCGATCGTCGATAGAGCGAGCCGTTCCGGTGACTGGACGGTCGTTGCGGAGAGGCTGGGGTTCTTCCGAGCCTCCAAGGTCTGACGATGTCTGTGGGCTTTGGACTTGCCTAGGCCAGGAAGATTGCTCGTACCTTCGAAGTCCCGACGAGAATCTGCTGGGCCTTGGGTCTGATTGAGGGATACTTTCAAGTAAACCGGTGCACCTTGCCTACGCCAATTTCGAACAAGTCGCTGAGGGGCGTTCTGAGCACGCGCAAACGGATGGTGGCGGTTCGGTGATCCGGCGGTAGTTGAGACCAAGTCCCGGGCAGCGTAACCGACAAGGGCCAACGATGCAGCACCTTGCCTGTTGGGGATCTGGCGTAGGGCACGCGATACCTCACAGTCGGTATCCCAGCCGTCAAAGACCAAGTTCCAGAAGGCCTTTCGAGAATTATTCGTGACTGCATTCGGATTCTTCACAGGACATCGAAGGTGAACAAGAGCGATGAGATCGTCACATGATATCTTCTCCTCAGCGGTAAGGTCCTCGGATCGGCGACGCATTGGGACTTCCTGGCGTGCCACATATGGAGGAGGTGCAAAATTCTGATAACCGGCCGGAGGCGGCGGAGGTTCGTCGTCACCGCTCTCTGTGAACCCTTGGGTGGACGTGGTTGGCTGGTCACGACATCGGGGTGATGTGGAATCTCCTCTCTGGCCTGTACGGATATTCTCCGTGGCGTATCCTCGCTGCGGTTGAGACAAACCCTAGTCTCATGTAACTGATCGTCGTCGAAGTCCAGCTTCTGGACATGTTGGGAAAGTCGATCGTTGACGTCGGATTATGGCATGGCCAGTATGCCGACGAGTCTGAATGCCTCCTCAGAAACATCCTGTTCTCTTGCGCCGTCTGATAGAACATCCGGTAAAGCCTCTTCGAGCCACATAACCGGCCGAGACGGCTGGTCTGAGAATGCGAGAGCCGACCGAGACAATAAGACTACACCCTACATGTTAGCGCAGTATAAGCCAACAGGGTATGACGGGACAGTCATCGCAAGTTAGATTGTTAGGAATGCCTACCTGGTCCTGTCTCGAGATTCGTACCTGACCAAGGTAATCTTCTTATTGTCGCATTGTCTGGCATTCTAAACCTCCTTTGTTCAGTCGTTCAATCCTCTAATCGTCTCTTCGCCTGATCGTATTTTGTAAGTATCTTGATATTCGAGATAGGTCAAGTATTGTCAAGAACCCGGACCTACTTCCGGTTATTAAGGTACCCCGTTAACATGCTTAACCCTACCAGATGCATGCGTATGCGTGACTCCTCCGTACTCCGAGTACAACGTCGGCCACCCACTGCCAGCGGAATAAAGGGGGACTGTTCGCTATACAGGCCAGTGAACAACGAAACAGAGGCAATCATCACATATCCAGCAACTCGATGGTGCAGCGTTGGCTCGTACACATACCCTGGTATTATACACGCCAATATATATGGCATCCATCACTCTATCCGCTGAAACCACTGCCGTCTAGTCTCCCGTGTCATATATACAGTATTACTAGCGCTGCATTCTAGCTAGCGCCGGCCCGGCAACGGAGAACTGTGGCCGAGCCGCGATAGCATCCTTCTCCCATCTCGACTCGAACTCCCTTATTTGGCAATCTCAACACCGCCCGTCGCGCCCAGGGCCTTCTTGAGGTCGCCGTAGATGGCAAATTGACCAGCCGTTAGGGTTCCGACCATGAAGAGACGAGCACCGAGACCGGTGTACGAGCCGCGGATGCCGAGCTCCTTTCCGATCTTGACAAGACGGGTCATGGTGCCCTCACCAGGTGCACCCTTGGTCTTGTTGATCTGCGCCGCGGTTGTTAGCTTTTTTTTTCCTGATGCGAAAAGGGGAATATGGGATATGGTTAAACATACCTTGCTGAGCATGGTATCGGCGGGCTGCGAGACAAAGGCGGCGGCGAAACCGGCGATCAGACCGCTGCCGAGGTTGACACCGGTCTGGGCGGCGTCGGACAGGTCCTTCTTGGGGAAGATGCGGAAGGCGGCCTCGGAGACCTTCTCGAAGACGACGAACTTGGCCATGGTGTAAGGAACCCTGGTTGTATGTTGTTAGATCGTCGTCACATGAAATTCTACGGTTCTGGCGTTGCGGCAGAAGAAACTTACTGCTTGAACAGGATAGGGCCGAATCCGGCGTAGAAAGAGGCGAGACCCTCCTGCTTGAACATCTTGCTGAATCCGCTGATCAGGCCGTTGGCATAGGTAGGGTCGGAGACGAGACGGATACGGGTAGCCTCGAGAGGGCAGAGGGCAATGTCGGCGAAGAACTCGGCGAGGGCGGACGAACCCAGGTAGACGGCGGTCCGGTTGTTGGAGGCGGTCTCGAGGCCGAGGAAGTTGATGCTCTGGGCCTTGAAGAACTCGTATCCGCCGAACTTGAAAGCACCCTGGAGGAAGTATCCGGCGAAGGTAGGGCCGGCACCGGTCAGGAGAGCACCAGCACCCTCGGTCGCAATGACTTTCCGGAAGCCACCGATCAGACCGGTGTTGTACTTTGCGGGGTCGAGCTGGATACGGGTCTTGACGCTGAAGGGGTAGTTATGTTAGTCTTCATGATGAACAGTTGTCGCTAACGCGCGCAGAGGTATCCAGGGCATTGCACGTACACATCGACGGGCGTGAGGGCACCGTGGGTGATCGAACAGCAGACAGCGCCGGCAAGGGCGAATCTGGAGTAGAGCGAGGCACCGCTGAGCTGGGCAGGGGCGGCGGCGGCAGCGACCTTCTGGACGGCGGCATCGACCTTTGTCGAGCCGGTAGAGACTGATGGGCTGGCCATTGTGAATGTGTGTTTGTGTGTGTGAAGCGACTGACCGCAGGAAAAGGAACTAATAGACTGAGGGGAGATGTGGTGCCGTCACGAGTGAGGGTCCTAGGTGTCCGTTGAGTTGAAGATGAGGCTTGAAGAAGCTAGGTTTGAAATGTGAGAAGGGAAAGTTTTGAGGTTTTTTTCCCGAGCTTCAATTGGTCTTGCGCTCCCCGTCCACCCGGCCCCGGCTTTAGCGGGTTCTCGGGTGCCCTCGGAAACTATTTCCCCTGGCAACCGCTGCCAAATCAAAAACGAAGTTTATCCGTTCAAGGTGGCGTTGCACAGGGTCCACACTTCAGCCGGCCACCCTGTCAGCGCACCTGAATCGAGCATGTGCGCCACGGCTGAAATTGCTTTTTACCTGTTCACCTTGGTCTCTCCTCCGGCCTTACCGCTCACCTTGGCCTCACCAATGACCCTTTCATCCTTGAACATTAACAACTTGAGTCATTGTAAACAGAATTCACAAGGACAATGTGTATTACACTAATCATCCTGGTTGCACGATGGCGAGCTTATCAGGATCTTTCCGCAAACTACTGATATATGTGTATACTGGAAGGCAAATCTGGTGCGGAGGTCCATCGTGGCGTGATTCGGAGAGGACTCCGCCTTGCCCGAGCCCGGGCATTGGCCGACTCGGTGGGGCCGGCCGGCCGCACTCTCCGGCGCCGTATTTGGCACAACTCGTCCATCCGATGCCTGACACGCTCCGTCCGTATGTGCCAAGCTGTGCATCGGCAGACCTGGTGACTCGCGCTCAGGTATACATATCTCGCCTTGACCGGCTGGACGTGCTCTTTTGTCCCGCCGTCTAAGCGAGGACCGTACGGTTGTGACTGCCACGTGTGCCGGAGCATGGCACTACTACGCTCTCGACGTTACTATCGATGAGTCCATCTTCAAAGGCTTAGCTGTAGCTTGGAAACCTTGACATGAGCCCGCTGTCTGACTGCCCAATAAAATAATCTGTTCAAGGTAGTATTATATGGATGTTTTGCTGAGATCTAGACGGTTAATTTCAACAGTTACAGCAACATTCCGTCATGTTATCTTAGGTAGGTACAGTACCTAGTGATTAGGTACATAATAGCGAACATGACCTTCGCCCGGGCTGAGAGTCCGGTCTGACAACAAGGTAAGTACTTACCTTTTATTATTATTATGTGGTTTTTCGTCACCTCTTGCGACACGGTTTGGAACGCAATACCCAGCGCCCAATTCGACACAGTTCAAAATAGAAGTACTTACCTTATTTACCTTAGTTGTGAGGGTTCAGCGACAGGTCATGACTCATGTCTCATAAAAGTCTTTGTTTCTTTTGAATTAGATTTTAATCACTTGCTCAGATCTGCGAATACAAGGGGAGAAGTCACAGCTTCGTGGTTGATTTCCCACCATATACCAACATGATATAGGTTTGCAAATACCCGCTCCAGACTTGTGATTGCTGCTCACTCAGCTCATATTCTAACACTTATTCTACTCCCAGTGTCAGCATGTGTCGGAGGAATGGAGCTCACAAGATTGCATAGGACGCTCACGCTGGGGTGATATCAACTTCCATGAACGGTCAATGTCGCGAACGGCATGTAGTTCTAGATTCCAGAGACTTCTCCAACAAGCTGTCCCATCACGGGTCTCCTCAGAAACCCCCTCAGACATCGCGGCCACCTTGGGCGTTTCACATCACATCTCCAACAAAACGCCCACCAATCGCAACTCGGCGTGAGAAATGCCGGCATGATGCTACCCCAAGTGAAAATCCGGGGATATCGTAGCTTCCACCCTCCAACCCCAGGATTTCGCAGCGCCCGCTGTTACCTTGCGGAGGGGTGTCTCCGTGCGGAGATGCTCGCGGTGCCTCGGAAACATGTCACTCTACCATACCATCGGGTTGACCATGTGGCTGACCCCGCAAGCTGTTGAAGCGGCCTTGGGCGAGCTGTGCATAGGACGAGAAGGCTTTGATTTCCAAATTCATACTGCAGTTGCGACCTCGCGCCAGACTCGGGGACTTTTTATCAGACGTCTGTCATGCCTGCCACGCTGCCACGAGGATGTGATGAAGGAGCTACCTCGGTTCAAGATGTGGTGCATGCTTCCTGATTCTAGTGCTTCATGTGGCTATAAAGAACAGCTTCATCCCAAGTTAATCTGTCGTGTCAGTTTGAAGCTCCCAGGTCAAACTATCGTCGCCTCGGCTTCCCTCCAATCCGGTCAGCTCCACCAGGCAAGCCTATCCTTATTGATATCCGCTCTCTCAGTAGGCAATATGCTCCTCAACAGTGTCATCCTCCTCGCCCTGGCCCACCATGCCTTCGCGTCACCAATCCAGCCACGGCAGAGCTTCACAGGCGACACCGAGAACGGCTTAAGCGGCCCCTGCAAATCATACACCGTCATCTTCGCGCGAGGAACGACCGAGTCCGGCAACGTCGGCACCGTAGCTGGTCCGCCTTTCTTCCAGGCGCTGGCGTCCAGGGTCGGCAACGGCAATCTCGCCGTGCAAGGTGTCGACTATCCGGCCGACATTGCTGGGTTCCTAGCTGGTGGCGATGCCACCGGATCCAAGACGATGTAAATCACGATGCTGTTTCCCGTTGCATAAAACCCGATTGCTAACGTTCATGTGTCACGTAGGGCGTCGCTGGTCCAGCAGGCCATGACGCAGTGTCCGAGCAGCAAGGTCGTCATGTCGGGCTACTCGCAGGGCGGCCAGCTTGTGCACAATGCTGCCGCACAGCTACCGGCCTCTGTGACGGCTAACGTCGCTGCCGCTGTTATTTTTGGCGATCCTGGTGAGTCGTCGCCCATGCTCTCCCATAAACTGCGTGATTGGGCCCAAAAGCTGACAGATTCATAGACAACGGGACCGCCGTCCAGGGCGTGCCTGCCGCAAGGACCGATATCATCTGCCACGCTGGAGATAACATCTGCCAGCACGGCGATCTCATTTTGCTGCCTCACCTGACGTACGGACAGGATGCTGGGGCAGCGGCTGATTTTGTCGTGTCGGTGACCACGTGAGGCTCTGTTTTTCAGTGAACATAATTTTGGCGACTGGGAGAAATGCGGGTGTCAGGAGGTCTGGGCTTTTTCAAAACTGCGCTGCGAGAGTGAGGTTTGGCGAGGCGAGACAAGCCAGGTGGCTAGGTGCGGACGGAGGGCTCGTCGTTCTGAAGTCCCAGGCTATGTATCCGTGACGGTGGAACAAAACAATGAAATTATCGTCTTGAAATATGTGATGCGGTCCTTCGATCGGGCCACCGTTTTCGGGAAACGACAAAGTCGGCGTCAGATCCAGGATGAAGTCGCTCTCATAGTACAGTGAATTCAATAGCTCTGTGCTGGCGTGGAAGGAATGAGATTCTGGCTTTAAGCAGTAGGCATTGTCCTCCTGGGTGATCAGTGTTAGGGATTTGGCTGGTGAAAGATCGAGTTTGTTTTCACCCAAGTGTACATCAACCGTGACACTGTGTGGTGTGCACGACAATGCCAATTGCGGATGCTGGCTGCTTGGTGGACGTAGGCTTTGAATCCGAACGTCCAAATCAGCGGTGGATGACTGCCCAATCGGCATCACAACCAGCGCTAGATCCCAACATGCCTTTTCCACTGACCCTGCTCCCCCAAAGATCCGCCTGTTTTGAGTCGCTTGTAGAGTAAATGCCATCTGGTTGTTCCACGACGGTAGCAGAGGAGAAGTACCAAGCTGCGGCACGTACATGTCGCTCCAGCTGCCGCTAGGCAGTTCCTTTTCTACAAGAGAGAAATTGCCCGTTTTGACGTTGAATCGGACCTCGATGAACGTTATACCAGAGATGCGAACCTCGCCAGGGGTGTGGCCTTCATTGAAAGGGGCGCCGGGATAGATGGTCCTCCACTCAGCAACCAAGAAGTCGCCGGATGAGTTGACCGGCCGTATTGCCCGACAGGCGCCAGTACCGCCAGGAACCGAGTTGTCGGGTATTTCAGCGAAAGAGATTTCTGATAGCTCCGGGATATCATGCAGGTCGATCCCCTGAGCGCCTGAATATCCTGCTGCGGTGAATTTGTGAATAGCGACTTGTCGGGTCTGTGTGAAGCAGACTGTTATGTACAGAGTCCCTTCCTCGAACGGATGGAAAAAGACGCCCATTGTGATCGATGATGGATTATTCGGCCGTGTTTTAGCGATTTGATGGTTTCTCTCGAGAACAGGATCGATGTTCAGAGCCGTCAGCTCAGACCCTGACCTCCATAGGAGCGCACCGTCGGGACGTAGGAATGCAACATACTCGCCATGGGTGACGCAGCAAGTTGGCTGTTGAGGTAGGAAGACTTGTGAGCATTCGTTTGATTCGAGGTGCCATATGAACCTGTGTTTGAATTCAAAGTCAGTGGGCGTTGTAATCAAATGAGGAAACAGCCTTACATGACACGCGAAGTTCCAGCTACAAGCAGCTTGTCTCCCAAAGCTTTGAGTGTTATGTCTCGGCCATACTGAGAGACAGACGTGTTCCGATAGATTCTCTTGGTCCGAGTGTTCAGGTCCTCGACCACGATAAGGGTGTTGTCAGGCGGGGGTAAACTTTCCGGGAGCCAGGCGAGTCTTCCGGCCGCGTATAGCGAACTCCGAACCTCACGGTGCTCTAGAGGCGGTGCTTCAGTGCGGCTGAAGATGTCTCGAGGATCGGATACTGGAGCAGGTCTTTGGGGAAACACTCCAGCCAGATTGAGGCCCTTTTCTAGCCAGTCATGACCACCGAGAATATTGTGACGGACCACAACGGCGGACGAGAATCTTCCCAAGAAGCGGCGGCGTCGTCTGCGAATGAGCTCGTACTGGAGGTCAACCGATTTGTCGCTCAGGATGCCATCGTCAAGATAAGGACACTGTTGTGACAGGGTACTGAGCATGTCAGGCTGGAGCCATATGGCTCGCCATCGCTTCGATACATTTAAGAGAGGAAACAAATCAATACCCCCAAGCTGCTCAGCAATATTGAATCGCAGCTCCACAGGTAGGTTGCCCAATATATCAATCCGGAAATCTACCTCGGAAAGACGCGCGGTAAGGTCTCGAACCTCTTGCTGAGTGAGAAAGGGAATCAGGTTGAGGAGATTTTGCTTTCTGAGGCGCGAGTCCTGGCCGAGGCCAAGCAGCTGCTGAGCGAGGATATCATCCATTGTGCCGTTGTAAGTGCAAGGAACGGTGATAATCAAGCCGTGATGACAGGGGCACTCTCATGGCGAGGAAATGCAATGAAGGTGAAGGCCTGGGAGAGCCAGGATATGTTTAAGCGGTGTGTCGACAGCTCCCGCTTGATGAAGGTAGACTCGGACAGGCACACACAGACGGCGAGAACCGTTAGACTAACGCAGTCGAGGCAGGAACGGCAGATATAGCCCAGCAAAACTGACCGTCGCAGCGAGACTTGAGATACCTGTTATTGTCCCGAGTCATTGTCCTCCATCAAGCTGCGACGATCGGAATAGCAGCAAGATGATCCGGTAAGTACTTGACCACTGGTGGAGCTACCTGCAGCTCGGGGCATCAGACACGACTGTTCACGAAACGATGTTATCGTGACACAATGAATCTACCTCTTCGGAATGTTCCGTCGCAGGCAAGAAGTTGAGCTTGGTGTTAGTCATGCGATCCTGGGAGGCCTACGGGAGGTTCCGTTGCAAACAAGAAGTCGAGTGAAGTCGAGGCTTGGTTGTTAGTCATAGTCATGCGACCTGGGCCAAATAGGTGGCCTGAAACAGTGAAATCACTGAAATGTCGGCGACCTTGAGAGGCAGTGCCAAGCAGCCTGAAACCCTCGGCGACCTTGGGTGAGAAGTGCCCGGCAGCTGGCAGCATCTCGCCAGCTGTGCGGCAGCTAACAACTTTAAAGCTTGGGAAGCTTACGCTGGGTCGCGTCATCCACCGATAACGCTTATCGAGTCTCGTGCTAACGCCCTGCTGGGCTGTCTGACTCCCACGGCACACCAACCCCAACACCACATACCTTACCTACCAAGTTCTTCGATTCAGGGCAGACGATCGCCTTCTAGTAAGCCTGGGCGACCACTTATATAGCCCTGGGTCGGACAATGGCTTCTCCCACCGTTCATCTGACTGTATTCTAAGCAATCATTTAGCCAGACACCCTCCGGGTTCTCTCGGACTCTCCTGTCCGGGCACCTCGCACCTTCGAACGCCTGGTCATTACAAGCCCACCTTCGGAGAATAATTCAGAGAAGACATATCATCGGCCATGGCACGCCATGCCTCAGCATTCCGGGGTCCAGCTGCATCGGAATCTTCACCTCTCCTGACTACGATCTCGCCCACGACCGTAACACCTCCTAGCAGCGCCAGTTCCTATGCCTCCTCCATCGCCTCTCAAACCGCGAGCCCTCGGCGGGTAGCCGCCGCCTCCCTGACACGCAAGATATCCTTCTTCTCCGCCATCCTCACCGCCAGCTGCGCCGGCTCGGTGACGGTCTTCAGTTTATACGGGCACATATTTCAAGAGCGGCTGCATTACTCGCAGTTCGAGGTCAACGGCTTGGCCATCAGCCTGGGCGTCGCCTTGTACCTCCCAGTGCCGGTGCTGGGCTACATGTGCGACCGTCTGGGCCCAGCACCCCTATCCTTCATGGCTGCACTGTTGTTTGGCGCCGGATATGGGATCGCTGCGGGGTTATATCGCAAGGGCCTTGGCGGCTGGGCGGCCTGGGAGTACTATGCCATGACAGCTGCGTTTGCAACTATTGGCGTGGCCACGTGCGCCATGTACCTGGCCTCTGTAGCGACTTGCGCAAAAAACTTTGGCAAGGGGAAGCACCGCGGTCTGGCCATCGCAATACCCACGGCCGCTTTTGGCCTGAGTGGCATGTGGGAAAGCCAGGTGGGCAGCCGGTTGCTGTACGAGAGAATGCCGGACGGCAGCAAAGGCGATGTCGATGTATTTCGCTTCTTCCTGTTTCTGGCTATTCTTCTAACCGTCGTTGGTCTGGTTGGGACTGTGGGACTGCGCATCGTCGACGAAAAAGATCTCATCGACGAGGCTGTGGAGGAGCTAGAGCGGAGCGGCATAATGGACGGCAGTGCGCTCTTCAGTCCCGGCCGCGCTCTTCACCGCGGCTACGGCGCCGTCGAGCGTACCGATCCCTTTGACGAAGACGATCGGAGGATCTTAGATCCATCCGGGGATACGGAAGTCGAAGAGGCCAGGAAGAAAAAAGAGTGGGTTCTTAACGCCGAGACTCGACGCTTCCTCGGTGATCACACAATGTGGTGTTTTGCACTTGGATTTTTCTTCATGATTGGCCCCGGTGAGGCTTTTATGAACAACCTGGGCACCATCATCGGAACCCTTTACCCACCGACGCTGAGATACGTCGGAAACCCTACGTCTGCGGCTACACACGTGTCGATCCTGGGTATTACCAGCACCGCTGCGCGGCTGTTGACTGGCACTCTAACCGACATCTTGGCGCCGAGTCCGCACTCGCAACATATGCAGATGAATTCCTCGCAGGAGCTGTCGAATAAGCGCTTCTCGATATCAAGGATCCCATTCCTGATCTTCTTCGCGCTTGTGTTGTCGCTCGGTTTGGTAGCACTGGCCACCGGTTTCATTCAGAACCACGGCGATAGGTTCTGGATCGTGTCCGGCCTCGTTGGAGCTGGGTACGGCGCCGTTTTCAGTCTTACACCTATCATCATCACGGTCATTTGGGGCGTCGAGAACTTTGGCACCAACTGGGGAATAGTTGCTATGTTCCCTGCTCTAGGCTCTACGATGTGGGGTTTGGTCTACTCTGCTGTTTACCAAGCTGGAGCCAGGAGGCCTCCGGAAGATGCAGCTGGTGGCGATGGAAGTGAGGGAGACGGCATCTTCTGTTACGGGACGCAGTGCTATGCTCCCACGTTTTGGGCCATGGCGGCTAGCGTTTGGGTAGCTTGTCTGCTGGTCATTTGGGCTTGGAAAGGGAAGGGAGGTTGGTCACAGCGTGGCATTGTTGTTTAAATTTTGTTTGGGCATTGCATCTGTGTCGCATATTTGGCGTTTTCTTCATCGTAGGTACCTCCTTGCATATCGCAGTTTAGGAAAACAAAAAGCTGTCTATCTCACACTGTGTGCTGCTCCAATTATAGCGGCCAACTACAGTGCGGAAATAATCTGTAGACTGTGCTTCGCCGATTGCCAAAAATTGTGTGGATCAGAACTTCACTTCTTCACTCTTCAAGTTGCGCCTATCCCAAACCAAGGTAGCCGCACGTGTCCCGTGTCAGAGGTCGACCTGTGCGACAAGAGCAAGATGCCAGCTCCTCAGGGTCTGAAGAAGCACGGGAGGTCCATGAAAGGCCGAGCACAAGATGATCAAGTCATGGGTGTGAGTACGCAAAATCCATGGAGGCAGTTGTTGTCCCGTGAGAAACTTCATGGCACTTGCTGACATGTTCAATAGACAAATAATAGCAGCATAGTCTCGAAGCGGAGTGTCGAGAAGCTGTACTATCCGGACGAGCCTCATTTCTTCCGCTACTTTGTGAAGAAATTCCAGCGGAGAGCTCCCCTCATCAATAGGGGCTATTACCTCAGAATGCACGTCATCGATGTTGCCGTACGGGACTTCGTACGGGCGAGTCATGGAGGGAGACAAAAGGTTGTCATCAACCTTGGCTGTGGGTAGTAAGTGTTCGGACATATGCAAGCTCCTTGACTTCCTGGACACCCGGGCTTACTTCGTGACAGTGACGTTTTACCATGGCAAACATGGACCCGGTACCAAGAGGAGTGCAGAGACGTGAAGTTCATTGACATTGACTTTCCTGATCTGATGTTGCGAAAGAAAAAGACTGTTCTCTCAACACCTCAACTGGTTGACCCGTTGACTAACGTCGAGACCTTCGATACCGGCATGGTCTTACTCAAGAGCGACCATTACGCCCAAATCGGTTGTGATCTTCGAGAGCTTGATGCACTACGCACCGCATTGTCGGAGATTGTCGATATCTCCGATTGCAGTTTCATCTTTGTGGCAGAGGTCTCCATTACTTACATGGAGACAGAGGCGGCGGACGCTCTCATTCAATGGGCGAGTGCTCTTGGACGCTCTGAGTTCTGTCTCCTGGAGCAGATACTACCCGACGGACCTGAACATCCCTTTGCGAAGACGATGCTCTCGCACTTTGACAAGTTATCCACGCCACTGAAATCGGTCCATCGGTACCAAAATCTCGAATGCCAGAAGGAGCGGTTCCTCTCACGAGGCTGGTTGTCTATCGATGCTTGGTCTTTGTGGCAGGCGTGGGGGCACAGCACCTATCTGTCTTCGACTCAAAGGCAGAAGCTTGACGAGGTAGAACCGTTCGACGAGTGGGAGGAGTTTGCCCTCTTCGCGAGTCATTACTGCGTCATCAACGCCCGCAACTACCCTGCCTGTGAAGAGCGACCGAAGCCTTCAATATCTGGTGAGCCTTGGGTACATGCAAGAGAAGCCAACGCTATTGTAGAGACTCCATGTTCATATGAGGAGAACCCGGGAACCAAAGGTCAGCGCCGTTTTGGAGCGGCGATGCAGATGCAGAACCGCTGGGGACAGCCGTGTTTGGCAAACGTCATGGGGCTCGGGACTAATTCACGACTATCAACTTCCGACGTTTATCATTGGCAGAAGGCACCGTTTGACAAGCACGGGGTTGCCCGAATCATGGATGCAGGACCTTCAAGCCGAATGTGTCACACCATAACCAGCCTGGGTGCGACGGGGGAGCTCCTGGTTGGAGGTCGGACTTCCCCCGGAAACGCTTTGAAAGACTGCTGGCTCTTTATAAAAGGTGAAAACAGATGGAAGAGGACGCACGATCTACCAGTGCCACTGTATCGCCACTCTGTTGTCAGACTGGGTGAGAGCTCCCTTGCGCTTCTTATAGGCGGCAAGACGGGACCTTCCACGATTTTCGACGGATGTCTTCTCTTCAGCCCTGAACAGGGCTGGGTCAATGTCGAAATAAGGGGCTTTGACAAGGGAATGCGAACAAACAGCATCGTCTACAACCCGGTGTTCGGAGCTAACCTCATTGAAGACCACGATTTCAATACGGATCGCAAAGATGCAATTCGACGGTTAGGTTACCTAGCTGGGGGCATGTCATCTGATGGTCTGGTTGCCGACCAAATCCTACACTGGACGGTAGAGGCACCGTATTCAAAGTCCGAGGTAAGTTACGCGCTCCATATCTACGGGAGAGAAGTGGCTAACATGTGCAGCATCCTTATTTGCGTGTCCAAAGGATACAGTCCGGGAGCGCCGATGAGCGCCTCTTACTCAACAGATTCGGTGCGGTTTGCGTGTCCGCAAAATCCGGTCCTGCACACCAAACACTCATTGGCGGTATTATGAAAGATTATCTCCTACCACAGGACTTCGAAGTACTGGACTGCAAGCTCCAGGGTGCCGAGGTTTTACGTGGACGCACGCCACGCGCGCTACCCACAGCCACCCACCCATTGCCAAGACCGCTCCTGGTCGGACACTCGGTGGCAATGACAGAAGACAACCGTGTTGTCATTCTTGGTGGAGGCGCCACGTGCTTCTCCATGGGGACTTACTGGAACAGAGGGCCATATACGTTCAACATGGAAATCAAGGATGAAGTTGTTGACTCTCTGGTCTATGTCCAGACCGTGGACGCTGTGCCAGGAGCCGCAAAGGGGAACGCGGCGGGAACAGAGCCGCAAGGGGAATCCGGGCCTCAAGTCACCCCAATACCGCGTGTTCCCCTCCACTCTACTGCGGATTTTGAGAAGATCTTGGGCAGAGGCCAGCCTGCCATACTTAGCGATCTTGACCTTGGTTCCTGTGTTACGAACTGGGGTCTTGATTACATAGTTGGAAAAGTTGGCGCAGAACGAAAGGTACGTCGGACATCTACACTCACAAGTGCCACTTGCTAATCTCTCGTACGCTGCCAGGTCGTGGTACACGACTCTACCACCCCAAACATGGACTTTAATACCAAGAACTTCGGCTATGTGACGAAGACCTTCGCTGATTTCGCAAACGAGGTGCGCCGGGGAAGCAGATTATATCTGCGCGCCTTGTCGACGGAAGAACCCTCAGCTCTCCCAGCAAACTTGGCAACCGACTTCCCCGGCCTTTCAGATGACTTTGTGCTTCCGCCACAATTATCCTTCGTCGCGGAGAACACATTCAGTTCCGTACTGCGGATCTCCGGGCCGGTGAACATGTGGTTACACTACGACGTATGTGCTTCAAACCCAAGCCGAACATGAGTTGGAAGTTACTGACAGCTTCATATCAGGTCATGGCAAATGTATACTGCCAAATTCAGGGGTCAAAGCGCCTCATGCTCTTTCCTCCCTCAGACGTTGAGCATCTCAGCTTTGCGCCTGGTGCATCGAGTTCCAGCATTGACGTGTTTTCCAAGCTGGACTCAGCATCACTAGGACGTACACACCCCTACGAAGCCATCCTCTCGCCAGGTGATGTCCTCTTCATTCCACCGTTGTGGCTTCATACGGCCACGCCCACTTCCGACACTAGTGTCGCCGTCAACGTCTTCTTCCGCGACCTCGAAAACGGATATTCAGCGGGTCGAGATGTCTACGGAAACAGGGACCTGGCAGCTTACGAGAAGGGTCGGCAAGACGTCAACAAGCTTGTCACCAACTTCCAAAAGCTCCCCGCTCAAGCCAGAGAATTTTATCTCCTCAGACTGGCAGATGAATTACGACAGAAGATACAAAGCTAGATCGGCTCTCTAGCGCAAAAACACATTATTTAATCAGTCTTCCCACCCTTCGCCTTAGCCCACGTCCAAACCCTACGCACCTCATGTCCAACCCCCTCCTTATTCTCCCTAGCCCGCTCCAGTCCCCCCCTCCGCAGTCCACCAGGGAGAAACCACCACAACACCAGAATAAACCCCAAGATAGCCAGGCAGATCGGCTGCAACACCTCCACCCCTTTACTCTGCGCAATAGCCCCCACCGCAAACGGGAAGATGGCCGCGCCCCCGCCCCCAAACGCGGCCGCGAACCCGATGGCCGAGACGTGGTAGTCGCTCGGCAGCAGCTTCGTGGCCGCCACGATGGCCGCGGGGAACAGCGGGCCCAGGAAGAAGCCCAGGAACGCCACGAAGACGGCCGACGCCACGAAGCTGGGCACCAGCCAGTACAGCAGCTGCAGCGCGATGCTGAGGACCAGGTAGACGGAGATGGCCAGCTTCTCGCCCACGCGGCCCGTCACGAAGCCGAGCGCCACGCGGCCGACCGTCAGGCCGAGCCAGAAGAAGGTCACGGTCAGCCCCGCGTCGAAGGGGTTGGCTTTCCGCACGACCAGCATGAAGGTCGTTATCCACCCCCCTAGGCTGACCTCGGCGCCGACGTAGCCGAGCAGGAAGAGCGCGATGAGCCAGACGATCGGGTCCTTGAGCACGTGGCGGGTGGTGGTCCGCTTGGCGACGCCGTTCTCGCCCGGCTCCTCGCCGGCGGCCGCGGCGGCCTCGTCGTGCAGGTTCTGGTGGTGGGCGCGGTAGGCGGCGCCGGTGGCGCGCCAGAAGGTGAGCACGCAGAGGGCCCACTCGACGACGGACAGGCCGATCATGAGGTAGTAGTAGGTGTACCACGGCAGGTTGCCGTGGGTGACCATGGTGGTGGCAATGAGCGGGCCGATGGTGGCGCCCAGCCCGTAGGCGCCGTGGAGGAAGCCGAGGAGCTCGTTGGCGGACTGCATGTTGCCGATCCAGGCGTTCCAGGCGCTGTCCTCCAGGCCGTTGCCGAAGCCGGGGAAGAGCATGATCACGGGCAGGGCCGGGTAGGGCGGGTGCAGGCTCAGGGCGACGTAGCCCAGGATGCGGCAGAGCGGGGCGAGGAAGGCGATGCCGCGCTGGCCGAAGTGGTGGTGGATTAGATTGTTGGAGAGGGCGGCGAGGAGGTAGCCTACGAAGGGGGCGAGGAAGAGCAGGGAGAGGACGGTGTAGGATATGTTGTAGTAGGGTTCGATCTTGGGGAGGGTTAGTCGAGTGAGGTTGTGAGGGAGGAGGGGTTGGGTATCTTACATATGGGATCAATGCGCCGAGGGCTCCGTCGTTCATGCCCATGAGGATGAAGCAATACATCGTGGTCAAGACTCGCCATAGGTTTACCCTGGGCTTGTTCCATTTCTGGAGCTGAGCTTCGTGCCGCTCGCGCTCTGTGAGAGGGACTGGTGCTTCATCTTCGGTCGTGTTGGCGGTTGAGGTGGTTAGATCATGTTTTTCCGTGTCTGAAGGGCGTACATCCGTGGTATCGGTATGGTGACTGCCATGATGTTGGTCCACCGATGTTTCTACCTCGCTCGCTGCTGTGAATTGGACGGAAGCTGACATCGTGATCTTGGATTTGACAAGGAGATCAACTACAACTTGTCTCGACTAAACAGATCTCAACTCAACCAACATATGGGCAATGCATGGGATATATATGGACAGCCAAAGCGGCCCCAACTATCGTGAACCCTTTCCAGTGGCGGTCAAGCAGTCAAGCAACAAACTACCGTGGTATGTACAGTACAAGCCTGTCTCGAAATATATGTGATCAGCACCAACCGGATCGCAGCCAACAGCCGCAGAAATAGCGAAGAGGAAGCGAAGAAGCCACATTCATAGAAAAAAAAGCCAAAACAACAGTCATAAAATCCTCCCGTTGACATCGTATCTGGTCGTTCACTTGTCTTGGCCTACGACGGGGAAATGCACGACGATCCACATAGCGCCGCTAATGACGGGATTCCCGCGGATTCAATGGCGGAAGGTTCCGATGTTCTGCCGCCGGCGCGCGGTCCCGGACGGAGTTTCCTGGCTTGTGCTGTTCGAACTCCGACAGCTGACCAGCTGACCAATGAGTTTCGGCGAGAGAAAAGGCGGCAGGAAGGTGCAGCCGGGGGCCTGACACAATCCAACCCTAACCCTGGACAGATTAGCTTGTCAGCTCCATATTATGTCAGCGTCACTCGAGGGTGTCTCGTGATGCTTCTTGCAACACAGGAGGAAGGAGCATTGAACCTGACCCTCTGCTGGAGCACCACACCCAACTTATGACTCCGAGTGCGGAGACAATCAATTGCACTGGCGCGTCGCCTCTGTCGGGCAACGAAGTTGAGGGTGAACTATCGACCATGATCAGCTCATCGGCTGGATAGAGGCCTCTCAAGTCGACAGTATATTCCACCCGGGCACCGCATTGTATCCTCGATCGCTCTAGATTGGCGAAACATGTCACTCGAGGCTGCGCATCTGAGAACAACGTGCTGTTGCCTGTCAAGGGCGGCGGCGTCGTGCAGGAGTTCGACATGATGCGGAGCCAATAGCGCGGTTGCTTTGCATGAACACGATGAACCACAGCGGGAAGCACAGCCCCTAATCAACACATAACCTCGTCGATTCCCCAGATTCTTTGTCGACCCAGTCAGCCGGGCATTCCCTCTCCGTGATGATGGAAAACTTCCGGAACGTCGCCATGTGTAAAGGTTCAGACTCCATGTCATGCTTCCACAAGCTCTCATGCTTGAAATATCTTGTCGAACGCAGAGAACCTGGAACTCTGGTTGGAGATGTGATCGAGCAAGGTAGTGCCCTGCAACGATCTTGTGACATCATCCAGTTTCCAGACCCCGCTAGTCACTCTGCCGCGACTTGGTCGCCGCCAAATGGTGTGTGTGGTGGGATGTAAGACTGACTACAACCACTATTGCAAGGCTCCCGTCAGGCTCTCCTCTCACCTTTCTTCGCCCTCGTCTCAATCTGCCCGGTGCCTTGAGCAGCGTTCAGCCGCAAAGGAAGCCATATTCGTCCATACCACTGATACCAGAGCCTCTCTCCTCTGGTGCTGTTTCTCTGCATCTATTCGCTGCGGTTATCTTCTGCTCGACCAATCCCAGACTTTGGCTTTCCCACTCATCTACACCGACACGGTGGCTGTAATTCTGGCCGCCCCAAGTGTGGCAGCCTGAGACGGTTTCAGACACGGAATATTGGATATAACCTTGCGCAACCAGCTTGGATCCAGGAAACTTCCACCTGGAGTTCCAAGAACCTCGAGAACACACAGGCCAAGTCATCCGATAGTCAACCCCAGGAAATCATCCGTAAAAGCCCTACAATGTCCTCCCACGCCACCCCCTACGACGACGACGACGACTACCGTCCACGGCACCGCTCGCCCTCCCGTCGCCGCAGCCGCGACTACAGCCCAGACTACCACTCGGGCGGCTCGCGCATGACGGGCGCCATCCCGGCGCCCGTCATCGCGCCCCCCTACGACGGACCGACGCCCTTCTACCCTCCCCCCGCCCCGCGCAACAACCCCAACAACAGCCTGCAAGTCCCCTACTCGCCCGCCCGGCCGCGCTCGCAACCCCCTCTCTCCCGCGACCGCGACCGTTCGAGGGACGGCTCCAGGGACCGCCGCGACCGCTCGCGCGATCGTCGTGCCGATCGCGATCGCCGAGACAGGGACAAGGACAAGGACCGCGACGCCGCGGACTCGGAAGACGACGACCGCGACCGCCCGACCAGTCCGCTCGGAAAGGCGAAGAGCGTCATGCAGAACACCTTTTCCGACTCGACGTCCGGGCTCGGCGTGGGCGTGATGGGGGCCATCATCGGCGGACTGGCGGCGCGCGAGGCGACGGAGGCGGCGTCGCGGAAGGCGAACGCGAAGGGGGGCGGGGGGCGCAGTCGGCGGGGCAGCGACGCCAACCAGGGGGCTGCGCTGTTGAGCACCCTTGTCGGCGCTGCTGTGGGCGGTCTGGGGGCGAATGCGCTGGAGAAGAGGATTGAGAAGAGTCGGAATAAGACGAAGGACGAGCAGGGGAGGTGGGAGCGGAAGTTTGGGAGGGATGCTGCGAAGGATGATGGGGGGAGGAGGGAGAAGGACGGGCCGCCGCCGAGAGATAGGAGTCGGGATCGGGAGAGGGAGAGGAGGGAGAGGGAGAGGGCTGTTGATATGGAGGAGGGGAGGGCTGGTGGGAGGGTGGAGAGGAGGAGGGGGGATTATTATGATGATGATAGCGAGCCGGATTATGTTTATGATCAGCGACACAGGAGGAGGAGGAGTGAGGATTAGATGTGGTATATTGGCGGGTTAGGCGCTGGTTGTTGTGTTATTGAGATGACTGGATGACAGTGATGTGCTATGGTTTCTTTTCTGGAGTATTTTCCTTCCTTGTGTGTTGGGCGAAGGCGCAGTGAGTGTTTGTTTTGTTGGGAGTATGTACGACCCTCCTTTCGATGATGAGTTACGATGGGTTGTTTACTGGCAGGAGCATTGGGCAGTGTCATCAGAGCTTGGGTCTGGATTTCGATTCATGTGCGGCTTGTATTCACGAAGACTCTATCCCCTTAGACGGTAGAGCCGTTTTGGCTAGAAAGCTTCTATCTTCCCCTTTCCAAAAATAATGAAACACATGGACAACCCGAACATTGAAACCCAGAATTCGGGAATCAGTGCGTAGTTTATCAGGGATGTTTACCCCTGTCTAAGGTAGCTTCCTCGTCCAGACCGCAGTCCCCTTGTCAGGCCTGGCATACCTACAATTAGTGACCAGACTCGCCAAGAAGACCTCAGTCTTGCAGAGAAAGGATGCATCGGATCGAGGAATTGTGACTTTTCAGCTGTCCAACTGTGAAATGGGCCTTGTCCTCTGCCCATGGTCTTTCTTCATCAGCACGAGGGCCTTCCGGGTGTCGATGGTCGGCTATGTAGGTGCTCTCTGCCCTGACACATTCCGGCAGACAAGCAAGAGTAAACATCCAGCATGGACGAACAATCCAGGTCAAAGCTACCTAGGTATCTTCTCCCATGCTCTTGCCGTCTACCTGGGCGACTCCTCTTTCTCATCAGCGGCCTTTCGAGTACCTTATTCCTTCCCCGGTCCAGCGTTATCCGGAAACGCGAAGACAGTCATGCTAGACCTGTGTGGCTTAGACGTGCCTCATCGGTACCTCTAGTTGGAATTGGTCGAACATGAATTCCCCAGTGGGCCCAACAGTGAGGAGGTTTTGTGATTGCGAAGATGGTACGGAGAAAATTGATGGATGGAACAGAGATGAGGGATGGGCTCAGTTGGTATACCACACATTGAAGTCGTTGCTGGTACTGTTCCGAAAGGAAGTCACCTACTCCCGTCTACCTAGGTACCTTACCTTAGTCTAACACAGGCTCTATGGAAGGAGCACTACGACATTCCCCTTCCGCTCCACAACTGGAGAAGGTGCTATCAAGAACACGCCTCAGTAACCCTCTTCTTGCGGCACCTTCCACGTTCCATGTTCCAATCACGACTTACTTCCGTGGACGAAGTGGAAGCTGGACATCCACTCTCGTCCATACCTTAGGTAGAGATATCTTCTTCCCCTTCCAACTGTCTCACTTCAGACTGAGCGTCCACAACCCAAGTTACCCAACACAAATTAGCCCTCTGGCTTATGCTTCTCAATCTTCCATACTTTGTTGATTCTCACGTACTGTCAGAGTTATTTCCTTCCAGCCGCTATCAAGTAGTCCTCGTTGGTTCAACATGTCGAGCGGCAGCCGCTACCTCAAAGAGCCATGTGGATTGCTCTACCAGGAGCCAGATAACGTTGTCCTCGGCTACCCATTGTATCCGGAGAGCAACGTACATGTGGGTATATCCTTGGTCATCTCAAGAAACCACGGAACAAAGTCATTTCTCGGAATTGAATTTCTCTTTCGACGATGCCCTCTTTCTTCCGTTCGATTCTACGCAGAAAACGACCAGTGGTGGGAAAGTAATTCTATTCTCAGTATCATGCTCCAGTTCCGGCCTGGGAGCTTTAATGCCTGGACCGAGGAGCTTTCTGATGAGCAGCTCAGAAGACTGCCATCCTCCGTGGTAGAGTGGTACCGACCCATGGTCCTTCGCCTGGACCTCCACGACGGAGAGAAAGCTGCCCTTGCATGCGCAAGTATGCCCTTCGACGGAGCGACGGCTGAGATCGACAACTATGTCAATGCCGGTGCCAAGATAAATGGATTTCGAAGTCTCCGTGACATTCTACGGCAAGACGAGTTCAACATTCTGGTCAGACCCCAATCTGACGGGATGACTGAGAGTCTCAATTTCGGTGGTTTTTATGCTCAGCACGAACGGTCCAAGCCCGTGTACCCGTACGGCCGAGAGTAAGTTCAGCCGCTTGACTCCGTTAAAGCCATTTGTCTGACATCCTGTTCATGTAGCCATCATTGGAACATGCCATGGTACGAGCGCGTGATCCCAAGGAATCTGATCCCAACATATCACCCCGTCAAACCCAGGTTCGATGACGCCAATGACGCTATGACAACCCTGACCCAGACCGTAGTGCACCCTGCCTTCTGGTTTGCGCGTGAGGTCAACGTTCTCCGCTCCATGACATTGAAGTTCCAGTTTGTCAAGGAGGGAGACATGCCTGTTGAAGAGACACAGCTGTTACATGCCATCTTTGACATCACTATGCCCCACCAGGTAGGCCCGTTTCCCCTTCTACGTTCACGCTGCACATTTTGCGATTATCTGATACTGACCCTGGCTCTGTGAAAGCGCTTCCCGCATGCAAACAACATCTTCAAAACGGGTTCTACTCTGAGATTAGGCTTTCCACTCCCATCAGAATCCGTGAATCAGAATGTGTACATGACATATCCCAAAGACTTAGCTTATTTCGAGGGCTACGTTGTCCAGGATGACTTACGAGAGGAACACTGGATTCTGGTGGTCCTAGTGCGCCGCCCGGCAATGTATTCCCCGGGCAGACAAATCTGGGACCAGAAGATCAAGCAATTCGCTCCACGCAAAAACGGCCGGGGGGAGTAGGATGAGACCTCCATTGTGGTGGATGCCAGACTTGAGGCCGCAGAGCAACAGGTTGAAGCTGTCTGCGCTGTATTTGACTCCAACTCCGACGACGAGGACGACTATGACAATGACAAGCTAGCACTTCGAGCTTACATGCAAGACTTAGTTATGGGTCACGGCCTCCTTCCAGCACACCTGGAAACCCGCGAAACGTGTCTGGATGGCCCTCCAAGGATATGCATTGCCGCCAGCTGTCCTCCGGTTCTCCGAGACCTCGTCTTTAGCCCGCTAATTGCCCCAGTAGCACGGAGCTTTAGTGAATATCTGGACTTTGTTCTCCTCGGACTGGTAGTCATTCTCGCGGACGACGCCGAATCACTGGGACTTGAGCTACTAGCTCTGACAGGGTTGTGTTACATGTTCAACCAACAGATTGGCAAGATCTACTGCTCTGCGCCTTCAGACGAAGACACGAGCACCTTTGCCGCGATGCTCTCCCATTTAGGTGCGGAGGTTGTAGGAAGCTACAACAACACCGAAGACTCCCCTGAAGACAAACATCATTTTCCCCTAGTTGTCCGCGGCCACAACATTGAGGCCGAATTGAGGGCCTTCGTCTACATAATATCGCACAAGATCTTGGACGTCCCAGAAAACCCGTGGCGACCAATGTACTGGACCCGCCATTTGTCGGTCTGCGAGTGGATGCTCAAAGTTATGAAGCACGGGGATTTCGATCTTCTCCCAGGTGATGCTCCGGTTCTATTTAATATTCGTCGACGGTTCGAAGACCATCCCAGATGCGAAATGCTCCGTCTCTTCGTTGCTGGAGACCTCAAGCTTGACAGGGTCCAGGACTTTACCGAGGCAGGCAACATGCACAACCCTGACCGGTCCGAGACCCCATTCGAAGCAGTCATTGCTCAAAGATATATCGAAGCGTGGGAGCAGCTTAGCGGCCTTGCTTCGCCTGACCTCCCCTCAGAACAGCTGGACGAGCTCGACCGCCAAGAGGTCATGTTCAAAGAGCTCCGTAAGCTTATGGCAAAGGTCATCGCAGGAGCTGATGCAGTGTGCACACCACCGCTTGATTCCGAGAATGGGCCGTACAAGAAGGCGAAGCAAGACGCCCGTGGTGTGATTCTTCACGAAGTGGGCTCCATGAGTCGTCATGACGCACTTATGGTCTGGGGTAAAACTGCCCGTCCTTGTGCTATGGCTGGCACGCTCAGGCAAACGGTGTCCGATTGGCGGTCGCCCCCGTATAGTCCAAAAGACAACAATGACAATCCCTTGAATCCCTTCGTCCTCGAGGGACAAGTCTCGATTCTTCAACACATACTGCGGACCGGCTATCCATGTTATTTTCCACAGGTGCCACAGGTTAGGGAAGAAACGATGACAGACGATCCCGAAGAGACGATAGACGATCCCGAAGAGACGAGAGATGATCCTGAAGAGACGATAGACGATCCCGAAGAGACGAGAGACGATCCTGAAGAGATGACAGACGACCCCGAAGAGATGACAGACGATCCCGAAGAGATGACAGACGATCCCGAAGTGTCGTACTGGCCAGATGGGAACCGAGAAACGATAGCATCGATCGAGATTTGAACCAGATGCGTACAAGTTGTCTGGGACGCATAGCCTTCGATGTTTGGCTCTGATTGACTCTCTGGAAACATTCTTCGGATGCGAGGCTAAGCAAGTCTCGCGAAAACCAACGTTGATTACTACAGAAGCCAGGGAATGCATCAAGGGACAAAGAGGGGGAGGACTGTTGTGAGCCTAGCACTGCGAGTCCTCGGGGACCCTGCATACTTCTAAGCATCACTTGTACCGATTACGGATAGACAACTAGTATTCGCTAGACAGAAGGGTTTACACAGCTCACAAGAGTCCAACCCAATCAACCTGCATTCTGCAGCACGGATACCATAATTGCAAGTGCCACTACCCAACCACTGACAATATGAGTCCTCTGAAGTACAAGCTTCCTGTCCACAACCACACCGGTAAAGAGAATATCATACTCAGACCTGGATAATTGATTGCCATGCACAGTCACTCGATCATACGCTTCCCATGGCACCGGTACGACCTAGTAGGGAGTCTTTACCCTTTTGCCACCACCAGATGTAATATGTTCTCCGTACCTAGTTTCATTCCTTGTCTTTACTGCTGCCCAACTAATCGCCGGTCTCAATAAGAACGCGAGGAAGTTGATGACAATAATATGATAATACATTGCCATTGGGGCAGCCCCGGAAGTAGGTATGTAATTATTATTATTATATGGTTTTTCGGCACCTCTTGCGACACGGTTTGGAACGCAATACCCAGCGCCCAATTCGACACAGTTCAAAATAGAGTTAAGGTTTACCTGAACTCCTGATTCACACAAACACCGTAGGTATGTAACAATCGACACTTTTGCCTTGATATTGAGTGAGAGACCTGAACAGAAGAAAGGGGATAATAGAAAGCCACTTTCGAAACCTTCTATGTGCGACACAGGTAGCCCCTTACCCAGTGGGGCTCGAACTTGGTGTGTCGAACCGCTAAGCCGCGTCCGCGACCACTGTGCTACTGGTTAATGTTAGAATGATCGCGATAGCTGAGACCGCATGGGGCTGGACGTTGGCAGGCATTCGTGATTGCTAAGGTGTTCTGTTCCTTCATCCAGTCATGCCCATAGCCCGGCTAAAAAGGTGCGGTGAAGAGCTATCGAATCAGCCATCACGAATATACCCTAAAGGCCCTCCGCTTATCTCAGTCACGGCGACGACCAGAGAAGAGAAGGCCCCCTTCCAAGTGGTCAGCCAAGGAGTATTCACGTGTGGCCAAGAACCTTGTCAAGCAAAGATCTTTTATTCCCCCTTTCCTCCGCAAAGATAGACTCAAATCACATACATACTATACCATGCCGTCGCAAATGGACCTTTTTTAGCAGCTCAGACAGACCGGGTCACCGCACTCAGAGGACGATTGTAGATAATTCTGTGAAGATTGATGAGTAGTATCATAACGAACAACACGACGCCACTATCCTGCCATCCTGCCTTCCTGGTCCCAAACACCCGCAGCGAACCTGATCTATAACCCAAATCAATCCCAGCGCCAGACAATTCCAGGTCTACTACATGTACCCTACATATTGTCATACAGCGGCAGACATCCCACTAGCCACAGTTACACAGCCCCCTCTCACGGAGACGCAGAGCTAGACGGAGACGGCCCACTAGACCCAGCACTATCCTCCGAACTGCCCCCAACAAGACATAGATACTCAGTATCCTCATCAATCGTTTTCCTCCCCGACGGGGGGACTTCCTCATTCGGTCCCACATTAAACCTCGGCTTCATCCGCGTAGGGATCTGATAAACAAACTGCAACCCCTCAAACGCAATCCCCTGGCCCGTATCGTCCACCCACCCCAGATTCTTCACCCGCTCCTCGCGCGCGGGCGGCGGCGGCGGCGGCGGCGTCCAGGCGTGGTTGTCCAGCAACACCTTGGCCATGTCCGTCCGGTCCGTCAGCCTGCTCACCGCGCGTGGGACGCGGAGGAGCGGCGTCCACTCGGTGGGTGGTTTGCTGCTCTCGTCGCCGCTGTCGAGGAGGTTGCAGACGTTGTCGATCTCGCGGTCCGCGATGCCCGCCATCCACCACGGCCCGCCGACGCAGCGCACGAAGGACAGGTGGTGCGCTATGATGACGAGCGCCCGGGGGCGCCTGCCGCGCGCGAGGTCGATGAAGGCCCGCGGCAGGAAGGTGTAGAAGGTTATGATGCGCAGGTCGAAGATGCCGCTGAAGCCGTTCAGGAGCTCCCGGTACAGCGCGCCCAGGTACTTGAGGGTGTCGTAGTAGACGGCGATGTTGGGGAAGTCCTCGTCCCCTTCCTTGAGGGAGGTCACCATGAACAGCAGGTTGCTCGGGATGTGCAGCGCCGAGGTGTTGAGGTCTATTGGGGGCCGGAAGAAGAGTGATTCCAAGCCGGACCGGAAGAGGATGTCTGGCTTGACGAGCTCGATGATCAGGCCGATGCCGCGCCAGACGAGGATCCAGTCCAGGATGTAGAGCGGCCGGTTTTCGTCGTCTCTGAACTGGGCCGTGGACACGGCGCAGAGGAGGAGCGAGGCGGCGAGCAGGGCCGGGAAGGTCTCGGGCTTGGCCTCTTCGATGGCTTTGCGGTAGCCCGCGAAGGCGTTGGCGCGGTAGGCGATGGCTTTGGATTCCGGGACCGGGATGTTGAGGAATTTCAGGTGTTGGGCCGTTATGCCGAGGACTGTGTTCATCAGGAAAGGGGTGGAAAAGGCGTATTGGATGATCTTGACCTTGAGGACGTTGCCTACGGCGGTCGCCGCGCTGGCGTTCGTGTTGAAGGACTCGTACGTCTTGGTTGTGTAAAACCAAAGCAGTTTCATGTCGGTGGCGTCTGTGTCTGGCGGCGAGTATGCGGGTTCCGTCAACATGAGCATGTGCTGGTCTCCCTTTGGGGTGACCTTCTCGTCCGGGGTATCGTGACGAGCTGAGGACCGTCGTGATGCTGAGCTGGCGGTGTCTGGTTTGGGCGAGGCCGAATTGGACATAGCAGGGTAGTTACACTTCTCCTTCCGTAGGGTACATGCACGACATGACGGACGTGCCTCATCGCATTTGACCTTTCTCGTCTTACAGTTCCGGCAGCCAGCGCGTGATTTACGATGAGGCCGCTTCGGGTGATATGGCTTCTCTGCCCCAGGTAGCGTTTGCTCCACTTCGTCCTGAGAGGCCATGATGATGTGATGAATGTTGGATGTTGAACCGAATTTGCCAGTTTCGAGAGCAGCCAAGGTTTGCCTGAAGCATAACAGATTCGAACAAAGAATAATTCAAAATCATATGGTTCGTCTCTTCATCCACGACTTGCCGTCCTCCAGTCAGACTTTGCCCTTTCGTCTGGGTCCCTGGCCTAATTCAAAGGGGAACATGTGCGCCTCGGGGCGTGTGGAGCGAAATAAGGATGGTATTTGACTGTGAGACGGCAGAGACGAAGCTGGACGGTATGATGGTGACGAGGAGGAGAAGGATTCACTGCCAAGACAACGATATGTTACGCCCTATCGGAATCCGGATTGCTAACTTTGTACCCGGCCGTTGCCAGGATGCAGTTAGAGTTAGGCTGCCATGCCATAAATTCGTCGTCCATCGTCGTAAGCTCAGCCCTACACGAAGTACGTGCGGGGTGTGGTGTTGCAGGGGTCAATTGGCAGCCTTTCAGGGTTAGGGTTGCGCTAGCTGCTCCAATTCACTGCGGAGGCAGGCGCGACTTGACGCGACTGTATTTGAACGTGCCTACTGCCAGGCATAGCTCAGGACGAACCCGATGTTAGGCTGAACTTGAGACCAAAATTGGGTTTTGATCTTTGGACAGTACTCAAGTGACCCCTTTGGTTGCAATGGACTTCTTCCAACTGCCAGACGAGCTGATATTCAGCACATTGTCTCAGAGATTTCCTTGTCGCGATGCTCAGATCAGGACGCTGGCGACGTTGGTCTACGTGAGTCCATGTCCAGATAGAGGACGCTTCTTCCAGGACATCAGCTTACATCGTGTAGCCCCATGCAGCTCCATGTCGAAGCATCGTCATCCATGGCACCGAGGCCACCGGCAAGAGCACAGTTACGGAGGCCGTCCTCGAGAAGTTGGCCAGTTCGGAAGAGGGCCCTGAACAACCCAGGATCCTGCAATATGCCATTGTCAACTCGATAGAGTGCATTACAGGACGCCATCTACTGGAGCGGACAGTCAGCAGGGTTGCCGACTCACTGGAGTGGGAAAGCCGACCGACGAGATGCGAGAATCTATCACAGTTGACTGTTGAGCTGTCCAAAATGCTGCTCTACCCGTCGCAACACCTACAACGGCCGAAGGACTTCCGTTTTGTACTCGTCTTCGATGCCATTGATCGACAACGCGAGGCTCCGCCGACTCTCCTCCCAGCCCTGGCAAGGCTATCTGAGATCGTGAGTCGACTGGACTACACCTCCATATACAATTGTTATGCTAACCCACCTACCCCTATTCCAGATCCCCTGCCTAACAACAATCTTCATCGTAACCTCACCACCCGCCAACTTCCTCCACATCTCCTCGGTGCCCCACGTCCACTTCCCAAACTACACCAAGACCGAATTCGTCTCCATCCTCTCCCTCTCGCCGCCACCGACCCTCCCAAACACCACCCAGCAAGAAACCCTCGAGCTCTGGACGCGCTTCACCTCCGCCGTCCACGACGCCCTCACCCGCGCCGCAGCCCGCACCCTCCCGACCTTCCAGCACGCAAGCGAAGCCCTCTGGCCGCGCTTCACCGCCCCGATCCTAGCCGGCACCCACGGACCGCGCGAGTTCTCCCGCCTCATCGTCGCTGCCCGCGTGCACTTCCAAGACGAGCGGCTCCTCGACCCGGGCATCGTCAGCAGCAGTAGCAAACCCGCGACACCACTCCCACAACCACCCAGCACAACAACGACCACGCCCACAAAGCAGCCAACCCATCCGCCGGCCGCCCCCAAGCCCAACCACTCAGACCTCGCCGCCCTGCTCCCCACAACAGCCCGCCTCCTCCTCCTAGCAGCCTACCTAGCCTCCCACAACACGGCCCGGCACGACCTAACCCTCTTCTCGACCCACCACCACGGCCGCCGGCGCCGCCGCGGCGGCCTCTCGGTGCACCGCCCCGCCCGGCGCAACATGAACAAGCAGCACCGCAAGATAGCGCGCAAGCTCCTGGGGGCCCACGCGTTCGTGCTCGAGCGCATGCTGGCCGTGTTCGCCGCCGTCAGGCGGGAGTGGGACGGCGATCATCGGAGCCAAGAGGACGACGACGACGAGACGGGAATGGGGATGGATGGCGACGTGGGCATGGCGATCGCCACGCTCGCGAGTCTGCGGCTGTTGGTTCGTGTGGGCGGGACGGGGGGCGCGGATGTGATGGATCGGGGCGGGAAGTGGAGGGTTAATGTCGGGTGGGAGGTTGTTAGGGGGCTTGGGAGGAGTATTGGGGTTGAGGTTGAGGAGTGGTTGGTTGAGTCGTAGGGTTGGTGCTGTGTATTATCTGGGTGTCAAATAGGGTTTGTGGTCTTCGCGTGTTTGGTTAAACGAACAGCCATGATCTAGGTATTGAGAGGAGACCCGACCCAGAGGTTCAGCTATTCAGCGTCCCCAGACGGCGGGTATCTCCCGATGCTCTTTAGTACCTTAGGTACTTGAGACAGTGGCTGTTGGATATTGCCTCTCAGTAGCTGTGCATCTATCAAAAATGTCCTTCTATCGGGTTTCGAAAGTTCTGATGCAAAGTCTAAAGCCTCTTATACAACATACACGCCCTCGCCCTTGACCGCAAAAGGCAGGCGGTGCAAGCAAGGCAGTCGTGCCACTCATTAAACGCCAAAAAGTCCCTAGAGTTGCCCTTTTGTTCATAGTCATTCCCAAACATTCCCTGCTTTATGTCCTCCGTCACGAAAATCAAACAACTGGCCTAGATGATATGTCTGCCCCAACGACGGGCATCCGCGAAAAAGAAGTAATCATGCAGCGGCAGAGACCTTCTTGTCACCCGTCCGCCACGTCTCTTCTTGCTTGGTGCCTGGCGGCAGCCAAAGGGCATTACTATTGCCTCTCGCCCGTCCGCGTCCAAAGTCATCCGACTTCTTGTACCCGTCCCCGTCAATGTGGGGTACACCGTTCGTGGGAGGGTATTGCTGCGCCTGTCCGTTGATAGGCACGGGACTTTCAAACACGGGGGTAACTTGGCCCGGGATGAAGTTGTTCTTTGTGTTGAGCGGCAATAGCGACTGCTCGCCGCGGGTCTCCGTCATGGTACGGGCCCGCTGGTCCGCCTTGTTCTTCTCGCTGCTGCGGTCGTACAGATATAGGCCGAAAAATGTCAGAGCTATCCCGACGGCCTGCAGATTCGTTGTGGGACTGCGGAACCATATGATGGCGATGAATATGACGAAGACCCGCTTGAGGAGACTCGCGACGGAATATGTCACGGGCGAGACCATGGAGAGCAGGACAAAGGCCAGGATGTTCTGGCCAAAGTGGAAAGTGCCGTTGAAGACGAACTCGAGCGTCAGACGGCCGTGATCGAATGAGTTGGGCGACTGTGACAAATCGAGCGAGCCGTCCCAGAGAAAATCGGTCATTATGTCGATGCCCTCGCTCCAAAACCATATTGGACCGGTGATCAGGAACGCGAGGGCTGAAGAGTAGAAGAGGAGGTTAAGTTTGTCGAGTTTTCGAGACTTGGCGTTGAAACCCTCTGCCTCTGCCCGAGCAGCTTCGTTAAATAACCGCTTTGAGAAGATGTTCTGGGTCACGAAGACAATCGTCGCAAGCAGTGCGTATAAGATGCCCAAAAAGTGGCCGCTGAACCCATTTTTGCCGGAGCAGGCGAGCATTACGCCTATTGTCAGGGGTATGAGCGATAGGTAGGTAGCCTTGGGATAGCGGATATCGAAGATGAATCGATATGCGAGAACGGTGAATAGCGGGGAGAGGCCTTTGATGGTGTGGACCAGAGACACCGGTATCTTGGAAGTAGCATTCGAGCTGAGCAGATGACCTATTATTTGGAAGCCCGCGAGGGGCAGGGTGGTCATGATAACGTCCTTGGACGGGTAACGTATCGGGTGCTTCAAGGCTGGTATTGAGGTGCGTAGTCGAGGGAATCTGGACGCTAGCCCGGAGAATAGCAGGCAGTACGCCGCTACAAACGCGAACTGTATTATTGTGAGTGTCGCGGGTTTGTCGAAGGCCGTTAGGATCGACTTGGATGAGGTATTCGTCAGGGCAGAGGACCAGTACCACGTTACACATAGTCCCTAGAGGGGCAACGTCAGCATGCTTCCTACCAGCAGGGGGGAACAGGGCGATCAGGCATACAATCAACTTCCACGACACTGGTGCGCGAAGAGCAACCGCAACCTCATGCGCATTCTGGCTGACGCTTGCCGATCGCATGTGGCGGAAGGCCTGGCTGATGCTCGCCCTTCGGTTGTGACCTTGTAAGTGCGCTGGAGGCCCGTTTGGCGCCCAGTGAACACGACTGTCTCTTCGCGCCTGCCAGCGATCAGCGGACTCGTGGGAGGCGCCATTGAGTGCATAGCCGTTCGGTCTCAGGGGGCTCGCTGACCGGCCATTGGTGACAGCTACGTCAAAGTCGGGAAACTTCTCAGTGCCATTGCTGGAGTCGCCGTTCGTCTCTCCGTGGGGCTTCGAACTGGACGAGCGGTGCTGCGAGGCTGCCCGCATGTGCGAGCTGGTCGAGGTGGAATGCGGCATAACAGAGACCTAAACGAATGGATGGCGTGTACAGCCCGGGCTAAGAATGCGACGGCGGCGTTCACTTGCACATTGCCTCGGGTCGTTGCTAAGAGTTATAGAAATCAAGCCAGGGCGCATCGAGATAAAGAGCACATCCCTTGGTGGGGGTTCAGAGTGCGTTGTTTCGAGACTTGTGGGACGTGAAGATCGCATACGCAAGTGTTTTGTTCGACTCGGTTGAAATTACGAATCCGTTTGCAGTTCCCGGCTTCACAGTTGGTCGACAGCAAGTGGAACATGATGTTTCATTCTCGAAATCGATTGGAAGTGTCTGTGCCACACTGCCGCCACGGGTGGAACCAGCGCCACAAGTGGATCTATCCGAAGATCAAGCGTGCATCTGGCATCCCACGTGCACGGACCCTTTCAGCCTCAGACTGCCACCTGGATCCATCTTTTTTTGGAGGCTCCGTGAAGCTTTCTGGGACGAAAGCAAACGGCGACTTCACTCTATCCCGACATCCAACTAACGCCCTGCCTCTCGCGCCGTTCCTCCAGATCGCTGGCAACACCCAACCGTCGCGCATAACAACCACTCAGGCGATTTGATAATAGGCCATTGACCAGTATCACGCGTGCAGGGCAGCTTGTCTGCCAAACGCGGTCATCATGGCGGCAACCAAAATGACCAAGAACCAGCTGCGCCGGATGAAGAAGAAGGAACAGAAAAAGGCACATGCAGAGGTGCGTTCCAATACTTGGTCATATCATAGCTCAAGCAGGGTCCTAACCTTCCTATTACAGCCCTCGAAGTCCGAAGAGAAGGACGTGCCTGTCGAAAGTAACGGAGATGCCACCGCAGACGAGGCATCCGCAAAGGAGAACTCAGCCAGCCTCGAGGTTAAGAAGGAGCCCGGCGCAGAAGACAACAAAGAGGCAGATGGACCAGCGCCAGACTTCATACCTCTCGACGAGGACGACGATCCGACATTCGCCATGTACAAGGACATCCTGAACAAGTTCGGCATGAGCCTGGAGGACGAGGATATTACGAAGGAGGCCAACGCGGGAAACAGGGGCGATGTGTTCTTCAACGATGACGATCAAATTCCAGACGAGGAGGAGGAGGCCAGCGGGGAGGCAAAGCTCTCCAAGAAGAAGAGGAAGAAGCTGAACAAGCTCTCGATCGCAGAGCTCAAGGCACTGGTGAAGAACCCGGAGGTTGTGGAATGGAACGACGTCTCGTCATCAGATCCGCGTCTACTGGTGCAGATCAAGGCACAGCGGAATATCGTCCCGGTACCGGGCCACTGGTCGTTGAAAAGGGAATATCTGTCCAGCAAGAGGGGTATCGAGAAGCCGCCATTCAAACTACCCAAATTTATTGCCGAGACCGGCATCACCGAGATGAGGGACGCCGTTCTGGAGAAGCAAGCGGAGCAGAGTCTGAAGCAGAAGCAGCGCGAGCGTGTCCAGCCAAAAATGGGCAAGCTCGATATCGACTACTCCAAGCTCTACGACGCATTCTTCCGCTTCCAGACAAAGCCAGACCTCACAAGATTCGGAGACGTCTATCACGAGGGCAAGGAGTGGGAGGCAGACTACCGCGTTTTCAAACCCGGCGAGCTCAGCGACGCCTTGAAAGAGGCGCTCGGTATGCAGCCCGGCTTCCCCCCACCATGGCTCCTCCAACAACAGCGTCTCGGCCCACCACCTTCTTACCCTACCCTCAAAATACCCGGTCTCAATGCTCCTCTGCCGGCGGGTGCGAACTGGGGCTTCCAAGCCGGCCAATGGGGTAAGCCCCCATTAGACGAGTACAACCGCCCCTTATACGGAGGCGACATCTTCGGCATCCTGGGCGCACCCGGACAGCAGCCCGGCCAGCCCGGGTTCCAGCAGGCGGCCGCCGCACAGCCACAACAAGCACAGTCATTCCCGACCGGCGAGCCCGTCGAGCGCACCCTCTGGGGCGAGCTGCAGCCACCCGCCGAAGAGTCGGAAGAGGAGGAGGACTCCGACGAGGAAGAGGAAGAAGAGGACGAGGACGCCCCGCCGGCCGCGGCGGGCATGGAGACGCCCAGCGGCCTCGAGACGCCGGGCGGCTACGCCAGCACCGTGCGGACGGACCTGCCCTCGGGAGTCGAGACGGCCATGGCGGGCGAGTTCGACCTGCGCAAGACGACGCGGCGGGCGGGCTACGAGACGGAGGAGGCGGGGCCGAGGTCGGCGTACACGGTCGTGCCCGAGCGGCAGGGGCGGGTGGAGGGGTTCTTTGGCAGCGATCGCACGTACGACCTGTCCAGGCAGCCCGGCGTGCCGGTTCTGGGGCAGGATGACGATGCCGGCCGGAAGAGGAAGAAGCCGGGCGATGTGGATGTTGCGCTCGACCCTGATGCGTTGGTGGGTGGTGACGGTCTGAGTAAGGACGAGTTGAAGAAGAGGTACGAGGCGGGGAGGAAAGAGGAGGGGCCCGGCGCGCAGTGGGCTAAGACTGCGTATGACGACGATTTGAGCGACATGATTGCGCAGGAGATTGCGCAGGGGAACCGGAAGAGGCAGAAGAGGGAGGAGGGGAGGCGGGAGGAGAAGAAGAAGGAGTTCAAGTATAGGTTTTAGGGTGTTTAGGTGCGGTGGTGGGAACTCGCTAACGGACTGAGGTATTGGTATTTTTTGAGATGGACGGGAGGGTAGCGCAGCTTTTAAACCGGTCATAAGCTGCCTGCTGGGCATAGCCAGTCTTAGTTGTAGGGATACAAGGCGTGTACGTTACAGGTTCGACAGTTTGAATCAAGCATTCAAAGAGTCAAGTGTCTGCTGCTTTACGTCGTGTGGTATATGCGTGAGTTTAATATCGTGTCTTTCGCAAGTTCTGGCCGCGTAGCCTCTACACACATCTGAAGTGAAAAAGGCAAGCAAATCATTTTGAACATGCTTCAGCAGCGGCGCCTACATGTAGATTTCTCTTGCCACGGGTGGGCAAATGTTTTTGTGGACGACACTGAGAGCGTGTCTAACGGCTGTCTCTAGTTCTAGATATCTCTCTTGCCAGGGGAGGCAAATATCAACACATGTCTGGGACGAGGCTGAACAGCAGCAACAAAGAAACACTTACAAGGCTAGATTCAAAACTTGGCCAGCCTTGCACAAGAATTGTCCGCCTGTTCAACAAACAAGATTTCTGCCAAATATATACGTGTTCTGTCTACAAATATCAACTTCTTACAGCTCTCAGCTTTGAAAACAGATTCTCACGGTCAAATTGGAGCACCCCCTTTTAACAATTAGCCAACTCGAATTTCTCTGCCAACACGTCACTATAGGATATGCCACCTCTGCTCCTCGTCCCGTTCCCTGTTCAAGCTTCCACCGCCGGAAACCTCGCTCACAGCAAAAACTGTTATGCCTAATACTCCCAAACACAGAATGACGCACCAACACCTCCTATATGTAAAGAATAAACGCATTTTTTTCAGATTCTCCCGCTTACTGCTTCCGCAGCCTCCCGGACGTCCTCCGTCCCCCGCTCGTGATGCTGCCAAACTGCCCACGCTAAACGCAATCGTTGCATTTCCAGTTATCTCTGTCGTTCGTCGGCCACGTGTTCTCCGTAGCACAGAAATCATGATACAGTGGCTTTTTGCAGTTCTGTAACCCGTCGTCAGCATCGTTATTCAAACTTCAGTCAGTACCGGCACCTGAACCAGTAAATCAACTTACCGGCTCAGAACAACACAGCCACGCAGGTCCCCTCTCCACAAACTTTTCGCAGCGAGCGCACACGTTCTCCGCATTCTTTGGCGTTTTCGCGGGCTGCTCGACTAGCTCCTGTTCTTCCACCTTTTCTCCCGCCTTCTCTCTCGCCTCTCTCGCCTCTCGCGCCGCCTGTATGAAGCTCAACGCTTTGTTCATGTGAGAGTCGTTGATCACGCCCCTGATTTGAAGGACCGACATGTGCTTGCTAAACTCGATAGCACGCGAGATTTTCGCGACTATCCACGGCGCTTTTTCTCTCGCAAAGGCCAGGTAATGCGGCGGCAGGTAGAGCTCCGAGGATATATGGAGGGGCAGGAAGTACGCGTCCCACACCTTCATGAATTCCTTTTCGTTTTCGTCGACGTCGGTAAAGTCACCCAACGTATCTCGGTGCTTGTGGATCAGCCAGCTCTCGTCGGCTATGAAGCGGTCCATCTCGGTGCCAGGTTCTAATGGAGCCTTGCTGAGCGGGTGGTAGAGGGTTGTCCTGGTTTTGGGCACGATAATCTTCTTGGGCTGACCCGCGGGGACGAGGTTATCCTGATTTTGGTTAGTTATGCTATTTGATAATTTTTCAGCGTTGGACAGGGATATCTTACCTCATCGCGTACAGGTCTCGGGGCGACAGTTCTAAGCGGCCCAATTTCCCTGCCATTTTCGGATCCCTGACGGGACGTGATCCAAGACTCGTCGCCCTCCAGGTATGCAGGTAAGTCTAATGGCCCGCGTGGTAGCCCCAGTTGGTAGACCTCCGGCTTCAACGGAGTACCAGGATGGCCAAAGATGCGGCTTATACTGACAATCCTGGGGTGCAGCTGAAACTCGAAGGCATAGTCATCATGTGTGAGCTTGTAATGAGCACGTAGCAGCTCGAAGCTCGGAAGAGGCACCGCGCACAAAATGCACGTGAAGTCGTCCTGGTGGAACTGCTCCTGAAAGAGGTAGGTGACTCCGCAGTCGTCGGCATCCGCGGTACCATTCTTCGGCCTCTGACCATGTCGTTTCTTGCGATCTTTCTTCTGCGCCTTGTCGCTCAGGAGCTTCAGATTGTAGTTGATCTGGGGCCTGGGTCTCCGTCTTCGACCGGGCGTAAGATCTCCCTCGGCCTGGTCGTCCATATCATCCATGAGCTCACCGTTGGCCAGCTCGCCGTTGACGTCATGGTCAGTGACACCGTTGGTGCCGTTTACACCATTGATGCCATTCGCGTGGCCATTGACTCCATTCACGCCATTAGTGGCTGGAGTATCCAGATCCATCAGGTCACCTTCGCCAAAACAAGTGATTGAAGGCCGGACGTCCTTGTCCAGGCGCTTCATTGTCTTGGCCGACAGAGCAGATGCCCACCTCACATCCACATCAAGCACGTAGTCCGTAGCAAGCAGAGGATTTGGCCCTTTTGCTATGCTCAACGTTACGGTCTTGCGATGGCATTGAAACAGGTCTTGGATAACGGCGTGCAGGATCCACTGTCTTCGAGGGGTGGCCTGGTTGACCGCCTCGGAACCCAGATTTTCGACTGAGGAGTTTAGAAACTCAGGTGGCCAGTTAGGATCACCGGCAGATTCCAACTGGATGCGTGCGGAATAACGCTCTGCAAGGCCGAAGACATCGTCGTCATCTCGAGGAACAAGGATCTTATCCTGTGGTACATGGAATGGATGTGGTAGATGGATGCGCACCATGCGAGAGGGACCAGCGGGGTTCTTGTATGTCTTGATCGTGCAGATCTGGCTGTCAACAAGCAGTTGGTGCTCTGAACCATTGTCTCCATGGCCAGAGATGAAAATACGGCACCGGGCCTTGGCGTCAAAGCCGTCGCTAACTTGGAGAGGTACGGGCCCATTGAAGAGGTTGGTCCTGACACGTGAGGAGTCCTTGTGAACGACCTTTAGCACTTCGATACGCATAGCTTTCTCAACCTGCCCATTTTCGCTGGTGAGCGAAACTGCGTCAAGTGCTTCCAGTCCGATTCCCGAGTCTGGTGAATTCTCAATGACGCGCCGACGTTTGGCTGGACGGTGATCATCATCTTCATGGTCGGCCTGGCGTATGTTGCTCCCCATTGCCGCGAGCCAATTGCGGTGGAGATAGGGAGGTTTGCGGTGGATTGTGCTGGATGTCACTGGAGAAGCGTTGCGTGCCATTCTGCCCAGAGTTGGAGGATGAGGGCTGCAGTCTGGTCCTCAAGGTGTGAGATGCCTGCCAAACTCAACAATTTAAAAGGATGAGGCAGAAAGTTCCGTCCCTGAATACCGCATTATACAGCTAGTGAGAGGTCAGATCAGGTTGACGGAAAGAGGGTGAGCAATGCTGAGAGGGGGTAGATATGATGAATATGTGGCGAGCGTTGAGTGGGAATGTCCAGATGAATCGTGAATAATGGGCTAAACTGGTATGAAATCCGTAAAGAGAAAGGAACCGAGAGTGTGGAATATGAGAGATTGACGAGATGCAGAGACTGAAAGCAACGAAACGATGCAATATCAAGCACAGGCGCAGGTGGTGATACAATTGAAGAAGGAAAAAGGGAGGAAAGACGCGTACCAAACCGGGACTGAGGAAATTGAGGTATCGCGATCCCCAGAACTCCAGACTGTTCCTGCCAATACTGGGCCGCTGAGTTCCGACTATTTTGGACCAATGGAATGTCTTTATTCTAACTTGACGTCGTTAGCGTGGTTGTCGCAATAGGCGGGTACTTAATTTTCGCGTGGACTGACGGTGCAACTCAAAGTTCCCCTCTATTAGCCCGCAATCCACGTCTCGTAAACAGTGCAAGGGTTCCAAAAGGCCACTGTCGACCAAATGGAAGTTCGCGTCAAGACACAGCCGAGGCTTCTTGAGGGTCGGTTTGCGATACAAACAAAGGCGACCTGCAATCTTGGTCGTTCCCTTTTCTAGATTGCGTGGACGAGAGGAAGTGGTGGAATAAAAAATGTTTGAAGGTTGGATTCTGCGCGGCTGGCTGAGATGTTCGGTGGAGTGTCCAGGAAGATGTTGGACCAGGAGAAAGATGTGGGGAGTGTCTCGTGGCAGGAGAAGGAGATTGAATTCAACAGCTCCGCGTCACCTGAGGATAGTTGCTTGCTGTGTATTGAACGTCGCGACTGCAGCTTGAGCCGGCTATTGTCTAGGAGGTGTGATGACTCGAACAATGGCAGTGTTCACTTGAGTTTTGTTTTTTGAAAACCTCAGTCGCGCGGTTTATGCGAACCAGTAAGACTTGCTGAAACTCAAAGAGGATAAAGGTGAAGGCACGTATCCGGGATTGGTCTGGAGTATGTAGGAGAAGGTGAATGAATGAGAAGTGAATCGAGCGCGAGAGAAAGACTTTTGGAATGAGCCGATGATCTGGCGTGTGTCTCGTTGGGTTATGTCAGCCTTCCCCATTGGATAATTTCAGGGTTCGACCACCTTTGGGTTTCGCAGTTTCTCACACGGCCTCAAAGAAGGCCCCTGGGAAAAGGCCAAATACAACGAGAACCCGGGGGTGCACAACAAAGCAAGAGAGATGAGACTCGTTGAAGTCCAGCAGTGGGAACTGGGGCTTCAGCGTTCCATCATCCCTGGCGACCATTGATCAGCGAGGTTGCTGCTAAATAGGACCTCCCCGACTCTCAGCATGGCAAAAATAATCACGAGTATGGCATTGAATTGATTTTGGAATCGCGGAACGGCCACGACTATGCGTTTCCGTCTGGGCTTGGAGGCGCAGGAGCCGTGGCGAGAAATCGGGATTCACTTACAAGGCTGTCGGCTTTGGAGCTTTCCCCTCTCTGCCGCCAGACGATCAACAGCCATGGCCCAAAATAAAGCTCAAAACTTGGGAGGACGCATCTTGGGCATGAAGAGGTTGAACGGGCAGAAATGCCATTGATTTAGCGAGCAAGCTTTCGTGTCTGGGCTGGAGGCTGATTGCGAGGTCGTCGAAGCCAGGCTACCAGGGAGCCAAGGCTGCGACCGACAGGACACGCGCACAAGACCCACAAGAGTCCTTAATCATAGGCATTTCCACAAGAGAAATATATCAGTGATCTTCATGTCAAAAGTAACTAGATCAGAAGTACGGTGCTTTCGCCGGTGGTCGGATGCTGCTGGCTAGCTCTTCGAGAGTCTCAGCCGGCTACCTCGTCCTCCCAACTTGAAGTGCGCAGTCACCAAGAATGATGATAGTCTACCAATAACTCTATGGATAAAATAGCCATATGTAATCTTTAATTTTCGTCTATATACCCACTTGCCTACATTATCCTAGAGTGATAACGCTGGGAGCAGTTCTGCCAGGACAAGGCTGGAGGGCTTTAGAGCCCAAGTTCCAGTTGACGGATGTTGCCTACTTTGCTGTACCGTTGCTACTTCTTTGATAGTTACTGCGAGTCTATCTACGACCATATACCGCTGACTGAACGTGATACAAACTTCCGAGGAACAGTCCTGGCTTGTTGTATCAACGGTGTACCACATGTACGCACACTTAACTTACAAACATGGCAGTAAGGGGTCGTCCACACTCCCACACATAGCTCAATATGGAACGATCTGCCTTCAAGGTTAGGAGAGAAGGTAATTACACGTGCTAAGAAGCTATCGCCGGCCATACCTACTATTTCGAGGGGGCAATAGATACACATTGAGTGGGTGGGAGCATCTCCACTACATGGAAGGAGCAAACGCCCCTTAACTCCACCGTCAGTTTGCCAACTGTGGTCCACCGCTTTGCTGGTGAGCACTTGTTAGCTTCAAGTTGAGTACTCATGTAGGAACCATGTCCCCCCCCGGCTGATGTCGATTCTTGAGATTCTCAAATGCATGTCACGCTAGATGCATCTGGTGCTCAAGTGACAAAGATGGCCTTGCTAGATAGCTAGTATTTCCTTAAGACCCCAACACCCAGCAAACAGTTCAACATATTTCTACTGTGAAGATTTGTTTGAAGGTAGACACTTTGTAGTTCCCTGTCTATTAGTATGCCTGACTTGGACCTTCGGTTACTCCACGCCCACGGTCTTGAAGAGTAGGGTCTTGGGGGACTGCGAACTGACTACAAGACTCCAAGCTTATCGGAATAGCGAGCCACGTGCGTAACTCGCTGTTTGCAATACTAAGTGCAATAGTAGCAAAGACTCAGAAGAGACATAGTGGTAGACAGAGAGGTAGTAATTGTCTAGCTAAAATAGATGTTGACATTAACCTTAGTACAAAAGAAATGGTGTAGCTGCATGTGTTTGCTAGTTGATGGGTAAATATTGCCCAGCTAGTCGAGGACTACTTGTTGACTGTCTAGCATGGCTCAACAAATATTATTCTGCGACTTGTCTGTAGTTCTTCGGCTGGATCAGACTGGTCGAGTCCGTAAAGAGAATGGACTATATATATGGCCAAGAGAGTCAGAACGATTATTTCAGAAGAGAAACCTTGGTCTGGAGTCTCCTGAGTCAAAATGTGTGTAAGGTTTTTTTCTGGACGTTCTGAAACCACACTCACGCCGGTGTAGATGGTCACGCATCAGGGTCATCTCGCTGAGAGATGGATAAATAGACGACCGGACAACTAATGCCAAATGTGCTAGTCCCTCAAATACACACGAAAGGGCATTGGTGCCGTACACTGAACAGCCTGGCTCTTGCGGTCGAGAAATCAATATCTTCCATGCGGCCACTGTACACGTTGAAATCAAAATTTCAGGAGCCGTTTTGAAAACTGATGTAGTAACATGTTGCCTCTGAGATAAGTTAGTTCTTAAAGTCTAGTGGTAATATCTGGCAAGGAGATTCTTTAGAGTCTATTTATACCAGCACAGGTCAGAATCTTTGCCAGCTTCAAGTTGATAACTTAGCCCACTGCTCTCCTGCAGATGGTATGGCATAGTACCTAATGTACTGATGGCATTGAGAAGAATTGGTAATGTGATCCATCACTTGAAAGATGCTGATAAGGCCCTCCCATGCAAATAAGCACCAAGGTAAGGGATTTCCGTTGGGAAATTATGCCTCGACCAGCTGTTCGAAGAACCATCGTCGAATGTCCATATTATTGTTGACAAGGCGAAGTTAATGACTGCCTAATATTTGTTCGATCCAAGCCTTCCACTGACTCCGTTGTTATCACAGGTCGCTTTGGACAACCCAAATCTTGTAGGTCTTGGAACACCTCAACATCACCGCCATCTTTGAAGCACAATCTGCGATGGAATTACAGGCTCACAGCCTGACTCTGCGGCCGTAACATAGATAGTTTGAAACACCTTTGGAAATTAGGTTAGTGATGTACCAATGTTCTGTCTCTAACGTCGAAGACAGAAGGAAACATCACATGAATCTAGTCACAAGTGCAGTACGATGCACCGCACATGAGATACTTGCGTATTGCGTACTCCTAGATACAACCTTAGGTCTGGGTTTGGGTTCCTGGGATCTGTTATCAGTTGAAGCCTTGCTGCTAGCCACGAGTCACAAGGCACGCTGCTGGCTGACTCCTTGGGTGGTCTCTTAGCTGCCACTCAACTGGCCCCTTGACTAGCTCTGATTAGAACAAGAGGCGTGCGTGCAGGGCTCTAAGTAGAGCTCCATCCAGGGTCAAAATCAAACTCGACCAAGTGTAAGACTGCATACAGACGTGCATTAAGGTCTATACATAACTCTGGGTCCAAATTCCAACAGCATAAAGTCGGGTACCAGGGTGTGGAAGGTCTCTAAACCTCTCCCTGGAAGATGGGTTACCTGGAAGCGGACACACGCCTGGACACACTGCAGCGGATTGCACCTCGATATTAGTGTTAGAACGACTCGTTGTTGCTTGTCATATAATCCTAACTCTTCAGGAAGCTGTCCCAAGACTACCTACCTCTTGACCTAAGGCGATGTGGCTTTCAGAAGTTGGGGAGGGGGTTGAGTGGATAACCGCAGCACAACACCCATCCACAGATAGAAGAAATCGAAAAAGCAAGGCATGGGTAAGCTGGCTTGCGTAGTTCCTCAGCCATGATTGATTTTAACCACCCGTCGGTAGCTACAAGTTGTGGGCAATTAGCACTTTGGTGCTGCCATGATTCCTGTGGTCAATCTTGGGCGGGCTATGATGGGCAATACGGGACGGAACAGAAGCAGACCCACTCGAGTCCTTGACCAGTGCCTTCCAGGTTCCCAAGCAGTTATCTCAGATCTATGGCTGATTCAAGGGTAGCACGCCATCATAACATTTCGTTCTTGTTTGCGGTTTTTGACGAGATCCGCACGAGGTCCACCGACTAATAACTCACAGCCATCATATACATAAACTCGAGGTCGATAGACTTGTAGTATGTTTGAGTGCTGTTGATAGACAGTACCAGGCTCTCAAAAGGGACCCCACCGATATTTGCCACGGTGTCAATAATAATAGCCGGTTGCATTGATGTTGACCTCCAGTCACGGTCCTACGGACGATCCAAGCTGGAGCTGTAGCATGTCGTTGTGTGGCGGTAGCACATCGTGACGGAACAATCTTTGCGATCCGACAGATTATCATAGGTACACCAATATTGATAACATATTCGATAGCTTTATTTTAATACTTGACCAAACTCAGTCATTCTACAATTGGGAGCCTTCGTTGACCAACAGCAATGTCAAATGAAGCCATGACATCGGAGCCGATATCCGCCTTCTTTCGGGTCTAGAGACGTGACATTGAATACGCCTACATATCAGGCTCAGGAGGACCTCAGCATTAATACTTCCCTTGCTGGAGGTAGCACATATGAAATTGGCCATGTTGTATGTTCTTGGTCACGTCCGCCGTCTTAAAGAGCAACATCAAATCGCTGGCCAATGAGAAGCGGAGGAAATTCCTCCAATCAAAGAGAAGGACGACAAAGGCGGAAAGCTGCGGCATAATTGTGGACCCATTCCAAAACGAACCACAGCGAATCGTTATCCACTGACCCCACTCAGTCGCACTTTTTGTTCTTATCGAAAAATATCCAACCGAACTCTTCGTCTTCCTCTACAAGCGCATACTAACGACAGCATCAATCATCAATCAATAAGATGGCTGCCACCAAGGAGGGTGCCCGTACCGGGCTTACTGTCGTAAGTCTTGCCATCCACGTTCCTGTCGAAGAAGTCGAACCGAGCGAAAGCGACATGGCTTGCGAGCCAAACCTCGGATCAAAATCGTCCATGGTCAAAATTCTCTGGAAGACATATCGCTAACTTGCCTTCTTCTCACAGGGTATCAACAAAGGCCACGTAAGATGAATCCCACCGTCTCACCTCGTGGAGGATCTTTGCACCTGCTTCTCTTCATCGAGGCATACCTGCATATGATGGACGTCGGCTGATTATCTGGGTCTCCCCCGTTACAGAAAACCACTGCTCGCGTCGTCAAGCCCCGCGTCAGCCGGACCAAGGGTCACCTGAGCAAGCGCACCGCTTTCGTTCGTGACATCGTCAAGGAGGTTGCTGGGTGAGTTGCTCTCGGATCAAACATGGAAAAGGGGACCGGGTCCCCCGTCACAGCCAGCATTGCTAACCACACTTCTGCTTATAGCCTCGCTCCTTACGAGCGCCGCGTTATCGAACTCCTCCGCAACAGCAAGGACAAGCGCGCCCGTAAGCTCGCCAAGAAGAGGGTATGTTTCGCCATTTTTCTCCCGCGTATCTCAGCAACGATGCTAACCTATCCTTTAGCTCGGAACTTTCTCCCGTGCCAAGGGCAAGGTCGAGGAGATGCAGCGTGTCATCGCCGAGTCTCGCCGTGCCGGTCACTAAACTGTGTCTTGCGCGATGGGATGATATCTGGAGGACGGAATATGGAACGGGCGTTGGGGCATAGAAAACAGGAACTGCACCTGGAACGGTCACGACCTTTTTGCATCTTCCTTTTCCGGACGGATTGTTAGGTAGAACACAATGTTACTGCTTGATATCCACCCACCTAAAACTCATCAACAGCCTCACCGAACCGAGTCACAACCGTGAACCTTGAACAGCCTGCAGACCATGGAGCCGCAAGCTCGTCACCTCGGAGGGATACAAATGGCTGCCTGCCTGCCAGTTGGGTCTCCCACACAAGTCTTCCCACCTCTGCATCTCCAAGCAATTGATTCCACCACTTCCTTCCATGATCTACTATTATGCTTTGATGTATCTGAAAATGTGTCTGGTTGCCCATATGTGACATCGGTTCATCTTTGCGTTTGACGCATTGAGTCTTACAGGAGCATATCGATCATCAACCCTGGTAGTGATCTCGACATGGCCAGCAGAATCACACGACCTATCTAGCTTGTCCAGTGGTTAGAACTCGAAATTCACTTCCGTGGTTATCGGTTCCTCTGTGGATTCTCGATACAGAGGCATGCATGCACCTTTGGTTTACGAACGGCATAAGCAAGACACGGAAGTCTATTTCTAGAGAGCCAGTACATTACAAAGGCAGTCCTGCAACGCTTCCGCAACGAACTTCAACAGCTCCATCGTCCATGAACTTCGACGTCAAGGGTGCCAATCCCTCATGTAACGCAACAAATTCAAACAACAAAACAGAACCGCAACGATCCTTCCATCAACGTAAACTCATTGCTCGTTAGCTAGGCCACATCTAAACACACCAGGACAATCCGTCAGCCGCCAGAGAGCCGCATCTTCCGGATGCCCTGCAAATGTCCATGCTGGTTTCCAGTCCAGTCCTGCGAAGGCCATGTCTAGGTAGGCCCTTGAACGCCATTCCCTCTCCTCTTGATGGAGGCCCTGGTAAACTAGTAGTACACTGACTCGGCAGATTCTTTAGGTTCGAATTCTGAAAATCGAGATGGGAATAAAAGGCAGCAAAAAAAAGAAAAGCAAAATGCAGAACCAAATCGTCAAAACACCCGGCAACACTCTTCCTTCCAATCCGGATTCGGCTCAACCAAAGCCAGAACAGCCTCGTTCGTCAATGTGGCCAGCAATCAACCACTATACCGCAGAACAACGTATCCCGGAATCTGGCTGGATTCACCCTGAAAATCGAGCAGGGGGGGATAGGCTTTCTACCAAGCATATCCATGGTCAGACTCGTTATCCTCGTCCCAATCATCATCAGTTGGATCATTGGAGCCGTCATCGAGAAAGTCCTCCATCCGAAACTGATTCTCGACCGGCTTCTGGTTGTCAAAGCGGATGTCGACAACGTCACACAAGCCCTGGATGAAAGTTGAGCCCTCCTCGTCCCCGGCAGGACCGCGTTGTGACTGGTCTGACTGATCCGACTCATCCGTCTCATCTTCGTCGTCAGCGGTCATGTCGTCGTCCGTATCGGGCTCGGCGTAGGTTGGGCGAGCCGCTTTGTCTCGCATGTCCCGGCCAGTGCTACTGGCTCGAGAAGGAGTACCGGACGGGAGGATGGCAATGCGGCCGCTGCGTCGCGGCGGTGATGTACCTTCATTAGCGGTATCTCGACCTCCGCCGCTGCCGCGCTTCCTCTTGTGGTTCGATCCCTTGGGTGTCTCGGGTGGGGCGGCTGCGAGTTGAGGCAGCGGGCGCAGTGTGAAGTGAGGCAGCGGATCAACCCATTTGCGGAGGAAGACCTGCTTCAGCTTGGCCTCCCACTTGTCTCGAAGCTGAGATCGCTCACGGAAGGGGATGTCCAGCATGGCTTTGATTTCGACATGACGCAGCGCGGGTAGGTTAGGGGCGCTGTCGAGCAGGGACTGGAAGAATGCCTCTGCCGCGGGCTTGTCCCACTTGCGAAGGTTCTTGAGGTCCAGATGCCGAAGGGTAGCTGGCCAGGTCGGGACTTGATCAGCAGTGAGAAGGATGTCATAATCCGGATCGGAATCTCGGTAGAACGCATGGTGGTTGTAGTATGTCAAGTTCATCCTCAGAGATTCAAGTCGCGGGCAGGCTTTCGCGAGAACCGGCAGGAAAGCAAGGCTCAGCGACTGGCAGTGGTGGAGAGTCAGGTGACGGAGGCCGCTGCCATGCGAGAGCAGATAATCAGCCATGTGGTCGGCTTTGACATCCCAGCAGTTGATGAGCTCCAGATGCTCGATTGACTTTGGCAACGCCGACAGAAACTGGCCTTTGACCGCGGTTGAGCACTCGACCGTAAGGTGTCGCAGATCGGGAAGCACAGCAATGGACTGCACCAAGTTGTCAATCGTTTGGGCATCTGCCTGGACGATTTCTGGATCCTCGAGGTCTTTAGCTTTCAGAGACGGCAGCTGGAAGTTCGTGAGGGCGAGCTTCCGTAGTTTTTGGAAAGCGGCGAACTTGTGAAGCTCTCTCAGCTTCTCCAGCGGGAAGCCTGTGAGCATACGGCTGCTCCACATCCAGCCTTGCAACTTGGGAATAGAAGCGGTGCCAGAGGCAGGGACGAGGGAAAACTCGCCCTCTCGAGCTCCTTTGAGAAAAGCGACGCCAAGGGCAAGATACATGTCGGCTGGGTAGGTCCACTTGATGTTCTTATCCAGCTCGCGGTAGGGTTCCTGATCCTTCTCATGCCACACATACACCTCGTTGAGGCGTGGAGCATTTCCGAACAGTATCTTGAAATCAAGGCGACGGCCTCTGAAAGTCTTCGCAGCAATAACACCCGCTTCGATCTCGAGACATTCTACCTTCTGACGATAGTTGAAGGAGGTCTCAGCCGGGGGCTTAGACAGCAGGTCGGCGAATCCATGAGCCATCTGCAGCATGAGCAGTGGCGGGCGCCGATACAGAGCTGTCAAAGCCGGCTCGGTAAAGGCGCGGCATACAAGACTGGTGTCGACCAGCCATCGAGCGGAGGACGATGACGGTGTTCCGGCAGCACACTCGAATATGTGCAGGAGGACGTAATATGGAAGTCGCTTCCAATCGGGGATCATGGGTGGCGAGCTGGCCTCCCGCGGCTGTGCGCTCACACTGAGCTTGCTGACATTCGAAGAGCTCACATTGGGCCTGGCCTTCTTGGAGGTCTTGGTTGGGGCACGCTTAGTCAGAGCTGTGCTACCTTTAGACTTTCTAGCCTTGGAGACAGCAGGCATGGTGCGACTCGGCCTCTTGTTCGTAGTCGGCGACAACAGAGGTTGATCGTCATCGTCCGTATCAGAGGATGATGATGAATGAGGATCGGATTCTTGGTCATCTTCATTAGAAGACTCATCGGAGGACTCTTCATAATGTCCAGATTTGGGACGCTGTCTTCTGGTGCGTTTGTTGGCAGTAGTCAGTTCGGGTGACGCTGCACGCTTGGTAACGGAGCCAGAAGAGGAAGGAGTGACGGGCGCGGTATTGGAGCTCCGTGTAACCCGGCCCCCCGGTCGGGGAGGTGCGGGGGTCGCGGGGCTGATCTTGTTCCGGGCAGCCCGTACCGGCAGCTGCCGCTTCGGCGTCGTGTGAGTGGCTGGTTTCATGTTGACTTGCTACGAACTCATTTGATCCCAGCGGGTCCGCACAGCATTGGCTTGACAGGACGTTTCGGTCAAACAGCGAAGATCCTAGGAGAAACTGGTCTTAGCAAGACTCGGCACACTATATGGCAGACAGACAACCGCCGTCAACTCATTGTTGTATATGAGGAAAGAGAGAACAGGTCTTGATGTTGATGGATGATAGGTAATGAGCATTGGAGTGGGATGAGAGGCGCACTTACCCTGCTTGCGACTGCCGCAGCGGAATCTCTGTTGTGACGGCTCCACTCTGCAGTGGCTTGGCAAACTTTGAATCCTACACGTGACCGGCAGAAACAACCTCTCCTCTACCAGAATATCTGCGTTTTCAACTGCTCAGAAACTGAGTTCAAGAAGACAGATGGAAACAGAGGATGGGAAGTAATAGGAAACGAAAACTGGGAGGCACTCGAAGCAAGGATCGCAAAGAGAGAACTCACTGATTGAGGTGGTGCCTTCCGTTTGTGTGAGAAGAAGTTCCCAGGCCGTCGAGGTTGTCGAGGTTGTGACTTTCTGCGCGGTGAATTGGCGGTTGAGAAGTCGAGGCCTCGACTTGCAGAAGGTTTTTGGGAGTCGACTTTACATGGAATTGCGGTGCCTGGAGGTTGTCGAGGCTGCGACTCGACCTGGGGTCTGGTAGCGGGTCGAGGTGATGAGGTTGTGAAAACACGCGGGTCCTGGGCCTTGCATGGCATTGCTAGAGCTGTTCTCACCAAACTGTGTCGAGCCTGTGACTTCAAGCAAAGTTGTTGCGCAGGTGAGGGTGTCCCAGGCCGCGACTTGCACCGGGCTGTCGAAGCCGATGATGCGGATTGTTATTCACGGGTTGCGACTTACACGTTGTTTGGGGCATGTTAAGAGCACAACCGAGACCTTGGTTTGCTAGCGACTACAAGGCACAGGATGGTGCTTTGGCTGTTAACGTTCTCGAGGGAGCGAGTTATACAAGACAAATGTGCGCCCATGGCTGCTGGCGGCTCACACAGTTAAGGATGCGAAGCAAAAGAGTGAATCATCTGTTTATTTTCATGGATGAAAGGAAGCCACAATGGCGACTTATACGTTGAGTCTAGGCCGAGGAATAGGATGACAGGACGCTGCTAACTGTGTAACTCTTTATCCGTAAGGTAGTTGCAACACCGCCAAAGATCACGAAGTAAATCTCTTTCACTGGGGCTGTGACTTCCATTTTGGTTACCTTGTCAGGTACCTAATTCCATGCTATGGAGATCATGTATAGCTCGCCAAGTAATAATGGTTGTCGTAATACATGGTCGTCGTTGGCTTACTTGCTACATGGTACCTATTACTCAAGAAACACGTTTTGAAAGCTTGACATCGATTTCCACACGATAACAATCATACCTTACTTTACACTTGGTAAATTTGGAAGGTTATCGTCTAAGATTGGGCCAACCGCAGACATGCTGGAGATAAGATGTGTGAATCGTTTCTAAATGGGCGGTTCCTATCGACGTGTGCTTATCGACGAAGGCATAGATATCTGGTAGACACAAGAGCGAAAGGCTGCCTTCTTGCATTTCCTAAGGAGGAGGTAAGGTAGTTCAGGCAGCAGGGTCGCTCATGGCACAGGTCACTTGACTTGATGTCACTCCTTGAATTGGGATTCAGTATCAGATTCTCAATGGGTAGGTAGGATATGTCATTGCTTGAGCATGTGCGCTAGGTAGGCGGATATGAGTCTGTGGTAAAGCAAAGGTATGCTTTAATCCAGCTTAGACTCGGTAGCAGTTCTGAAGAAAGTTCCATGATATGCAAACCCGAAGACCTCACCAAAGCATATACCGCACAGTAAGTTACGAAGAGGCAAAAACAGTCAAGTAAGTGGATCCGCCTGGGAAGCAGCTTCTCTCATTCGAGACGGTCGTGCGGTTACCGTCCATCCGGTTCTCATATTCTGCCTAGGGAATTTTGATGCCATCTACAAAACAACAGTGAATTGGCAACCCCACCTACGCCATGAGCCCTTTTCGAAATGCAAACCCGAATCCATTACCACCCAACACCACACGCTTACTTGCGCATGGAGCTGGCACGCCTCTTGCGGAGGTCGGCCTTGAGGGACTTGGCCTCGGCAACACGCTTGGCCAGGATCTGGGCATACTCGTTCTGTCGCAGACTGTCAGTACGGGAAATTGCGGTAAGGCGGTTGGGATACACATACGGCCTCGTCCTTGACCTTCTCGGCCTGGCGGCGCTTGAGGGCAACCCTGTGGCGCTTGTGCTGGAGACGCTGGGGGGTAACCAGACGCTGGATCTTGGGGGCCTTGGTGTAAGGCTTCTTGCCCTCACCCTTGGGCTGGACCTCGCGACGGATGACGTACTTCCGGACCTATAATTCCAGCAAAGACGTTTTATATTAGCCTCCTTGTACGGTATATCTCAGACTCTGCCAGGACTGCTTGGCTCAGCCATAGCAGTCAACTGGGCAGGCGATGACGGAATAGTAGGGCTTGGTGGCACATACATCGTCATCCTTGCTGAGGCCGAAGAACCTTCGGATCTTGGTGGCGCGCTTGGGGCCGAGGCGCTTGGGGTGGACAACGTCGGTGAGGCCGGGGATGTCGGTCTCGCCAACCTTGACGACGGCGAGAGCGAGGACGGAGAGGTCGGCAGCGACGATGCAGCCACGGACGGACTTGCGCTTGCGCTCACCGCTGCGACGGGCGCGGTAGCAGGAGTGGCCGTCGGAGAGGAGGAGGCGGACACGGGTAGGGTGCATGACACCCTGCTTCATCGGGAAACCCTGCTTGTCGTTGCCGCCGGTGATGCGGACGATGTAGCCCTTCCACTCGTCGCCCAGGCTGTCGGCGGGGACCTCAGCGCCCATCTATCAATCCGAAAACATCTCGTTAGCTCGCCAAACAGACAACTGCAGCCGGCGTGGGTTTGCACCCATCACCGGTTCGCTTCGATCCAGCTTCTTCGGGGGACCCTTGGAACATCACATACGCGCTTGTCCATGAAGACACGGAGCTTGCGCTCATCTTCAATCTCGATCAGCTTCTGCGAGCCGTTGCTCGGGTGGCTAATGTTGAGCTTCATTGTTGCTGAATGAGCTCTGGTGGTCCTGCCGTTGAGGTTGTCGTTGTCGCTGAGGAAAAGTTCACAAGAGACTTCCAAATCCTAAAAAATTGGGTTTGTGTGCCTTCCCTTGCTGCTTGGCTCGTGCTTTGCTTAGGGCAGCCGACTTGATTGGCTCGAAAATGCTCGACTCTCCACCGGTTGACAACACAGCGTTCAAGCACGTGATTTGGCCAAAGGTCTCAGAGTTGCCCCGCTTATGCATCTGCGTGCCTGTTTTAGCTATGCACCTAGCGGGGTGAAACAGTTTGAGGTTGAGGGTGTCAACAAACCGAGTTCAACTCTTCAAAAGAGACGAGTCTCGTGGAAAATAGCCGTCTCGTCTCTCGACTGAATAGGGTTGTAACCTGCCTTGTATGACCAAGTTCCGCGGTCTGCTTCTGCCGTCTGAGAAGATACGGCCGTCAATCAAATCAGTTCTAGGACGAAAGCAGGACAAACCTCGGCTAAACTCAATGCCACCTGCAACCCTTGCATAACACGATATCATCGGTATCGATGCTCCACCTTCGTCACTGGTCGTGCGCATAGCTGATGTCCGATTCTCCCTCGATCCAGCCAGTCTCTCCTACATTCTCTCGAACTGGACTTTGTTTTTCTTCATCTCTCCCTGATCATGAAGCTATCTGGCACGAAGAGATGGACTCCGAGTCTACGGTCGCGGTGCCTCTTGAACGGTCTATTTCGCAACACTCTGCCACGTCGATAAGAAGCCACCGGTCTGGTACCGTTCGTCCCTCCAAATCAAGGAAGAACACCTCTCAGCCTTCAAGCTCGGCTTCATCCATAGCTACCTCCGACAAGTCTCTCACCTCATTCCCATCCTTTTCACCAAAAGCGCAGCGTAATGGACCCCCCTTGAGTCCGCCACAGAGCTACGATGAAGGCTTCCCCAACTTGCCTGCCCAGTCAACTACAGGCTCACGTCCTCGAGCGCCCACCGTGGTAGACATACTCGCTACTTCATCGCCACAGGCCACTGAGACGCGAAGTGCATTGTTCGAAGATGCCCCAATATCAACCCAGAAAATACCGGGTGCCTTGCACCTCGCCGACGACGAGCATCTTGAACGTTTGGTGTCGAGACATGGTGCGGTAAACCTCGTCCGGCAAATCGCCGAGGATCTGGCCCAGCGAGACGCCCAAATATCCGCCTTACGGCGCAAAGCCGACGAAAGAGAGCGTGCTCTCCGAAAGATTATTCTCGAATGCGGGTTGTCCAATCTAGATCTGGAAACGAGGTTGCGTGTTATCGAACAGCAGTCCAAGTCTAGCGGGCAGGCAAGGCGCGCACTAGAGAGGGGTGTTACCGACCTCATGAACGATGCGATGAAGGATGATGTTAGGTCTGCGTTCGGCGCAACCGGAGTCAATGATGCAACCATCCGAGCCTCAAGTCTCTCTCTTTCGTCGGAGAGCGATAACTCCAAGAACACCGCTCGCGGCTGGAAGGACTTTCTCTGGGGAGGCACAAGCAGAGGCAGTCGTACCAGTAGTGTAAACGGAGAGCCAGCCAAGTCCGGTCAACAGACGGTCATCCGAAATACTGGAGCAGCAGACCGACGGCCTACCATATCCGATGATCTCTTCAGTCCTCCAGATACGGACTCCTTGAGGAGTTCAAGCAGAGCTTCAAGTGTCCACTCTGTTCAGACTGGGGCAACTGCCCGGAAAGCATCACTTGCCAGCCTTGCTCTGCGGCTGGTAGCGGGTGGCACGTCAACGGTCCGTGAGAGCGAATCAAGGGGTAGGGCGAACAGCGGAACTACGACAGGCTCGCTGAGGACTCCGTCCGTATCTAGTGCGCAAACTGGTTCCTCAGTGAGAGCCGTCTCAAGTCAAGGAGGCCCCAAGGCACTTATGGCTATGCGGCGAACAACTGGTCCGCAGAATGTCTACACAAACCCGGTGACGCGGACTCAGACCCAGGATCGTTGGGATACAATGGCAACGGCAGCGGCTCCTGACGCACTTCCACGTCAGGAGAGCTATGGGCCCGTCGAAATGGACACTATCCTGCCACCCGAGGTTCAACCTCCCACTCTCTCGTATCTCCACAACAATTACAACGCCGCCGAATATCTCACTGACCGATTCGGCTTTATCTACGATCAACGGCGCAAGAAGAGGCAACGAGATGCTGCGCAGATGATTAAGAACATCAAGCAGGGCAACCGCACCGAAATGCTGACGAACGGACGGTCATCAATGTCTCCTGTGTTGACCGATAACAGCGGCAGCAACGCCAAATGGGACGTCTCCAGCGATGGCGCACCTGATACTGATTCGTTAGGGGAAGCCCGGGATGATGTGAAACCGAAACGGTGGCAAGATTACTTGAAGATTGCCACTTTCCCGACCGAACTTCTTTCTCACACTCCCTCCAGCAGCGTCCCTGGACTTGAAGTCATGGAAGGGGGTGAAGTTCCAAAGTCGCCAGGTCTCATCTCGGATGATAGGGGTTTTGTACCTCCAACAAGTACCACGACTGCCCTCGACCACGACACTCAACCTTCGCCTGAAGTTGAGCAAACTACTGGGACTCTCGTCAAGGAAGATGCCGAGCCGGTCAAGCTCCTTCTACGGCAGCTTAGTGAAGTTCATGACGCGCTCCAACGAGACAAGACAGTCCGTTGGAACGATTTCTTACGAAAAGTCCGCGCCGAGCGGAAACGCGAGCGCGAGGCTGAGGCGGTAGCCGCTGCGGCTGCCGCCGAAGCCAGGTTCCAGCGAGCTACCGCCGTTATGCCGGAGACAAAGCTGGCGGACGGTGAGGTGGTCGGAGTTGCCGGTCTCGGGAACAAGGGCAAGGTCGGTCGTGCCAAGTGGAACGAATTCAAGAATCTGGTCTTGGGCGGCATCCCGGTTGCGTTTCGCGCCAAGATATGGACAGAGTGTTCGGGAGCCGGCTCTCTACGTGTGCCCGGATACTACGAAGGGCTCGTCAACCGGCCAGGTGAAGATGATGATCCACAAGTTGTCGCACAAATCCGAGCCGATATTACGCGGACTCTCACGGACAACATTTTCTTTCGGAAGGGTCCAGGTGTTGAGAAGTTGAATGAGGTCCTTCTGGCCTACTCGCGGAGGAACACCGAGGTCGGGTACTGCCAGGGTATGAATCTAGTAGCCGCAAACCTGCTTCTCATCATGCCCTCCGCCGAGGACGCATTCTGGATCCTGGTATCAATTATCGAAAATATCTTGCCAAGGGGATATTACGACCACAGCCTTCTTGCCTCTCGCGCTGATCAGCAAGTTCTGCGCAGCTACGTTTCCGAGGTACTCCCGAAGCTGAGCCAGCACTTTGAGGATCTCAGCATCGACCTGGAAACAATGACGTTTCAGTGGTTCTTGAGCGTATTCACGGACTGCCTCTCGGCTGAGGCTCTCTTCCGTGTATGGGATGTTGTTCTCTGCACCAACGACGGCAGCACTTTCCTGTTCCAGGTTGCCCTCGCACTTCTGAAACTTAACGAGTCGCAATTGTTGGCATGTTCATCGCCTGCGAGCGTCTACACGTACATCAATCACCAGATGACGAACCACGCCATCAGCATTGACGGACTGATCCAAGCTTCCGAAGGGCTGAGGCGGGTTGTCAAACGGGAGGAAGTCGAATCTCGGCGCGCAAAGGCCATCGAGGCAGAGCGGGAGCTAGGTCGGCAAAGGGAGCGACGCGACGCGCAGAGGCGGCTCCAGAAGGTATCGTCTGCTGGCTCGGCAGCAAACACCAAGCAGCGCAATGCTCCACGAGCTGGTCAAGATGATGCACCGGTCCAAGTCGAGGAGACGACAAAAGCCAGTGACGCCGCTCCCGCATAAAATGTCTGTACTTGGTTGAAGTTGGGGTTTGGATGGTTTGCTTTTGCTCTCGTATTTTTGCTGTCACTGTTTGGGGATTACGGCGCTATGTCCCGTTGGCATTACTGTCAGTCGCGCTATAGATTGAGCTGTTCATGATACCCCCGATACCACTGGTTTCTATTTAGTCGCAAGAAGCATTCTTTTTGTCAAAGGAGTCGTGCAAGATGGTGTCTGGGTGTGACTTTGTGCTTTACGCACCTCTCTAGGTTTCACGAATATAGTAGGCCGCCATTTACCTCAATATTCGCCCCTCTGGCCTCACACATTGCCGATCAATGAAAGAAGTAACTCGAGCTTCTTCTTGATGGTTTCGGGCTGATGCGCCGACTTCCGGTTGGTGATAGTCTGCGCTTGTCATCGACCGGGGAACTGACGTGATTCCCAGCTCCACCATTTCCAGAACAGGACCTTATCGCAGCCAATTCAATGTCAAGCTGGACCCCTACTTTAACACGGTATTTGTCGAGGCTGGTCAATTCCATGGACGACTTCCCGCGCCATTCCTAAATAGCACCCCGCCTTATTGGTCGCCAAGGTACGCACCTGTTTTGACGTGATATGGCACCATCGTCCCGCCGTGAATAGGGTCTCTTTCGCGCACTAAGGCAAGTTGAGGCGGCATCAACCCTTGGTCTAGCTTGGCTTAGGTCACTCAGTACCGAGCATTGCTTTTGAATGCCGCCTGGGAGACAGGGTACGGGTCTCGCTTGGACGTCCCTATGTGGTCTAAACGCCGTTACACAGTCTGGTGTTGCTTGAATCGAACTTGTTGCCACTTGCCAGAAGGGAACAACTGACTTCCACGGCTCAGGCGGCACTGATGCTGACAGCGGTTGATGAAGCCCTCGTCCAGGCTGAAGGGCGTTGTGAAGAACTACCTGGTGGAGTGAACCACGTCCAATGGGTAGTCTCTGACTGAGGAACATCCAAGCTTCATGGCTGGCGACAAGCATTTCGGCTCCATAGCAAGCATCGTGGCTGGCGGGAAGGCCGTCTGGGCATCCCTTGACCTCACACGCTCCTTTGGTTGATGGCTGAATTCATACAAACACCCGACCTATACAAACATGCTCTGAGTGGTGTAAGTCTAGATTCAGCCTTTCGTTATCCCCATGCCACTTTGTCAACACGATTACATTACTACTCCGTCCCATACAATATCTCCACTGGTCGGGCATAATGCACAGCAAATATTAAGCCCCGATTACACCATCCTCTACCTTGCCATCCACGTGTGGTACGTCACCTTGCCGAGATGCTTGCAGGTGGTTGTATAAAAGGGACCTCGCCCAGGCGCCCAGGAGTTGCGTGACATGCAGTCCGGTTTGCGTCACGACAACAAGAAACTACCGTCGCCGACAGCCTCATCCCCAGTACGACCTCGACTACTGCAGTCATGTCGACCACGGTCAACGAGAAGGCCGAGGTGCCTCTTGGCGCCTACGTCTCGCCCGACGAGAAGAAGATAGCGGCGGATTCCATCGGCAGTGACTCGGACGACTCGCATCAGTATGTCTCAGGCGAGGTGTTCGCCCAGGGCGGGCAGATGCAATACTATGAACCGATTGCCGAGTATGAGGGAAGACATCGATACGACCCTGCGGCACATTGGACTGAGGGCGAGGAGAAAAGGCTTATTCGACGGGTACGTGCATACAGTTTGTCAGGGTTCCCCTATCTTGGTCTATTTGCTTCATTGCTGGGCGGACCCTATCTCAAGGTTATCAAGCTTGGAAATCCCGATGTCCATGGCCAGAGGCTTTGCAATATTGCGAAGATATCAGAGCTTTCAATGCTGCATCTCGTGTTGAACATGTTTCCCTTCTTCCTTGATGCTCGAAGAGTTCGGGGTTCATGTCTAGCTCAGGGGCAATAGTGATCATGATAGCTACTGGCTATTTGTCTAAGCAATGATATCTGGAGTCTGGAGGCGGCAGATAGAACTGAAGGGCAATGGAAGATAGATGGACTAACCTCGTTCACAGCTCGACTACAAGATCTGCTCCTGGGTCTGTCTGATGTTCTTCGCCCTGCAACTCGACCGCGGCAACATTTCTCAGGCTCTATCAGACAATTTGCTTACCGACCTCGGTATGACCACCGACGACTACAACTATGGTCAGACAATTTTCTATCTCTGCTTTCTCAGCGCAGAGCTCCCGTCGCAGATGATCTCAAAGAAACTCGGACCAGATGTCTGGATCCCAATCCAAATGGTGTCTTGGAGCATTGTTGCCAGCGCCCAGTCACGACTAACCGGACGGTCGACGTTCTACGCGACGAGAGCTCTCCTTGGCCTCATCGAAGGCGGCTTCATCCCGGACGTCGTTCTGTACCTCAGCTACTTCTACAAGAGCAAAGAGCTGCCCATCAGACTTGCCTTCTTCTGGGGCGCGTACATCAGCACCTTTATCATTTCTGCGTTCCTGGCCTACGGCATCCTCCACCTCCGTGGCCACAATGGTTGGGCTGGATGGCAATGGATGTTTGCGCTCGAGGGAGGCCTTACGGCGATCATTGGTGTGCTTTCTTGGTTCTATCTCCCACCAAGTCCGACTCAGACGGCGAGCTGGTTCCGAGGAAAAGACGGCTGGTTCAGCGAGCGCGAGGAGGTAATCATGGTCAACCGCATTCTCAGGGATGATCCCGGCAAGGTTAGTTCAAAGCCCCTTTACATACTTCTGCAATACCAACACCGGGACTGACTGTTTAATCATTAGGGCGGCATGCACAACCGTCAAGGCCTGACGCCGAAGCTGCTCTGGGAGGCCTTGACAGACTACGACCTGTGGCCCGTCTATATCCTTGGACTCACCTGGTCAATCCCCCAGCAGCAGGTCAGCTCCTATCTGACCTTGAACCTCAAGCAACTCGGCTTCGACACGTTCGAGACAAATTTGCTCACCATTCCGGGTTACGTCCTATTCCTGCTCCAACTAATCTTCTGGACCTGGGTCTCCGAGAAGATCAACAACCGGTTCCTCATCGTACTCATGTGCCAGTTCTATATGCTGCCACTGGTCATTGCATTGGAGGTCCTTCCTAGCTCTGCAAGCCCCTGGGCTTGGTACGCCCCCAGTGCGTTGTTGGTTGGCTTTCCATACATCCACGCGATTCTAGGTAGGCACAATCAGTCCAGGATAAATGCGATGAGGGTACTGACAGCTGTGACAGTGGCCATAACCTCTCGCAATGCGGGTACAGTCCGGACGAGAACCGTGGGCAGTGCTCTGTACAACATGTGTGTGCAGGCCAGCAACATCATCTCCTCCAACGTATGTCACCAATTCCCCCTTTTCAGTTGACGTATAGCACCACTGACCCAAATTGCTAGATATACCGGACTCAGGATAAGCCATACTACCGCACCGGCAACAAGGTTCTCCTGGGCCTGATAGCATGGAACGTCGTCTGGATCATCTTCAACAAGTACTACTATATCTTGCGGAACAAGAAGAGGGCGGCACAATGGGATTCCCTGTCCCAGGCAGAGAAGGACAATTATTTGGCTACAACAAAAGACACGGGGAGCAAGAGGTTGGACTTCAGGTTCGCTCACTGATTGACGACGTCTATGAGATCTTTTTATTTGCAGGGCATGTGTCAATGGCGTCAATCCCTTACGGACTGATGACAATCGTCTGTACGGACTTGTTCTCACGGCGCGTCAACACGTCAAACGTGCTGTGAAAAGGGTCCGCAGGGTATCCGGCTGATGAAAGATAGAGTAGCTTCCATCTTTACTCATGAAATACAGCCATGAAAGACTACGCTGGGCCCGAGCGCCCCAATGATGGGCGCCACTTATCCCTTACACTGACGACGGCCACCTCGTCAGCACCACACCGATATCGGTTCGCGCAAGTGAGTCTGGCCGGAAGTGTTTGGAAGAAGGAAAGGGGCATAGGAAGCCTGTATCTCAGCAAGTACATTCAAGTCACGACCCAACTCCATGTTCGATATTGAATATCAATCCGCATCCCAGAGCACCCGGGGGCACCCGAGTGATCATGCTTGCTCGAGTTAGTCGTATCCTCTGTTCGACGTGCCAATATGCAAGTGACGAAAAAAGATATGTTTCACATCGCCTCGAGTACGCTTTGTTTAGTAGGCGAGAGCTTAGCGTCAAGGGTAGCTATTGGTGCTGACATCCTGTGACTGCTACCGTCTGCACGTTGAAAGCGAAGGTTCCGCGTCTGTGCCACCTCGCTTCCGTCCCTTAAGGGGGCTGGCATCACATTTCGGCCTAACGGGCTATAGCAGACGGACAACAAGGATCACCGGCCAACTACCAAAAGCAAGCATCGGCAACCAAAAGCGGCAAACCGACTGGTGGAAAAGTCTGTATTCGAATCTCCAATACGGCTGGAGCCGTAGCCCAAAACCACTTCGTCACCCTATCTTCTGGCGGAATGTTACGCTGCGTGATGGACGCGCTCGGCTCCCGAGTGGCTTTCAGCACATGGGGGGACAAACTCGCAGAGTTTCGTTTCAGTATCTCACCGCGGGCAGGAAACATCGACAGGTTGCTAGTTGGGAGATGCGGTGCAACGGTCTTTGACCTCCCGACCACTGTTTGATCGGCAAGCCTCCAAGCCCGGCTTCCTGGATACGAAGTTGCTCGCGCCATCGCCAAGTTGAGCAACTCGGCCTCTCGGCTGGGATGGTGGACTTTCTTTTTCGTTGACTCCTTTGTGACATCTTCCTCTTTAGGTGGCGGGTTTCCTGGTACCTGCAGCTGATATGCGATGTTTGCCTCCCTTTCCAACGGCGCTGCAGTGTATTATAGGCAGGGTCCCCCTATTGGTCATGCACGCTCGACAGCTTTGGGACCGTGGATGGCGTCCGGAACTGGCGGACAGGAGCCAGTGGAGCTCCAATGAGGAGGCGTGGCGGTGGAATAGCTGAGTGAGTTAAGGCTTGCGCGAGTACATGTCACTGTCAGGCACTTTCTACAGGCTGTCATTGACTTGACAATGACATGGAGGCTCACGCTAGAAATGAGACGTATATGTGTCAGCGTTATGATCGTCCTCAGTCTATCAAACTTTACTAACGATTAATAGTGTCTAGTCCATGTGTTGTGACATCTGACACCTCACACCTCACACCGAATCACACCGAGGCGGATGATAGCTCTCTCGACAATGCCGAGAACCACCCTCATCCTCCCCTTTCTCAATCTCGTGAGCTCGCCTCGCTTGACAAAATCTCGGCTGCGGAACTCTTCCGGGAGGGGCGTATGGTACGGCGAATTCAGAGGTGGCTAAGTGACCGATCACCACACTCTGACAGTCTGGTCTTGCCAAGCTGAAGTTGAATAGCATGCTGACTCTGGATTCTCTCCGAACAGGCACGTTGCTCGACCTAGAATTCGACACGGTGTCTGTTTCCGCACGCGTGAACTTCTGGAAGCGGCGATATGTCTCCACCATCTTTGGCCGCGGTGGTTATTGCAGGCTTCGAGTACCTTGGGAAGCAGAAACACGAGTGGTCGACCTGCCCGAAGTAGGGAACACTTTCGGCGAAGTCATCATGGAAGCTATGTACCGATATGAGGACCCGTGAGCAAGCTATACTTCCTTCTTGCAGAAACTTAAAGCTCAGGCCTTCAGGCTAGCTTATTTCTCGTTATTCAAGAAGTGTCTAGCAAGCCACGAAGGTGTTCATATTGGACTCCAGGCCGCCGAAGGGCAACGACTGGTCAGTCCCTTGGTCATCAACCATGAGAATGGAGTCGGAAGCTTCCAGAGCAAGAACTGGCTCGCAAGGGAGAGATACATCAGCGTCTAGCGAATACATTTGACCCTCTGCAGATATTGCTGTTGTCAGAGGAGAGTTGGGTGTTCGTTGCCTCCTTTCTCCTGTTTACTGACCTCCTCTGCATCGTTTCTCGCTCTGAACGGTCACTCTCACCCGTGTGACGATAGTTAACATCGTGTATTATGATGCCTACCCCCGTTCGAGATGGAGATCATCTCCGAACCTATCTTGTTGCCATTGTTTTCTGTTTCTGGATGGGCAATGGCATACCTCTATCAAGAGAATCACTGATGATTGACAACAGACCAGCTCTCGCGACCACTGGAAACCCCTTTTCCAGCGGTCTTCTCAGTGTATTCTTCGTCTCCTATTCGTGTTGCCTACTGACCTATTCTATCCGTCTTAGCGTTCCCTTACGGCCTCTTCAGGGGTGCCTGTGCTTCGTGGTTGAGTCTGGTTTCATCACCTGGCCACGACGCATCACGTATGGGCCCTACAGTACAGCAGTTTAACAGTGTTCAAAGTGTCTAGTGCCTTACACGTCCGCATTTGGAATGCGGTACATTGTCGCGATGACACCATGCAATGTGAGCCATGTGTACACCTCCAGATTGATGACATCTATCCCCATCTTGATCTCCATCTGCAAGGGATAACCGGGCTAGCTAACCCATGCTAACCTTCCGTCATCGTTCTACGCAATTTCTTTTTTGGGATGGCCTGATCCGGAGCACTAGAGCGTCGCACCAAGTCAAGATAGAGTCAAGATAGACGAGAAAGAAATGGGGCTTTTGGGGCCGGTTTCTTAGCTTCGTAGGCTTGGTTCCTGGCGTGAAAGTTCGGGCCGAGAATGTGTGTCATCGCGGAGTTGCTAGCGAAGCTCCGTGGGCAGCGAGTGAGCGGTGCATATGCCGATCCGGCTTGAGCTCGGCGCAGCTTGAGAAGGGTCGATGATAGCATCTCTCGTGGCAATCTGATGCACCGCTGATCCACGTGTGGAATAAAGCTTGGAAGACGTCAACGCTAGCTTGGGATGTGAGTGGGAGATTTGTCCGAGACAAGGCTAATTTAGGGCGTAGAAGTTCTCTAGAAGCAATTGCGGACGATCTTAGAGCTTTGGGGTAGACAGACCGACGCGCTATCATCAAGTCGATTCATCCATTCAGCTCTCATTGTGCGGAGTCGTCATGAGCTGCACCTCGCACTCGTGAGGCCGAGTTCATGGCAGATAGCTTCGCTTCGAGATCAGCGTTCATTCTGTCCCAAACGGTTCCCTACCCTACCTTGAAAGTGTAGAATCCTTCGAGTGCAGGAGATCGACACGCAATCCAACTGGCGCGTCCGTCTTCGCAGAAACCAAGGAAGCCGGTTGTCTAGAAGATGACTTGTCGAGCTGCAGAAGCTCGTCAGAACTTCTCCAAGTTGGCACACCGGTGAGCAAGGAACATACACAGTACTGTGTACATGATGGTGGTGACCAACAGCTGAGACACTACAGAGAGATAAGACAACGGCTTCTTTAGCGTACCTTTTTACGGCCCGAATCTGGACGCTAATTGGTCCCTGATATTGCTGACCAAGACTGGCCAGACTCCACAGCTCCGGAAGGCTTCCGGGCACGTTGTAGATCATGCGGGGCGGCAACGACCCCTTCGGCGACCAACACGGGCCTGTCGTCGGAGCTCGTTGCTCCTCTCGGTCAGTGCTAGTGTGAACAAGATCCCCGGTACTGCCCGGTGGACACTAGCACGTAGCACTACCCTAAGTAGGGTACCTCAGCCGAATCGGTGTTTCTCTTGGCAGAGAGGGGAATTCAGGAACGGCGAGGAGGGCGAGGAGGAAGAGGGGCGGAGAGCCAAGAGAGTCCGAGCCTTGACAAGTTTGGACTGTGGAGGAGGCGCACGTAGCTGCATCTTTCTTTGAACCTCAAACAGTCCAAGCGTAACAGCTGTGCTTGACATGCGTATGGCGAACGTGGGGGCTGCACTGTAGCAGGATCATCAAACCAGACATCAGATCAAGCTGCTGCGATCTTACACGACTGGAGAGCAATTCGTGATCAGTGCCATTCATGACTGAACTCTCAAAGCAGGCCCGGACCAGCCATTCAGCCGCATCTGGAGACTACTAGTATCTGCCAGTCTGGACTGCAAATATGGAGCCGATACATCCAGGACATCGTATCATCAGAGGCTAGTCGATGTTAGCGAGAAGGCCGTCCCACTGTCCAGGGAACACTAGTCCGAGGCGTCCTCAGCACTGGTGGTGGAGTCACTTGGAGTCAATAGCAAGGGGGACCTTTCTTTCTCTATGTCCTTTGAATCAGCACCTGGCTGCCATGTGGGCGCCACAGCATGTCTTGAGGTCCTTTTGCACGGGTTCCCCTGTCGTGATGTTAGCGAAAAAAGCCCATATATTAGGGACTAGGGAGTCCGGCTTCAGCAGCTGCTCAGAGCAGAGCCCACTTTGGAAATGAAACTCCAGGCAAATCCAGGTCTACTAGCTCACTTTGACCACTGGCGAATGGACAAGCTGAATTCGAGACGAGCTACGACATGGCCAGTACAGCGACCGCAATACGCCTCACTTGAACAAGCGCTCTGACTGGGGTATTCTTTCTGATCTTGAATGTTGACAGTCTTAGTAGGCCGTACTTGGCCGTGGGAGCCTAGCTCGTCCCCTATAGCTCCAGACGATGGCTCACGACAGTTTAACTAGTGTAGCTTTACGTCAAATATTGACGATGTCTCCGGCTTGACCAGAAATTGAGTGTCCAGGTCCGGCGAGATGAAATACTAGTAGTGTAGTTCATGCGCACCATCGTCGCTGATAGCCTGACGAAGACGGGGCATTGCCATGCTAGCACGCAGACTATCATGGCAGCGCTGGGGCAGAAACGATCAGTGGAGACCACACTAGCAATCTGATTCTAACCAGGGCAGGCCTCGGAGCCGGGAAGCTCAAGCCGTGATGTCTTCTCACAGCTTGTTGTTGCTCCCTATTCCCTCATCTCATGCGAAGGGGCGAAGTTTTCCGTCTGCTCGGGCTGATATCGCTCTGGTGAGGATATGAGACGGAGCCCTGCTGCCTTCGACGTTGCGCTATCGTCGTCAGTCATGATGATGGACGCACAGAGGTATGCCAGCAGAGCCTCAAGTTGCCGAGATCAAATATGCGTCAAGGGGCCAGTCATTAAAGGAGTCGCTAGCGGACTTGCTTGCGGGGGCTCCCCTTGATGAGCATATGAGGTCTCGAAAATGCAGATATCCCGCGAGGATGACCTCAGCCTCACGGGTAGATCCTCCGCCACAGACACTGTAGAGTGCCCTGGAATGGGAGGTATGCGCTAGAAGGTACCTCCAGTTGAAGCCATCTCGGCGATCGACCGCAAAGGGACGGGGTGTGCTTGCTTTGCCCCTGACCTCTGAGCGAGCAGATCTCCGTCATCGAACATCTTCACCCTCACTAGTCATTCCCTCTGTCGGCGTATCTGTTTCAACAGGTTCGTATTCCAACGATGATTTCCGACTTTGAAGTAGGCAGGGCAGGTCGGGTGTCGCGGTCTGTGGTGCTCACCGAAGATCCCCCAGCATCCGTGCCTCATCGCCACTCCGTGTTTACAGGCAAACAGTACACTCGAGGCAGATATTCAGCGCCACCTAAGTCTGAAAAGACATGGGCTGAGCGTCTATACGCCTCGATTGCTCGTACTTCCTCTTCTGCATCGTCTGTGTCGAGTTGTACCTGCGTGAAAAGCATGATTGAGGCCCAACATCGCCACCCATGTAGGTCCGACAAGCATTCGATACAGCTTTTCCCTTTCTTTTTTGTTCCGAATCTGCATGCGTCCAACCTTCTCGCCGTATGACTTTGTTCCACTTGTCCAAGACACGACGGGTGGGAGGTCAGGAGCACTTCACTCCTTCAAGCGGATCCACCGTCTGAGCGTGCAGCTCGAAGACGATCCCCTGGAGCCGTTTCTCCGAAGCTTTGACCGTGCTGTGGGTGTTCCAGACTTCAAAAGCATTCAACTCGAGGTTATGGAACTCCTGGCAAGAAATGTGAGAGCAACCATCTCGGCAGCTGACTGTGAGGAGCGATCCATCGGAGGACTTCCTGCCTCGCTGCAGGGGAAGAATAGAACGGAACAGTATCGCGTATTAACGACAGGACGCAGGGGCTCTCGTACGATGCCAGATGCGCCTCAAGTCTCCGTCAGCGAGCACTTCTCGCCCAAGATGGTCCAGTGATGACCCCTATAGCAGGGCGAAACCGCAGCACACGAGACAAGTTACGCAACGGTAACAGCGCGCCGATAGGAAACATAGCGGATGGATTGAGTCCCGATACTCCCTCTTAAGATAGTGTGACATGTTCCACAGGTAGAAGATAGAAGGACTTGCAGTAGGCAGCGAGGTTGGCTGCAGCTGATGTCGGAGGCGTGACCTCACCGTCGAACTTCGGATTGCAACGTCCAAGCCAGACTACTGCCGCTCCAAGCATACAACTTTACCGATACATAGTTTGATTCTTCGTGAAAGTAAGGTTGCTAGTCGTTCGGCGGTAGTTGCGCCAAACCTGTTGGGATGGCGATGGCTCAAGGTCGTTTACATTGAACAGAGCACAGGGCAGCGACGTCTAGTTCTGATCCTGGGGTTTGCAGCAGACATCCTGCGAACTCCTGCAGGAATGCTGTCATGAACATGCAGTTCATCTGAAGTCTCAATAACAAGATGCATTGTCCTGCAGCGCCTAGCGTGAGTGTGGTCACCTGCACAAGCAACTGTTCTCCGATAGGCTTGGTCCATGCGGAATCCTGTCCTTGCCGACTCGAGGGTCTCGCGTGTATTATTCTGGAGCCGACTAAGGCGGACGATGGATTACATAATGATGAGTTATGTAGGATCGAAAGAAGGGAGAGAGACGATGACGAAGTCGCCGATACCCCTTTCGGGCAAGGCCGTATGCGCTGAACCCTGCTGAAGAACGGTGGTGCATCCTGCTGGCCAAGCGATGCTCGCGGAAGACACCCGTAGGCAGTTGGCTTTCCCTGTCACACCGCATCCCGAGTCCGCAGATATATACCGAGATTATTGTCCCGTTAGAGCTGCAATAATTCCGACTGTCACCATCCCCTCGACGTCTGCATATCGGCAGGCATCCGATCTCGCATCCTTCCTTGCTCATCCTGTTTGCCCGGTGTAGCTTCGGAGGGGCGGCCGCCTGGCGCAAGGGCCGGCGCGGTCGGGCTAACCCGGCGCAATGATGCGAACATGATTGCTGAGACACGAGCAGCTCCATATCAATACCAATAGGCATTTCACCGCTCATTCAGTTAGCTTAAATACTGATGAAGAACGCCGGCGGTCAATCTTGTAAAATAAATCTTGCTCCTGACACGGACGGTAGATGTTGAAGATTTCTATCGCGCCCCAGCCGACAGTAAAATCCCGCCACCGTTACACCGAACAAGGCGTCGACCGGCATACCCCCACTCGGGCCCGAGTAAGAAGCGGGGGTCGGGTAGAGGTGTAGTTTGCACGGCTGGACGAAGCAACAAGCGCCTTTGATGTGTGTCGCATCTACGAAGTAGACTGTGTCCATTCGACTTACAGTCTGTCACAGGATTGAGACGCAAGAGCCTGTGACGGTGCTATCTCACTAGCTGCGAACACTGCTCGCTAAGATGCAGCTGCGAGAAAGTGACTGTGACCGGAAGACTGCAAAGTCGAGACTGAATCACACTTGCCTCTATGCGAGACGAAAGAACAGGCAAGAAAGCAAGTCAGCGGCATCCTTGGTTCATGACGGAGCGACGAGTGCCATTGTCCAATAAGAATCGCCAATTGGACATATTCCGGAGTTTTGGAGCCACATCGACGGGTCAAAGGCTATCAGTCGTGGAGAAGGCAGTCGGGGATTGTTGCTTTGCTCCCTATTCGTAAAGCGCTCCCAGCCTCCCGTAGAAGCGCGGCCGAGCAAACGTCTGCAAGGTCAGCAGCGAATAGCGGGGGGTTCACACCGCGGAAACAACAGCGTTGCATGGCTACTACCAACGTCCCACGTTCACTGCGACAGTAGATGCGCACAAATGGGGGGTACGAAAGTTTGCGGATCATGAGTGTCTTTCTCCTCACAAGCCTTTCCGCCAACAGTCCCTGAATCAATGAAGCGCCGGCGAGATAGCTTGTGCTCCCTGCACATCGGGACTTGCTCGACGCTGAGTGTGATATCTGTTGACAGGATCGTGTCCAGAGATATAACCAACTGCAGGTAGAGTAGTATTTCCTTCCATCGAATCGTCAGAATCTCCTGATGTCTTGGTAGTCGGATCTGCGTATAGATCTGGTCTGGACTCCCCATCTTGGAGTCGCCAGGGTATTCCAGGTTTTAGTCGCAGGACCCTGCCGTACTACTTTGTATTCAGGGGATTGAATTGAGCATGTTGGAGACACCAGGAGCAGTATTCCTGCCTGCGGGACCCGAAGGCTGACGCAAAGCTGGTGACTCTCGATCGAAACCGGACCACCAATGCAATGCAGTACTCCTTGTGGAAATTGCTTACTTCGTATATGCCCAGAAAAGCAATTCGTGTTTGCACCACAAGAGGCGAGTCTTCGAAACGTGTGGTGTGAAAGTCCCCGCAAAGCTTGCTAGAAAGCTTTCTTATCCACTACGTATCACGACACTGTGTGATAGGCAAAACGAGTTGCAGTATCGCTAACCTATACGACGCGTGGTATGCCACTATGCTCAGCATGTTCGGTCGTCTTCAGGGGTTGACCATTAACTTTGAAGTCGACGGTGCAGGGTGCACATTGCGCCCCTTGTTCGCACAATTCGTTTGCCAGAGAAAGTTGCAGGGCAGTGACATGCCGGCCTGTAGCGTCGCCATGCCTGTGCGCGAGATAAAGGCCCGGAGCCCTAGCCAAAAGCTCGACGGCAATGATCTGTTAATGTCTGGCAAGTAAACCTGGAATCACAGGTGAATTTGTCCTGGTTGGTATGAGGCAGCCTGACAAGCGAGCCCGTAGACAAGAGAGGTCAGACACGGGAGCCCAGCTTAGCCTCAATAGATGCCTGTGGCCGATCCGGCACGTACAAATCAAACCCCAATATCTGGCCAGTTTGAGTTTGACGAGTGCTTTCAAGGTGACGGAAGGTAACTAGGCTTGGCATAACTATGATGCAGGTCTGTAAGTTGCTTCTAACCACGGGAAGCGCTGCTGGTAGTGTGATCGTGAGTCTGGCAACCCGGCAGCTGCTCGTCGATCAGTTTGATGGACCGCCAAGGTAGGAACAAGCAAGACGATGAGGATCCTCATTCCAGCGAATTTAGGCAAACGACATCGTCTTCATCCCTTTGTGCAGTGTAGTCTGATCCCGCAACTGCATCATTTTGAAAAGAGTTGCTAGAACATGAACGCTTGGTCCGTGATCCCTTCAATGGGCCGATGCATAGCATGCTGCAATGACTGTCACGGCTATATCAACGGATATTATTGCAGCCTGCAACATGCGCTGGAAGCCGTGGTCTAGAATACAAATGCCTATGGTTGGCAGCCTGAGGACAGGTAAGAGGGTCGCTAGAGAGGCTGTGGCTCAAGCTGTGAGACAAGACGCGAGTTATTGTGTCCTTGTATCTCGTGGTACCATCTCCTGTTGAGGATGTACTGTGAATCGTACAGTTATTGAAGAATTGTTGCTGCAGATCCAACGTCTGCGCATATATGTGAAAAAGAATGCGAAACGCTCCACAATCAGTGATCAATACGTGATATGGCGTGGGCCAGAGTTGTCGAGCGGCGACCAAATCCTCTTGGGCTTAACGTGACCCAATCTCAGCTTGAAAGAACGTCTACACTTATTCAATGTCGTAGGCAGGTTTTGCCATAGTGTCAAGACGACAAGCAGAACGGTTTCGACTCGGTTTCAGATCCGGTGACACCAGTCCGCATCCGGCGCACCGAAGTTCGGAACCCGGAAAGGATGTGTGCGACTTGTCGTTGCCGGTCGCCGCCGGGCAGGTTTGACCGATTTGTTCAGGATGTGGGCCACATGGAGCCACGTTTTAGCCCTGCTGGATCGTCGGTCTTCGGCCGTTGGAGACTTGGAGTACGTGTGGACTGGGGATGGTAGGTTGTTGACACCTCCGCCAGTTACACGTTTTTATATTTTGTGCGTAGGGGCTCTCCACACCGGTGACCGGCCTCGCCCGCGGAAAGCATTTATTAGCGTCGAACTAGTATACCGGTGCTTTCTAGGATGGCCATCCCTGAACTGCTGCCCTTGTAATGTCAAGCAAAAAAAGGTACGGTCGAAAGCTTCAGGCGTTGGAAAACAAGCTTACTGTCGTCGGAGGGCCGACAACCAAACAGCAAGCTGACAAGCTCAGTCTCGTTGGCGAGCACGATACTGAAGGCGCGATCGGCTCGCACTTCATGCCGCCTTGGAGAGCGTCATGTTGTGCACGAATCTGCCTTCCTAGTAGAAAGCGCGACACTTGTGTCAGAAATCTTGCGAATCATGGTGTTCACATGAAGAATTCGATTTATGTCGGAAAGCGCGGTAAAAGAAATTCCCTCCGCGTCTAGAGGGTGTTGAACTTGAAGGGTATCAGATGTGCGATTAGAACAGACCGCCAACAAAGTGAGGTCAGTGCTCTGCAGCAATCCGGCTTCCCTGACGAACTGCTGGTCCCCTGATAAGAGGAGATCCTGCAGGAGAATCACCAGACTTGAAATATGTGTGTTGTGCCACTCCTTTGTGTGAAGATCGTGGGATGAACCAAACTTTGCCTTAGAGCTTCCTGTCCGTGAAGTGTTTGAGCGGTGCCGACGTTTGCTTGGCTTGTCGAAATAGATACATAGGGTTGCATTGGAAAGCATCTCGCACCAAACTTTGGGAGAAGCTGGGTGATGAAGACCCCTGTAAAGTGTGCCGTCTTGACTTGCAGCGGTGTCCTTGTCTCGTGAATGCGGGGAACGGGACACGGTGTTGCGCAGGGAGATCAGAACTGGGTCTCCAGCACTCGAGAAGGACCATTCCATTGTACGTACTCTGGAAACGACCGTTTAGTTGAAGACCGTCGAACATCGCGTGCCCCCCCTTTGGCTAGATATCCCGTTGTTGCACAGAGTAGTTGTAGCGTGACGCATGATGACCAGGACGTTTTGCGGGGAAGAACAAGGGTTCAGGACCTCTGCCGATAAACTTGTTGTTTGTCTGGCCCGACGGAGTTCTATTGTCCTTTCCGGGCCAGGTCCCGTCATTGACAATCACCACGTGCAAGGCTTCCCAGTCCTCCACGTTTTCGCATGTCGATCACTCAGAAAAGTGCCGGGTACGCAAATGGCAGTCAGCCTCATACTTCGCCCTCTACCGGACTCATGGCAAGAACGACCGTAGGCTTGCGAGATTTGAGATCATGAACCACGGGTGTATCATCCGCGACTGTGGAAGACGATGGATATGAGACTTCAGCAACCGAAGGAATCTAGCGTCCTTGGACACCCAAATGCGAAAAGATCGAAGGACTTCAATACAACGCGAATTCAATATTGATCCTTGAGCGCTTAGGAAGGAAAGATCCCGTGCAATGGAACTGATAAGGTTGCGTTCTGGTAGAGGTTGCGATGTCGTCAAGAAAGGCGGTCAGAAGCGTGGCACGGCGGTGGCGCCAAGACCGCAGAGCTGGGACTAGGAGCACGAGGGGCAGCACTTTCTGTGTCACCATCAGGCCAGAAAGGGCCAACAACTTGGTCTCGATCCGGCAAGCACGGTTGAGCAAAGTCTAGGTGCAGCCAGGCCCCTGCATCTTCGATTGACGTCGTCGGTCAGTTCCGAATCATCTGAGCGGATGGCTCAGGTAGACAGATACATCGTCGCCGCGGGTAAGGTAGGTACTTCGGCATACATGCTCGACGCTAGAGGAGGCAGCACCACGCAGCATGCAACGATGCATATCTTTTCAGCAGCCACATCTTTAATCTTGAAATTAGCAAGTGCAACTTCCTCAAAATCATGGTTGGTAAGGCAAGCAGAGACATGCTGATAACGTTTTATTCTCACGATCTCTTAAGGAAGGTACCTAGGTACTTTACCCCTCCCCCGCGGCAAGTTGTCGCAAAATCTCCGGGAAGGTGGGGCACAGCGTGGTTGTCGATCTCAAGATCGCGGTCCCATATCCCGGCAAGCCCTGCAAGGGTCTTCCCTGTCGATCTAGCAGATGCTGCTGAGTGTTCCGCACTCTTCATTGGCCAACCATAGCCTGGTTCGACAAGCAGCCAACAAAATGACAGCTGCGAGGCACCACTTCTAACGCACGCACAGACACGGCTCTCAAATTCTTTCGACATGCTGCAAGAGGACAGCCTTTCTCCCTCCATTCGAATGCAGATCATTTCTTACGTACCCTACCCAGTAGAGATGCCTTCAGCGGGGTCTTTTCGCTGCGCTATAGCTGTCGAGAGCCTGAGGCGTTTGTTTCTGTTCATTGCGCACAGAGGACACGACAGTATCATGGAAGTTATCCGTCAATCCTTGATGAACAGGATTGAAGGACATCCTAGTTCAATCAATCTGTTCGACTCTGTTCGACTCTGAAATCCTCGACACATACCGACATGAGAAAGCAGCGAATTCTCGACGATTCCAGGTAGGGAAGCGATGACGATGGACAGCGTCACCGACCCGGAAGCTGGCCGAGTTGTTGACGAAGCATGATACTAGTCCAGTTATCGTACCTATGGAGCACGCCTGCGGCCAGCTTGGCTGTCTAAGTCTGGAGACCGAAAGGGATTGGCGAAAGAGGATTCGCCCTCGCGGTCACACTACGAGCCGTGTCTGCATCAGTTTCTGGTCTTTCCCCACACAAGGAGGTTTGCGCTGTATCAACATTTCCCGTCTAAGGTACCCCACACTCATGCTGATCCAGTTCGAAATTGCCACACCTCTTCGAGAATTCAAGCTACCTTTACACAGTCGTTGCAAGTTTTTCTGACTTCTTCACTACAAGGCTGCCGCTGGTTATGGCAGGAGACCGCCTCCAGAGCGTCCACTCCGTGCCGTCCCAGCATCATGTGTTCACTGCACAAGCTGCAGAGCGGGGATTTCCCAGACTTCTCTGACGCCTTCCCAGCTCTGTTCATCATTCTCGCATGCAGCTCAGAGATATAACGAATATGTCACGAGGACTTCGACCAAAGCCCCTGAAAACGCTTGACCTACGCTGAAGGGTCCCTTCTTTTGATATGCGGCCGACAACACAAGAGATAGGCGGTGTGATCAGACCGAGAAACTTGGTCCGGAAGGCCATGCTATGGCCATTTCTGGACGACGTGGAAGTCATCAGCTACTCGAGCCGTCCTACGTGATCTTCCTTTCAATATGGCACCAAACCTCACCGCAAGATTCTGGGCCGGATTCATCCCTATCCTTCCGCCGTTACAGTCCACTAGGACTTCGGGAAAAGGTCCGTCTTCAGTTGTCGGCAGTGCCGCGCCGTCCCGCAGCTGCTTGCTGGCACTTACTTGCTTCAATTTCTTCACGGCTCTTACGTCTGCTCTAGCAGATCAGAAAACCCTGATTTCTTTTTGGTTTATGCTGGCTGCCGCGGTAGCATTTACCCCAGAGCCCGTGCTCAGTCTCCTTTAGGCCATTTTAGGCCACCCGGTGTTGCCTCTCTTCCCCTCCTGTTCCGTCCCAAGCTCCCAATCATGGGAGAGCATGCCTGCTGCGAAGGCAGGAATTCAATGCAATAAAGATATTCAGCACCCATCCATGAACGCATTTCCACACCAGATGCGCAGCCCACTACCGGGAAAAGGCGAGGCTGCAAACGGCATTGGTAGAACCAAACACTAAAGCTGTACCGCCATCCGCTATTTGCTTCCCAGGGCCTCAGTGACCATAGCGCCCTTCGTTCAACTCGCTTCCCCGCACTTTCTGACGGTTACACCGTCGCAGCACCAGTTCCATATTCCTGGTGAGTGATTCGGAGCCTCGCATTGTGCACTGTCAATTATCCTCGCAGTTTTCTCCCCGTGTGTCTTGCAGCCTGCCGAGGCCTAGACCGCTATGGAAATGGCGTGATAAGCCGTGCCGGAGACTGACAAATTTGGGTAATAGTCGAGGGTCCAGACCACAGCACAGCGATACCTGGGAACACGGGTTCTCACTTGTCACCGTGCAGGCGATTGCCCCATCCCCATAGCGTGACAGGTGCCATGGTTACACAGACTACAGAAGTGCCCCACGACCTGGCTGTCTCCTTCAATGGAGGATCGATTGATCGGTCAGTAAAACTAGTCCTCGGAGTTCGAGATGGACAAATTCAACTCGTGGCTGCTACTGTGCTGCATGACGAAGGAAAACAACTAATCACAGTACACCGCATGATTGAACCCACCAGCGGCCGTGCCTTGCCTGGTCACTTACTTCCCTGCGTCGCGTTAGGCACGGCTTACTCGACGTCAGAAGACTCCGACAAGTCATGGCAGAAGTCGCCCTTCCACAATGATGCCTTTTGCCAATGGCGTCGACGGCGACAGGTGGCGGCTAGCTCCAAAGCATCAGACAGAAACTAAAGCCGACTGACCCGGCTGGACGCAATAACTACGGGCATATGATATGGCTTGGATATAGAGCCCGGAAAGGAGCTACTCTAATGTAAGTATCGCCGATGTGCGATATTGCGAGTGGCTCTGGAGAAATGACAGAGACGGAAACGAGCTGTGCCCCGCCAATATTTCGTCGCTATAGCGGTAGCTGCTATAGAGCAACATCTCAAGAGGTCGATCAATATCACATCCCGACATTCCTACACGCGGAAAACGGGTTGGCTCTATGATCACATTTACACGGGGAGGAAAAGGCAGTTGCCGCAAAAATCGAAACACGGCATCACAGCCGGGAAGCATGTGCATCAGGGGTTGATGTTTCGTTTCTGACATGTGGAGAAGTCGCCCGTTTCTGGTTGACAAGTTTCTCGCCTTACCGGCTCTTGGGAGTTCATCCATAACACCGGCATCCACAGCATGCGCAGTTGCCGAGCATGTTCAGTCTTGTTTCAAACTTCGACGACAAGATTCATGCATCATGGCCTTCGTCCCCTCAAAGTCAGTCAACATCAGAATCTTCATTCCGAGCTACAAGTCACCAACTGGGCCTCGACCATGGCATTGTCTATTTCGGTCTCGTGTGGCGTGAGTTCCCATGCTGAAGGATGGTGTGGCTTGCCGGGTTTCAACATGAAGGAACGATGTGAGGGGCCCTTCGGGAGACGTTAGGCTTAACTGGGCATAGCGGTCTGCTCTCCAAGGAGAAGTCTGTCGATGTCTGCAGCTACTGTGATAAAAGCTCATCTTGAAACATTGGGTTCAGCCTGTCACGGACACCGGAACACGATAGATGCTGATGAGCCCCTCACTTCTCATAGGTATGCTCTGGCCTGTGACGTCCTTATCGGTATCGCAGCGTCCGATAATGCACTTCAGTCTGTGCCTCGCGGCCTCGCTGCTGTTTAGGGCAAAGGCCAGGTTGCCAGAGCAGGGTTCTGGGCTTGAGGTTTGCACCGTATTACGTGCAAGTCAAGCTTCTACCACCAGCGGCTTCAAGGCTAGTGATACTTGGCTTGGGATCCGAAGACTCAGCAGGGGTTATGCGACAACCGACGCCTCCCAAAGACTGGAGATCAGCCGATAGCCTTGCCGGCTTCAACATGGCTTCTTGAATGTCCAGAGCCGACGGATACTACACGCAGTGGTTTATCGATACAGCAGCGACCTGGCCCTACCAACTGGACTTGGGTCGGCTATCCCTTGGCTTGTCTGGGACCACTTGAGAAAGTGTTCCACGCTCACCAACTAACTTTTTATAGGAATAGTGGTCGAAGTTCTAGCAGATGGTTGCCCAACCCCCGGAGTGGTCTGTGTGCTATCCATGTGGTGCACAAAAGCTCTGTCAATACCTCTAATTTTGTTAGTAATAGTGTTGGAACAAGTGCGCACGAGCCAAAGAGCAGCCATTGCTGGAGGGAACTCTCTACTCGCTCGCAATCTGAGTGTTACACTCTCTGCCGTCAATCTCTGTGTCCCGTGGTAGTGCCATAGAATCTCGGCCGTGGTTGTGAACAAGACATGTCCATGTCGAGCATCACCGCCAGCCACCCGCATCTTTGTATAAGGTACGTATCTCTCACCCTTACTTAGCACATGTGGCTTTTGGCAAGCGGAGCTCCTTCCGCAGACCATTGTAACAGTAAAATCATCTTGCCCTTTCTCCAATTCTCCGTTACCCAAGTACGAAGAAGTCAGCAGAGTAGTAGTGCTGACTCCAAGTCTCCTACTATGTGCCCCTGGACGTGCAGCAAGGTACCTGAGCCTTCGCTTGCGGGGAATCGAGCATGCAGCTGCAAGAGGGGAGAACTTGAAGTAACCTGATGCCCACTTTATGCATGTAGCTCCAAGTCCACGCCGGAGCCGGCAATGTCATGATAATCCCGATCCTGCTAGGCTGTCTCGGCCGCGGCACAATTATAGGTACGTCTGCAACCCCTGCGCTTGACCTGCAGTACACTTTGTACATTTCTGCAGCACTTATCCCTGCCTCTTCAGCACTTCGCGTGCCGTAAGACGACCGTGCACTCCAAGGCACAGCGAATGGGATGACGAGCTCCTAAGAGCCGGCCTGGACTCCACCCGAGTGGTCGACTGCGACTGCCTCGCATTGCGATTGCATGTCTGTCGCTCTTGCCCTTTTGCTCGAAATGTCCCTCACTCTTGCTCTTCCTAGTTCCTACACTTCCAGGTTCCTACCTTACCCTTCCTATACGGTATCCTCTGTCATGAAACATAACAGGGGAAAGCTTCTTACCAACAGGTTTCCAGTCCTCCATTTTCGCTCAGACTTTTGACTTGTCTTTCCCAATAGGTGGTACATTACCTTGCGTCGACTGCTATAGTCAAGGTTTGGGCTATATGTTGAACTCTTGCGCAAAACGGTTCTACATGACTCGCTGGAACTCACTTCAGGTTGAGCATCACCTATCTACGCCGCGGGCTTTCAGTTACTGCGCTTCCTTGCGAATTTCGACAGGTATCCCAAACAGCTGCTCTCTCCGTGCTTGTGGAGAGAGAGCATGCAAGATGAGTGGACAACCAAACTCGAAAGATAGAGGTAGGGGGCCCCTACTGGTGCTTGCAGGGGTAAGTACTTCCGTACCATGTCATCGGTCAGAGAGACAAGCAACAAGTCACTTTCTCTTTTCTGATCTTCTCTCAGTACTGCAATGCGCCATACAAGCAATTTGCTTTCGGCCACAGCGCACATTTCCTGTTCCCTTGTCACTATATGTCTGTCACTTACCGCTTCGAGTAAAAGGCGGTTGGAAAGCCCTCTCGGCGTCGCTCAAATCAGCCGAGAAAGCCTCAACAGGAAGAACGTGGTCCACCCCTGCTAGATTGTCCCTCGGGGACATGGGGACGGTCACATCCTTTCGAGTCCCTTGTCGACGCCTCTTGCAACTCTGGCTAGGGGTACCTAGCTGCAACTGCAGCTAGACCATCTCCAGTTCGCTCAGCACACCTCTCCGTCCGCTCCTGCCGTCGTGCCGACCCACACCTCTTCCGTTCGGGTACCTTAGAAGTTCGCAAGCTGCCGGGCCTTGATTCGACCTCCTGCCCATCCGCTTCACTTTCCCTGACCTCACCTTGCGTTGCTCTGCCGTTGCTTCACCTCCCTCTTGTATACTACTCGCATATGTCGACTTAATACCCCAACGCTCCTCGAGAACCTGCTGCCGCCATCATCAGGAGTCCTCTCTCCCTCTTTCGCACCCTCATCACCTTGTACATAGACGTCTTCCTTGTGCCGTTTGCTCCTTGCATGTTGAATTCACCCTTTACGGATAGAGATCGCAAGGATCTGCATGCTCGGCCTGTATACCGAATCGTGGACCCATCTCTTGTAAGGTCTTCTCTTGGCCCTCGAGGACACAAACACCATAGTGGACGTGCTCTGCTTCCTGCGGGTGTGTTCGTGCGCTCAAACTCTCCGCCCAAATACGCCTATCAGTTACGACGTCAAGTCCTGCAGACATTATTAGCTTCTCAGGACATCGAAGCTATCCCCTTTGCAACGAACGGCCTGGTGTATCCTGCTGCTCAACGCTTTTCTTGACATCGCCACGGGTGCTAGAAGCACCCCTTGGTCCGTTTCCGTGTCCACAGTCATCTAGCTAGTCGACCGTTGCAGCAGCACTGGCACTGGAGGTAGCGCTCGAGCACTCGTCTCTCCACAGTGAACCACCCATTTTGGTTCTGGACCTCGAGTCCAGAGAACAAGGAGGGGGGCCGCCAACACAACGAAGACACCCGACAAACTTCTACCTGCTGCCATCTGCTGCCTCAAGGTATCCTCAGTACCCCGCTTCCATCGTCTGCGATATTTCCCCTGGATCATCTCAATCTTGGCCCTGTTGGTGTATTTGCTCCCCTTGCCCACGCAACTAGGAACCCACGCGGCAGCCCTCAGGCTCCCCACAGGCAATACAACAACAACCCGCAGGGGCCGATAAACATCGAGGGTGAGCTATATCGCCTCAGACATTATAGCCTCATCAAACTACCACGGGACTTTCCAGTACATCGTTGGTAATCCATCTTCAATATTCTCTGTGGAGGCGAGTCCTTGTCAACACTCACACTGTCGGTCCCCGTCGCCCTTGCGTATACATAACACCACGAGGCGCCCAGTCCCTTCAAGCATAGCCGAGAGATCTTGTTCCTGCATACCAGCCTGCTGGTAGTTTATACTGTCAACCTGCCGCGGGTCAGCTCATCTTTTCCAACCACAGACATTGCACTCTGTGCCATATCTCGTCCCTCCGTCCACCTCGTCTCTTGGTTAAGTCAAGATCGAAGACCAAGCACTTGCGGACACGAGATTTCTTGACTTTCTGTCACCCTCTTTGAAGCTCTTGTCTCTATTTCTTCTTCTTCCTCCTCCACGGACCGCATCGGTGCTCAGTTCTCTTGACTGCGGATACTGAACACCACTGTGCATACTCCCACCACCGGAGACGTTCGTGACAGGCAGTACCTTCAGAAGTCGCTCATACGACAGCAGACGGAAGCATAGACCCTCCACAGCGTGTCAAGATCTAGATCGAACACATCTCGCAGCAATTTCTCGGCACCCGGCTTGGAGACTAGTCCCCCCGTTTCTGTTTCGCTCAAAACGGCCAGTCTGCAACTTGCAGCGATACTTAGCACTTGACGGACGATCTGCCCTCCAATTGCGCTCCTGGATGCAACCCTCGCGTTATGCTCGCAGTTTCGAAAACATAACGGACGCCAGATCACTCGCAGCCAGCGTTGACTTCGAAACAGAAAAGAACGGCAGACCAGCATCGAGCTAGTGTCGCCCTACAGCTAGGGCGTACACTTGTACGAGCCACCCCCCCAGGGCCCATTCTAGCCAAAGTCAAGACCCCGGCCGATTCGGTCCTGCAGGTGGTCCAGGTACAGCTGTACCCCGACTCAGGTACCTGACCGTACCGAGAACGCCTCCTCACGAGTGTTGGCCAGACCTTGTGGACGTCCCGGCCTAGCGCGCCAGGCACTACCGTCCTGTGCCTGTCAATTACCCTGGCGGGCGCCGCCTCTTAGCTAGTGCTTGTGCAACTCAGCTGTCCATCGTCTCCAAGTTAGTCACTTTCACTTCTGAACTCATAAGAACGCCCCTTCCTCCCCGTCGTGTCACCTTGTTGCTTGATATAAGCCATGGACATCAACATCGTCCACGCACCAGTTCTTCCCCTGATAGTCGTGTTTTAATGTTGTGTTGCCAAGTACTGACACATCGCGGTTCCCAAAGAGCTTGACTCTGCTCACTGGGCCATCCCTTCATCCTTGGTCCCATCTCTCGTCGTCGTCTGCTCTTCCTGGTGTCCGGAATACCATCCTGTTCTCTTTTCGCCGCACGACTTCTCGTGCACTTCAGCGACTAACGTTGCCATCATCTCGGAATTAACCTGGACAACGTCGGCTTCTGGTGCAAACCGGCTTGTCATCCCACTCCCCATCCTGGCATCATAGGTGTCGCAGAACACCCTGCATAGCTTTATTGCATTAAGAAGATCACGCTTGCACACTGTTCCGAGCAAGGGTGCGCCCACCTCGAACCAGGCTCGCACAATCCACAAACCCTTGGCCCGTCATACTTCTGCATTCACGACCGGGAAACTGGAGCACATCAGCTGCCTCTCTCACCGTCGTAGTAATACCATAGACTTACTACCACTCACAAAAGTGCGGAGACACAGCTTGATATAAGTAGTGTCAGCCTCAACACTGTGGCACAACCAACGACACATCCCGGATCGATCAGGAAATAAACAAACACAACACCAATATTCCAGCTGCAACGGGTCCCGAAACCCATTGAAATGGAACTGATGGAATTGGTGGAAAACGAGCCGACTGCTCGTCCCTTCCAATGCGACTGGCAGTCATGCAACAAGGTCTGTTCCCACCCGCGGTCTCCGTGCGTCCGTCGAACAGCACGGAAGCTGTGTAGGAAGCGTAATGACGGAAGCCAGTGAACTGACAACAACCGCAGAGCTTCAACCGCAAGTCGGACTTGCAACGGCACTACCGCATACACACCAACGAACGGCCGTACCAGTGCACTACGTCGGGATGTGGTAAGAGCTTCATCCAGCGCAGCGCTCTCACGGTCCACATACGGACTCACACCGGCGAGAAACCGCACCAGTGCCAGCACATGGGCTGCGGCAAGCGGTTCTCAGATGTAAGTTGCTTTGCCCTCCCGGAAATGTGCAGAACAAACAAAACGACCAGGTATGCTGATTCAAACACACAGTCGTCCTCTCTCGCAAGGCATCGGAGGATTCACACGGGCAAGCGCCCGTACAAATGCGCTCATGACGGGTGCCTAAAGAGGTTCGCTCGATCCCCTCAACCGGCTCTCTCTTGCGAGCAAACCGCAGTTCTCTGCGGGGCCAATGCTGACCTGTCTCTCTCAGCTTCTGCCGGAAGACCACCATGGTCAAGCACCAGAGGAGGTCACACCAGCGCGGCATCCACTCCTCCGAACTGGACGACTGCACATCCGAGTCCGGCAGCGAGGACTCGCCCACAACGCCCAAGAGCAACGGCATGTCGTGGCCGCCTCCGGGAGTGTCCATGATCGGCGCCAACGGCCACGTGCTGCACCGCGCCGCCTCCTTCGCCGACTTTGGCCAGCACATGAACAACTACGGCATGCCGCAGCAGTATGCCCAACATCGCCACAGCTTATCCTCGGGCGGCGGCGCCCACGAATACCACGGGCTGCCTTCACACCACCCCCAGCAAGCCCCGATGCACCCCCACGACCAGGCACAGCAGCACGCGCAGCAACAGCAACACCAACATCCGGCCGTCCAGATGCTCCAACAGCGCACCCCCAGCATCCCCCAGCACCCCTACTACGTGACCGAGCACAACAACCCGGGGGTGGCGACCATGAACACCAGCCCGCACCCGTCCCAAGGAGGCCCGATGCAGCAGCCGCAGTACCACCACCAGGTCCCGCGCCAGGGCGTCGAGCGCCTGCCGCTCGAGATACCCTACAACGCCGGCCCAGGCGCCATGAACGCCAGCATCCAGAGCAGCCCGAGCACCTTCTCGGCCGCCTCGAGCCGCAGCCCCAACACCCAGGACGGCTTCTACACCCACGCCCCGGCCGCGCAGGCCGCCACCTACGCCCTGCACGCCGCCTCGCCCATCGACCAGCAGCAGCAACCGCCGCAGATGGTCGCCTACCAAGGCCAGATGGCGCCGCAGCCACAGCAGATGAGCCAGCAGCAACCGCAACCACCTCCGCAACAGGTCGTCGTCCAGCAGCAGCCGGTCCCGCAGCAGCAGCAGCACGCCCAGTCGCCGCACCAGTACCAGCCGCCCCAGGCGCAGCCCGAGGAGCAGGGCTGGTACGCCGCCGTGCCTTATCAGCCGCCCGTCGAGGTGACCACGATCCACCAGATCCCCACGTACGGATCGTCCGTCTACGACCCGTGGGGCCCGAAGATCGAGTACGACGACCCGACGATGCAGATGCCCAGTGCTCGCATCGAGACGATGTAGAAGCCGCGGCGCTTCGTCTCCCTTTTTCGTATATTTTCTTGTTTTCAACACCCCCGCAGTCACAACATCGTATAATCGTCGTCCCTTTTGTTTTTTTGCAGCATATCACTATACCCCCAAGGACTTTGTCCTGTGTACCATTACCCCCTGTTTGTTGGTTTTCGAAGCCCGTTTCCTGTTTTTGCTTTTTGTCTTGTGTTGTTGGCGAGTTGCAGAGTCCTGGAGGAGATACCCAGCTGGGGCACAGGACATGTGTGGGGGCGAGCTGAAAGCCGACTTGAACGGCGACTTCAGACGAAGCGTTGTACTCATAGTGGTGCCATGCTTCGGTGGGAGTGATTGCGGTTGTCTTGTCTGTTTAATGATGGTGGTTCGACAACGGCGCAGTAAACACTCTTTTTATTTCTCTTTTGAACTAATCACACACCGGCGTCGCGGAGGGCGACTTGCTGACCGAAAGGACCTTGCGCAGAAGGAGCACAATAGGCGCCTGGTGGACGCAGAAAGACGCTGATGCGCAACACGTACGCACATGTGAAACGGCTGTGAGTGGGAGGAGAGCAAAACAAAATCTACCGGGTGGGGAGGTGGGCGGTGAATGAAGAGAGAAGAGATGTTATTTCCGACAACATGACGACGTCCTGAATCTTTACGGCCGCCTTTGTATTCACGATCTCTTGGGGACGCTCGACACATGATAACGGACGGCTGGACGAGACAGGAATCGAGTGAGGGAGGGCGCCCCATTGGGCGCAGAGGGGGGGAAAGAAGTACGGACTCTCAAGTTTAATGCGGAAGAAAAGGAGGAAAGAGGGTTTGAGAGTTTCGAAACGGTACGCACGATGAGGAAAAAACCATGGCGGCGATGAAGCGAAGGAAAAAGGGGGGCAAACGGAAAGGATGGTCGAGGCGCCCACGCCGGCAACTCCGTCCGCGAGGGCGGATCGACAACAACAAGCTGCCGGAAGCAACAGGGCGAAGGAGTGAAAACGACTGAGATCCCGTGTACCATTACGAAGGCTCCTGGCTGTTGGACACGTATATACGTGTGCTCCGCGTTTCCTGCTGTATTATTCGTCCTGATGTTTGACGTTGATCCATGACTTGACACTTGGACGGTCGCGATCGTGGAGGAGGCGAGGGTGTTGGACGGGTCAACAGGACCGACGAGATTTTTCTGTCATATACTTGTACTTGTACTCATAGTTTCAACCATATCGGAATGTTCCTTTGCTATATCTTTTGGGTGAACGATGTTGTGAAGCCCGGTGTAAAGGGTACGTGTTCTCAAAGTAAAAAGATGCCTTTCGACGAGGACAAGATTGGATGAATGATGATGGATCAACAGCCCGTCCATAACTCGGGGCAGCGGAAGGGGAGCAGCAAAGTATTTGAAGGGTGCGAGTGACGTTGGTCCGCGGCGTCGTCCTTCATCAAAATGGCATAAAGCTCGAGATTCGGCTCAATAGGGTTCCAAGTGGTTACACATAGTCGGTACGGCGGAGATCCTTCGCGCTGGACCGGCTGCGGGCATCGGAAACGTCCATCCTGCTCGCCAATCTTGGATAATATCCGCCTTGCTGCTGCGGCTCATGGAAACAGCCATGGAAGGTTCCAAGGGACGACTCAAGCAAAGAGGTGATGGAGACATGCCGATGGGACTTGTGCGTGAATATGGAAGAATAGAGTAACTGCAGATAAATGCTGGAGCCTGGCAGTTGTCCTCTTCGTCGGGCTGTCTGTCATGTTGCTCCCGGTGTAACCCAACGTAGGACGACATGCTGCAGAGATGTCTGTTTTCGTCTTTTGGCGCTTGTCGGGTTGTTCGACGCAGACGCACGCAACGCAGGGTAAAAGGATATACCCTTGGTACCATATATAGAAAAGCCTGCTTACTGTGGTATTAGACGGCACGGTGAGACGTAACACTGCCACTGCCGCGCATACCATGATGATATAGTTCTACATGCTCAGCGCGCGTAGTCAGACATCGGCAGAGCGAACGAGGCGAGTCATTGGTCGACGTGTCGGTGTGTCGCGATGCAGTGAGATGCTTTTGGTTGTGCCTGCGCCGGACAAGCGGATGCCATGGCTTACAGACCTCGTGAGTGTGACATTGGAGTTCCTTGATCGTAGCTGCAATAGTATCGTTTATGTTAGAGTTTGTATTCTGACTCGGGTATTGCAGTCTATCGCCGCTCAAAAGGGTCCTTTAAACGATGATGTCACATTGGCGACGACCCTTTGATGAGTGCTAATGACACCCCACTTAAAACGGCCAGGCCCCTGTAACCGACGAATCGACGTCGGCGGCAGGCGCGAACCGCATCACCAGCTTCCAAACATTAATTCCATCTCAGACAGACCAGACGAGACATCAGCATTCCGCAACAATTCGCCTGTCACCACCTCAATCTAAAAGTGCCCAGATGCGCCCCCTCAGCCTCGTCGTCCTCAGCCTTGCAGGCCGGACGGTGCTCGGCCACGGCGACCATGGAGAAGACCACGGACAGCAGCCTCTAGTGGCCGGAGACGCCAATTGGATGACGACGCACATGGCAGGTGAGTTTGATTACCTGAACACCTCGCATCTGAGCAGGAGAGACGGCTGACAGTCCGGGCGCAGAGGAGCACCACATCAGCGACTTTGACGCCGCCTCCTTCTTCACCCTGCACGACTACGATGCCGACGGCAATTGGGAGCCCCTGGAGATACAGCGCACATACGGCCTGATGGACGAGTCGAACAAGCACATCACGCCCGAACGGCGAGCCGAGATATCGAGAGAGGTGATGGGAATGTTGGACGCCAACGGCGACGGACGGGTCGACCAGGACGAGTTCAAGCGGTTCATCGCCGAGGGCAACACATTGCCTGACGTGGGGACCGGTCCGGGGCATCACGGGGACGACGAGTACGAGTACGAGATTCATCACTGGGAGAAGTCAGTTGAGATCGAGTTGCTGCTTTTGCGCGCCGGCCATGCTAACGAGTCGGCAGGTATCATGACGAGAACACCAAGCTTGAGGATCTGACGCATCCGGAAGACATTGAGCACTTCAAGAAACACGAGCAGATGGAGGAGGAGGAGGAGCGGCAAGAGGCCATGGTGAAGCAGGCGGTGGTTGAGGAGAATATACCCTTGAAATTTCGGCGAGACAGGAGTTAGATGGTTTTAATCAGCAGAATGAAGAGCTGCCAGACGAGGACTACCACGTCCTTGGGAGGCAGCCACGAGCATATACCCTTGTAATACATATATGTAGCATTAGGTCTCTGTTTTAGGAGCTGTTACATGCACATCAAAGACACAGTGCCATACGCCAGGGGCATAAGTCTTGACCCGCTCGACATGCTCGACAACCGCCTCTCTCCCCCTCCCCTCATCACCAACCCAGCCGTCGAAGATGCCGTCGATCTCCTCTTGACGGCTGTCTATATCCGCAACACCGACATTCTCATGCAAGTGAAGCCAGCCATGCGCCGCCGGGCCGACGACCGCCAAAGCGTCCTTCCACGTCGCCGTGCTGTACGGAAGCAACCCGCAGTTGACATGCACGACATCCAGCTCCTCCCGCCGTCCTCGATCCGCAGCACCTCGCCGCCCCCTAAGCTGCTCGACCCTCAACCCAGCCCTCCTATTATCCTCAAGAAAAACAACGATCCTCTCCTCCCCCCCACCACCAAACACAACCTCCCCCGTATCCCTCTCCAGCTCGCTCCCCTGCACAACCTTCACCCCCCAACCATTCATCCCCGCCCCGCGCCGCAGCGCCTCCACGCTCCAGGGATTAACCTCCCAGCACAACACCCTCATCCCCATCTTCGCGTACGAGAACGCAAAATACCCAATCCCGGCATACAAATCAACCGCCCAACCCTCTCTCACCCTCCTCCTCTCCCCTTCCCCCTCCCGGGCGTGGTGAAACCCCAACAACCTCGCCTTCTCCTTCACATTCCCCCGACTAAACATAGTATACCGCGGCGCCCACGTCTGCGCGATGCCATTCTGCCTCGTCGTCACCCAGAACGCCTCCTCGAAATCCCTTTCGCTCGGCCTCGCCCCCCTCACCAGCGGCCCAAAGTCCCCGTAAAGCATCCTCAGCCCCTCCGGCCTTCTCACCACATTATCCTCTTTCCCTTCCCCCTCCCCGGTAGCCACGGCGGGGGGTATACCCTCATTAACACCCACATGCGTCAACCCCCTCCCCTCCCCGCCCGTCGCGGCGCCCACCTCCCGCAAGACCGCAACCCACAGCGCCGCCACCGTCGCCTCGTCGCCCAGCACGCCGTCCCAGGCTGGCCCCGCGAAACTACCGGCCGGAAAGAGGAGTAGGGGGTGGTAGACGACCCACCCCTTTGGCGCGGAGAGGACGAGGGTCCGGGCTAGGTCTTCTCTTTGGCTTTGGCCTGGGGAGGCGTCAAGGTACTGTGTGATGCTGTCGATTGTGGGCTGGGGGAGGGAGGCGAGCCATTTCGTTATGGCGGTTGAGATGGGATTGGGCCTTTTGGGTTTTGGGGGTCGGGCGGTTTGGGGTTGTGGCGACATTGTTGGTGAGGGAGGTTTGGTGGTGGAGATGTGATGGTGAGAATGGAGGCGGAGATTTTTGAGTTGGGGCGATTGACACTACGTGATGAAAAGAGACTCCAGATGCTGATAAATATAAATATAAAAATAAAGACTATGTGGAATTTCACAGCATAGATATATATAAGTGTTATGGCTTGTCCAGTCAAAAAGCCATTAGTAACATACTTTTACTGGTCTAAAGCTATTCAATAACGACAACCACCAGCGCATCTCATCAAAAACATAGATTATCTCATGCTCGCCTGCTTCTCACTGTCACCGCCAGACCCCATCAACCACTCAAAACAGCTTCTAAATCCGAGACTCCTGTGCGAGAACCTATTCAATGTCAGCAGTATTCGTTTCAGACGGCAAGAGTAACTCACAATCGCGGTCCGAGAAGGGATATACACATGCGTGCAGTTCTTCCGGCCGTTCCACGGCAAGTCCTGCGTGAAGAAGCGCGTGCCCTCGTCGAGCCGGTTGAACCCCCCGTGGTCCTTGGTGTCGGTGTTGAGCACGATGCGGTACGTGCCCGCCTCCTCGATGCCGACGCGGTAGTCGGTGAAGCTGTTGGTGGCGTTAAAGTTAAAGATGAACACCAGGCCGCCGCGCTCAAAGACGACGACCTTGTCGCTCTCGTTCTTGAGCGAGATGTACGCCTGCGGCGCGCTCAGCCAGCCGAACTTGGCCTCCGTGGTGTTCATGGACCGGTCGAAGTTGTTGAGGTACTGGTACCGCAGCAGCCCGTCCTCGGTGAGGTTGAACTGGCGCCGGGCGTACCAGAACGAGTTGTCGTTCCCTTCTCTCGGGAAGTCGAGCCATTCCGGGTGCCCGAACTCGTTGCCCTCGAAGTTGAGGTAGCCCTCGCCCCCAAGGGCGTGGGTGATGAGGCGGATCATCTTGTGCAACGCCATGCCGCGGTCGATGACGGGCGTCAGCGGCGTCAGGGTCGACATGTTTGTGTACAGCTCGGCATCGCACAGGTGCATCATGAGCGATTTGTCTCCGACCAGTCTGCAGCCGGGTTAGTCCTTGCCCTGATAGTCGCCAAAAATTGCAGCGGGCACTTACGCTTGATCGTGACTTTCGCAGTATGCGATCGTCTTCTCCCCGTGTCGTCGGTTCGTCAAGGTGAAGCAGATGTTGCCGAGGTCCCACTCCTCGTCCTTCTTCTCCTTCAGTATCTTGATCCACATGTCCGGAATGGCCATGGCCAGGCGGTAGTCGAAGCCTACACCTCCTAGCGAGAGCGGCAGACACAGCGCCGGCATACCCGACACATCCTCGGCGACGGTAATGACTTCGGAATACAGCTCGTGGAGCATCTCGTTGGCGAGCATGAGATAGACCATGGCCTCCTCATCAACGCCAGCTCCGAAGTACTCGTGGTAGCCGCCCGAAAAACCGCTGTCACATGTTAGCTTGCTTTCTGCCACATCGCATTCCCCGTTTCAACGTACGTTCCAATACCATGGTGGGTGTACATCATGCTGGTGACACCGTCGAACCGGAAACCGTCAAAGTGGTACTCATCCATCCAGAAGCGCAGGTTGCTGAGCAGGAAGCGCAGGACCTCATGGTGTCCGTAGTTGAACAGCCTGCTATCCCAGAGCTCGTGCTTTCCCTTGGCGCCGGCGTGGAAGTACTGGTGGTCAGTACCGTCGAACTCGTTGAGGCCGTCCAGCACATTCTTGGAGGCATGGCTGTGGACAACGTCGAGCAGCATCACAATGCCCATGCTGTGCGCCGTGTCCACCAGTTCCTTGAGGTCCTCTGGCGTGCCGTAGCGGCTGCTCGCGGCGAAGAAGTTGTTGACCTGGTAGCCAAAGCTGGCGTAGTATGCGTGCTCCATGATGGCCATGAGCTGGATCACGTTGTACCCCAGATCCCTGATCCTTGGCAGCATGTTCTTGGTGAACTCTTTGTATGTGGCTACTCTCAGCTCCGGAGAGGAAATGCCGACGTGGGCTTCGTAGACACGCAGGCTTTTGGGCTTCTTGGGGCGGGGGTGCTTGAATTGGTACCGCTCGTTCGCGGGAGGGTTCCAGAACCTGGCGTCGTAGGCTGGAGACACAGATAGATCCTGCGTCACGTACTTGATCCAGGCCGGCAGCCTGTCGACCCACTCGCCGCTCGGTAATTCGAGTGTGATCTTGATCTTGGAGTTGTGTGGTATCGCCGGCTGTCCGTTTACAGGAGGGATTGTGATCTCGAAGACGCCGTATTCGTTCTTCTTCATCGGATGGGCGTTGCGGTCCCAGTTGTCTACCCGATATTGTTAGTAACCACAAGTGGTGTCCCTTCGCAAGGTGGTCGTCACATACTGAACTCTCCAAACAGCGAGGCTTTGACGGCGTTGGGGGCCCATTCGCGGTAGACGATGCTGTTGTCGTCCCTGACGTGTATGCCCATGATTTCTTCGCCCTGTAAAACAAGCTGTTAGAGAAGATACAAATCATCTGCTGCTATGTAGATCTAGAGACTCACCCTGGAGAACTTTTCAAGACCGCCCTCGGTCTCGTTGAGCTTCTTGATCCATTCTTGGGTCTTTGAGAATCGCCTTCTCAGCGAGTCTTTGAAGGGTGACAGCCACGGGTCGAGTTTGACAACGCCTTGGACTAGTCAGTACGTTTGGTAGCTCCAATGTTTTGTCCGGCAATCATACCTGTGCCGTCTCTAGGGATGTCACTGTCGGCAACCTGGCCGCCGCCATTGGCGAGGGTGTTGGACGATTTCTCGGCGATAGGATCCATGTTTGAGGAGTGGTTCACTTTGCAGGAGGTCTTGAAGCAGAAGAGAACTTGAAGTTATTAGGCTAGAACTGCAAGACGCCAACCCTGGTCAGGCGGAGAGGTTTCTTCAGAAACTTCTCAGGGAGCGACGGACGGCTCTGGCGCGGAAGCTAATGAAGCTTGTCTGGCGTGTTCGAGGAGCTTCAATTGTTGGATGCAATTGAGATAACCGAGGGATTGTAAAGGTTCAATTAGAGGAGAGTATCTGTTCTTGAGCTTCGAAAATAAAGCCAAGGGAAAGAGGAGAATTGACTGTGATTGTTTATTCTCGAGCAAGTCCTCGTCCGTCTTGTCGAATCTGATGATGGGAGGGGACAAGCTCCGAGGTGTAATTACATCATTGGGGGGCAGGCCGATAGCTCGTCGCTTTCAATTGAACGAGAATTATCGCCCTGGACGATTTCTGGCTTGGCGAGACCAATCAGCAGCTGGAGAGGCGGCATTATTCTTGCATTTATGAGTACTCAACAACAGATTTGCTGTTGGGCTGCATCCCCTTGCAGTTAGTCGTCTAGACTTCGCCCCTTACTTGTTTTTCTCTTTAGAAGTTGAATCGCAATGATCTGAGTTCCATGTAAGAGCACCGGAGTACAAAGTACAAGGTGAGGGCGCGGCATTGGACGGATAAGGCCGGTGGTCCAGGCTCTTGGGTGCCACCTTAAGCCGCTGCAAATGAGGGGCTGACTGGGGGTGACTCGCTGACTGGCCTCCGGTGTCGTGCTTTAGCTCCGGACAGTGCACCGAGCTCTATCTTACAGGCTCCCAACCTCATAATACCTTACCAACGAATAGAGCTCGACTAAAACACCTTGGTTACTCCTCACTACGTGCTACTCTGGTTGATCCTGCTCTGCTTTTGCAGAAATACGGCATGATTGAATCCCAACCAACAAGATGACGGTCCTCACAAGACCGAGATGCGCGTCTCTGGCCGTCTTATCCTCGACCCTCATCCGCCGCCCTCCGCCCCTCGTCCGATCCCGGCCACGCACCCTGACCACGTCCTCCGTCCTCCGCACCACCTACCGCCGCTCCGAGGACTTCACATCCGGCTTCAGCAGCAGCTATGACCCGAGTCAGGACACGGGCCGCGGGCCCATGTTCAGCAAGGCCACCTTTGGCGTCCCCAACTTCTACCCCCGCGACCTGAAGAAGCGAGTCGACGAGTACGTCGTCGGCCAAGACCGCGCAAAGAAGACCATCTGCTCCGTCATCTTCAACCACTACCAGAACCTGCGCCGCCGCCAGCACCACGAGTTCCAAGACCAGCGCCTGCGCGAGAAGCTCCAGCGCCAGCGGTTCGCCCGGGACCGAGACCTGCACGAGCGCCAGGGATACGCCGACGTCCACCCCGTGGAGGACGAGTTCCCGGGACACAACGAGTCGGTCCGAGGGATAGGTCTGGGCAGCCCGGAACCGGTCGACGAGTTCTACATCCCGGAGGACCTCACGGTGCCGCAGCACGTCAAGATAGACAAGAGCAACCTGCTCCTCTTAGGGCCGACAGGCGTCGGCAAGACATACATCTTAGAGTAAGCGTTCCCTCCCCCCCATGTCCAACCCTGCCTCAGCCCAACCCACGATACTGACCTCGCCCCCCAGAACCCTCAGCAAGAAACTCAACGTTCCCTTCACCATAAGCGACTGCAACTCCTTCACCCAAGCCGGCTACATCGGCCAAGACGTCGAGACCTGCATCGAGCGCCTCCTCATCGAAGCAAACTACGACACCAAAGCCACAGAACACGGCATCGTGGTCCTCGACGAGTTCGACAAGATCGCCCGCCGCGAGACCGTCAACGGCCGCGACGTGGGCGGCGAGGGGGTACAACAGGCCCTCCTCAAGCTCGTCGAAGGCACAAAGGTCACCATAAACGTCAAAGACAACCGCTCGTCTCGGCCGTCCTCCCCGCTCATGGGCGGCGGCGGCGGTCCGGCAGGCAACTCGACCGGCCAGCCCGGCGGCCCGCCCCCCTCGGGGAAGGTCGACCAGTACACCATCGACACGACCAACATCCTCTTCGTCTTCTGCGGCGCCTTCGTCGGCCTCGACAAGGCCGTGCTGAAGCGCGTGGCCAAGCACAGCATGGGCTTCGGCGCCGAGCTGCGCCGCGCCGCCGCCTCGTCGCTCCAGGGCAGCAGCGACATCCTCCCGGCCGAAGTGTACGCCCACCTCCCTCACCAACCCCCCGCCGTCGTCCGGGCACCAGACTCCCCCACCACCAAGCCATCGTCCGGCGGTTTCACCCCGCTCGACCTCACCACCCCAACCGACCTACAAGCCTTCGGTTTCATCCCGGAGCTCATCGGCCGCGTGCACAACATCTGCGCCCTCACGCCCCTCTCTCTCGACGAGCTCTTCCGCATCCTAACAGAACCGCGCAACAGCCTGGTGGCGCAATACACGGCCCTCTTCGAGACGTACCCGTCCCGACTATCCTTCACGCGCCGCGCGCTGCGCGCCATCGCCGAGCGGGCGGCCAAGAACGAGACGGGTGCGCGGGGGCTGAAGATGGAGATGGAGAGAGTCCTGGCCGAGCCCATGTTTGACGCGCCCACGCCGTACGTGCTGATCACGGAGGGGTGCGTGAGGGGCACCGAGAAGGCTGGGTATTGGGGCAAGGACGGGGGGATGGAGGTTGAGAGAAGGGTTGCGGAGGAGGATGAGGGGGGGAAAGGGAGGGTAGTGGAGAGCTCGTTTGAGCAGTTTCGGGAGGCGGGGTTGAGTGGTGCTTGATTTGATACTGGGCAGGCACTGGATTGTGTATGTGATGTGGATGTATATATGGCATGGCGCGTGTTTTCTGCAAGGTCTATGGGTTATGTTAGGGTAGGGATATGGCGTTGGTGGTGATTTCTCTGCAGCATCGTGTTATGCTTTGATGCATGTTTGTCAGGAGTTGGGTGGTCTGGCTTCGTATATAGAATGATATGAATGAAGGTTTAAGCAATGCTCAATCTCCTACCTGCCCGGTGTGAGATATTCAGAGCAGTGATATCACACCTCTGCTCGACGTTCTCGGTTACAACCAGCATGTCACAAGTGTTGGCTGATACGCAGAACACATGAGACGAATAGCAACCGGATGCGCCTCCCGCTGGGCAACATAGATATCTGACTGCCAGTCCAAGGTTCGGTGAAAGGCACGTGACCATTCCAGTACCTCAAGTTCGTTCAATAGGATGATGAGAATATAGAGAGCGAGCGGCCTCTTCTTACATCGGAGACGGCGAGCTTAAGCTCACGCCAAGCTCTCCCATTCAGAGCTAGCGTCATGCAAATCAGCCACACAAAGTGGGTCGTCAACGGCCAAGCAGCCACCCCGCGCCACCATAGCGAACAGGGGGCCTCAGTTCGCGATTCCTTGGTGCAACTGCAACCATATCTCACATCATGCACCTAGAAACCGCAGCTCTGTTAGTCTTCACTCAGAGCCGCAAATAAGCCCCTTTACCCAATTGATTCGTTAAGATCCGCAGTTTTTAGCTGCTTACGTTGGGGCCCTCCTGGACCTCAGTCATTAAGAAAAAAAGACATACAAAACATCACCTTCTTAGACGGACGGCCATGTCATCTCGCTTATGATATGGCAGAATCGACTAGATCATGACCTTTGAGTCTAGAATAACCCAATTGCAAGTGACCATAGCGATCACGGCGAGTACAGTGGGAAGCTGATAAGCAGCAATGGGCGGCCCTAATGCCGGCAGTGAACGAACGACTCCCCTTCCGCCTCACCTTCCTCAGCAACAGAAAAATGCCGGCTCGTCCTCACTCGAGCTCGTGACCAAGATCCCCAATATACTGCCGCATGAGAGGGTCTTCCCCATCCAGATAGGGTCTGAACTATTTAAACTTTCGGGCGCTTCTATCTCGTCCGACGGTATGTTTTACGATATGCATCTCACTTACCGAGGTCCTGTGCTGACAACAATACAGCTCCCTCCTACTTCTCCCAGTACTTCACATGCCAGATCGAAAGGGCTAAGGAGACCGGAGAGGACCTCTCAACAGCAATACGCACCCTGTATATCGACCGTGACCCAGTGACCTTTAGCGACATCTCACTCCATCTGCAAGGCTACCATGTCAAGCCTCGAGATGGCACTCACTTTGTGCGTCTCTTTGCAGACGCCCAATTCTATAGCTGTGAGACAAATCCAGCCTACCACCATTGCCCGCTCACATAGTACTGACACATGACCCAACTCTAGTACCCAAGCTCGTATCACAGCTCTACGAAGAGTCCATCTTCATGTCCATAGGCCACAAGGAATTCCAGATCCCGCGCGACCTCTTCACGGACCCGGGCAACTCGCCCAACTACTTCTCCCTCGGCTTCGCAATCTTCTTCTCGTCCCCGACAGAGATCTTCCCCGGTCTAGACCGCGAGGGCCTGCTCCGCCCGCCCTCCATCCTCCCGCCCTCCGTGACCGGCCGGTCCGCCGACGTCTTCCAGGAGCTCCTCCACCTCCTGCGCGGCTACCCGGTGCGCATACGCGACGAGACCCACCGGGCGACCCTGCTGCGCGACTGCCGCTACTTCAACTTTAAGGGCCTGGAGCAGCGCCTCATCCCCCACAGCATAAGCTACAACCAGGCCCGCCGCAGGGACGAGATAGCCCTGCGCCTCGACGACATCCTCAAGAGCGGCATCACCGTCGCCCCCGAACCCACCGCTGCCGACCCCCTAGCCGGCTGGGTGACCTACGCGCGCCCCTACGTCGACACGCAGTCGTACGAGCTCGTGCTCGAGATCGGCGGCGAGGCCACTAAGCTCCACCTCGCCAGCATGCGCGTCGAGTTCTTCCGCGACGCAAAGGCCCGCATCGCCCGCCTCTTCGAGGTCATCGCCACGAAGCTCAACCTCCCGCCCACCACCGTGCCCCTCGGCCTGCTCATGGCCAAGGGCGGCGCCAGCTCCCAGCCCCCTACCCCGGGCAACACGCCCCTGAGCGAGGACCTCGTGCGCGTCGTGCTCGACCCGGAAGCTTCCAGCGTCGTGCTGGACGGGAAGCCGTGGTTGTTTCCGTCATCGGCGGCTGCCCAGCCGCTTTCCGCGGTCGACAACGAGGCAGGTGCGGTGTCTCCGGGGTTGGACTTCTCGCCCGCTTCCATCATGTCTGGCGCCAGCAGCACGGCGGCACAGCAGCCCGCGCGGAAGAGGCGGCGGGTGGGCGGCGACCAGGAGTCTTCTTTGGGGTCTGGTAGCTACAACAGCGCGGCGGTCGCGGACGAGACTTGGATCATCCGGACGGGACAGTGGCGGCTGCGGATATCGGGCGCAAAAAACGGGAAGTCGGCCGTCGAGTGCGCGCTTGTGGCTGTCAAGATTGATGCTATGAGTTCGGAGCAGGCGAGGAATGCTGGTAGGGGCTTTTTGACTGGATGAAGCAGGGGGTTCTTGAGTTGGTGAAGCAGGGGTTTCTAATCTGTTCTATCTATATGATATATGCTTGGCGTAGGTGTGGGAGGAGAGCGCTTTTGTATTTCTCGTTGTCCTTTTCTCTATATAACTTTCGTGTACCTTTTCCTGGTCTGCTAAATGACTTGAAGGATCAATTCGATACCATACTGTCTAGCTGTACATAAACTCGAGAAAGGTCGCTCCATATTTTGGCAGCTACACATCGGCAAACTCATTCGATTGCTTCTACATACCGCTTCGAGTGTGAGCAAGATGAAGAGCAGCAAGGGATTCAGCTATGCCTATATGAAATAAGCCTTCGTGCTGACAACACAATTATCATTCTACTCTAGACATTGGAGAGCGAGTGCTCAACACGATCCCCTAATAAACTACCATACGAAAAAGAAGCCAGCCCGAATTCCTGCTGGTATAGACCAGACCAGCAACACGAGCGATCTCCAGAAAAAGACCAAACCAATTCCATCTCACTACCGGCTCCAGACGCCAACGCAATGCAGAACGCCCACGTCCCGGTATCCGAAAGAGCGCAGAAAGCGAGAGACAGACATTACTTCCACAGTACCACTGCGACACCAGATACACTCCTCGTCACCACCCCTCCTCCTCCCCTCCCCCAATAACCATCAACACTCCCAACACAGAATCCTTCCAAGACCTCACCGTCCCCCCAACACGTCCAGCAGGCGCGCTCAAATCCTTCTAAGACCTCACCCTCCTAGGCGTAACCGCCGTCCCATTCCCCCCAACCCTCCCCGTCCCAGCCGGCGCACTGACATCCCGTCTCTCCACCCCCTCGACCATCTGCTTCCGCGGCGTGACGGCAGCGCCGCCGCTCCTAGCCCGCCGCTCGCGGATCTGCGCCAGCGCCTGCTCGCGCGTCATGGTCGGCGTCAGCGCCGGGTTGGTTACGTCGAACGACGGCTGTTCCGGACCGCCCCCGGCCTTCTTGGGTGTGCGCTGCGCGGCCAGGATGCGCGCTGCTAGGGATGGGTCTTCGTTTTCGTCTTTCAGTGGGATTTTGGTGGTTGTTGTTACGGTGGTTGAGGTGTAGAATGCTGCTGCTGTGTGGGGGCGGTCGTGGGCTTCGTCGTAATAGGGTGCTGGTGCTTGTGCTGGGGCTGGGGCTGGCTCGGGAAGTAGGTCGGTTGTGGTGGCGGTGGCGGTGTTGAGCACAGTGACGGTTCGCTGGGTTATGGTGTCGTCTTCTTCGGTGTCTGTTGGCGCCGGGGAGGGGGATGATGAGGCGGCCTGCACGGGTGCGGGTCCCGGTGTGGTGGGGATGGTAAACAGTAGGGGAGCTTCGTGGCTGTGGTGTCCGTGTGGAGCGTCGAGGAGGGAGAGGAGCGAGGTCCGTTGCTTGGCTAGCATGGCGAAGTCTGGAGGCTCGACTGATGGTGTGCGCGCGTAGTAAGGCGGGTTCTGATCGGGAGTGGGGGGCACGACCGGGGCATCTTCAACAGTGGCGGCCTCGAGCGGAGACTCGCTGTCCTCAATTGTGATCAAGGCCTCTGCTTCTTCTTGGGACACGGTTCGGAAGATGCCCTCTGTTGGCACGAAAATGGTGCTCAACCTCGGTCCTTTGGACATCTCCCCGGCTCTCAACATGTCTGTTTTTGACTTTCTGGCGGAGGGACTCGTAAGACCCTCGGGCGGCGGTGCTGGGGTGTCCTCGCTAAGAATCACCAGGTCGCTCGCATCGGTTATCCTACGAGGTTCCGGCCGCTTCCGGCGTGGGCTAGACGCTGCTGCTGCGGCTTCCTGTCGGTGGATCTTGGCGCACGAGCAGCATTTGAGTTCGCACTCGGTTTGGAGAAAGTCGACCTGCTCCAGAGCGCGCTCGGCCCGGTGCTTCTCCCATTGCCAGAGCATCGTGAGCTCGTCAATCTCCGCCTCGCTCGACGCCGAGGACTTGATATCCGCGATGCTGACAGACGAGACCCGTGACTTCTTCTGAGGCGACGCAAACTCGTCGTCTTCGGCAACTGGCGCGGTCGAAGGTAGTGGCAACCGGCCCTCGGCCGCAAGGTTGGCAATGTCCTCTTCGTTCTTGGCGAGAGCCTTGAAAGCGTCTCGCTCCTGCTCGAGCATCTTGACGCGCTCTAGTGCCTGTTCTAGCTGCTCCTGCACGCCGACGAGGCTGTATCGTGATGTGAACGCTTCCTGTTCGCGAGCCTTACTGCGCTCTTTCTCGACGTCGAGCAGATCCTCGGCTGACTTGACGGCTGACCGGGCTGATTTTAGTTCCTCTTGTAGCTTGACGATGACGCTCTGTGACTTGAATGTCTCTTTCCGCGCGCGCCGTATCTCTTTCTCCCACAGAGCCTGTGTGTGCGCGTGCGTCTCCTTGGCGCGGCCGTAATTCTCCTGTTCAATAGCAGCATTAGCATATGATGTGAGATCGAGAATTGATGTACGAAACCTACCATCACAGTTTCTAGGCGCTCCCCAACCCTCCGTTCCCTCTCCTTGCCCTCCTCCACCTGCTTCCTCAGCATTCGCGCCTCCTCTCGGTAGCGGCGCATCTCGGTCTCTGCCTCCTCGCGCCCGAGCATGGCACGTTTCAGCGCGGCGTCGGCCGTCTTCCGCTCTAGTTGCTTAGACTGCATGGTGAGCGAGTTGAATTGGCTGATTTTATCAGTAACGATGCTGTCGCGGGCGTTGTCCTTCCCGGGGCGCAGCGACAGCATTGTTTCGCGCTGCTGGTTGACGCGGTCGGACGAGACGGGTTGGAGAGCTGTTGGTCCGCCGACTGGCGAGCCCGGTAGGCTCGACGGAGGATCCATTGCGGACTGATCCGAGGCGACGAGAAATGTCATGCAGCAGTGTTGATGGTGTTGTGTGCTATGTGTTCGTGGATAGCAGATGTGCCGGCAGTGCGTTGCGCGAGCACAAAGAATGGGTAAGAGGTAGATACGACTGCAATGTGAAGTAATGCAGTTATCCAAGGAGCTAAGTGAGCTCTATTCTCCAAACTGCAGAAGCTCTGGTGCGGTATGACGAAGCAATATGGAGAGTTTGTTACGGGTCTGGAATGCCACTATATTTACTCCATAAGGAAGGCGCGATTCCCACGAGTTGCTATGGGTGACGCGAGGAAATGTGGGACTCGCGACAGCCTTGCATACCACAGTAACGCCACGGTAGGAAGGAGCCAATAACCGTGAGGCTAATGCAGCTCCGGCCAAAGTGGGCTCGGAGCGAACCACCGGCTTCTTCAGCCTTACATGATTGATCCAGATTACCCGGTCTGGAGATCTGGTAACACCACCTGTCTGTACTAATACGAGTTTGAACTTTTATCTTCTCTGTTTCCTGGTTTTCCTTCTTGTATGCCATTGCTGCTTTTGTAATCACCTTCCTAATACCATGGCTGACACCGAGCCGACCGTCCGGCAGCGAAAGCCAAAGACGACCGCCAATGACGCCAGTGATTCCAGCGACGCCAGCGAGCCAGAGCTGGTCAAAGTAAAGACAGTCTCTCCAACGCACAAACTAGAAAAGGAAGACGCATACAACCCCATCGTAGACATCTTCCGCGTCCTCACCTTCCTCTTCGTCGCGTCATGCGGCCTGAGCTACCTCATCTCCGGCGGCGAGACCTGGACCTGGGGGATGAAGAACCCACCCAAGTACCTGCAGAAGGACTGGTGGGAATCACAATGGGTAAGCCGAATTCTCAATACACTCAAGGGTCTGTGCTACCTTGTATATACTAACACATCCCCTCCAGCGCGGACCCCTCCACCTCACCCCAGCCCAACTGTCCGCCTACGACGGCACAGACGAGACAAAACCAATCTACCTCGCCATAAACGGCACAATCTACGACGTATCCGCCAACAGACGCACCTACGGGCCGGGGGGATCCTACCACTTCTTCGCCGGGCGCGACGCCAGCCGCGCCTACGTCACGGGCTGCTTCGCCGAGGACACGACGCCCGACATGCGCGGCGCCGAGGAGATGTACCTCCCCCTCGACGACCCGGAGGTCGACAGGCACTGGACGGCCGAGCAGCTGCGGGAGCTGCGCAAGAAGGAGCGGGCCGAGGCCAAGCGGAGGGTGCACGAGGCGCTCAAGCACTGGGTGGACTTCTTCGCCAAGAGCAAGAAGTACCGCATGGTCGGGTATGTCGTCATGGAGGAGGGGTGGAAGAAGACTACGCCCAGGAGGAAGCTGTGTGATTCTGCGCAGCAGGGGAGGACGAAGAGGAAGATTCCTGGGCAGGAGGAGTTTACTCAGGGGAGTGCCTGATTGACGGGTGGTGCGTAACATGCCTGAGTCATGATGCTGATGTCGTGTACGATTGATGTGGTACATGCTTTCTGTAATGGACGAGACGAGGGAAGAACCTGATTGCAGGAAACAGATCCAGCATGAAGATAAAAGGTTACCAGAACAAATCAACTCATTTAATGCAATATATAACACACGTCATGCGGGTATGATCATGTACAGAATCATAGACAACACCACCTTCCGCGGGCATGCCATCGACAGAACAAAAACGCGGCGATTTCAAACGCCGCACACAGTCACCATTCCAAGCACCATTAACCCTTTTGGTATCTCATCATACCACCGAACTCCGCGGTCTAGATAGAGAGACACAGGAAACACGACCACCACTGGAACCCCGAAGCCCTAGTATTGTACACACTAAAGCATGAAGAAGGCGGCGACAACGGCGAGCAGACCGACCGCGCTGGACGTGGTGATGCTCATGGCACCGCTGGTGGCCGAAGTGCCAGTGCCGCTGGTAGTCGTGGTTCCTGCAGTGCCGCCGGTGGTGGTGTTGGTTCCGGAGGGGACGACGGTGCTGGCGCTGGCAGCGAGCTGCTTGTATGCCGCTAGCGTCTTGTTCGAGGTGGAACTGTTTGGACTATATTAGCGAGCTATCCATAATCGTGGCACCGTATTCCAGCTGTACTCACACCTCGTTCACAACCATGACCATGCCACTCTCGCAGTGCTTGCCCTGGGCGCAGTAGATCCAGATGGGAGTCGTGTCGTTGATGGGGATGGTGTAGGTGGATGTCATGCCCATGGCCTGGCTGGCGGCGGCGGGCTGGAAGCCCGAGTGGAAGCCGGTGAGGTTGCTGTGCGCCCCGATGGGCTGGCACGGGTTGGCAAAGGTGGACTGCGTCGCCGTGTGGTTGCCGGCCACGAACTGGAACTGGATCATGTCGCCGACGGCCGCCGTGACGCTCTCCGGGGAGAACTTTAGCGTGCCGTTGATGCCGACGGTGACGACGTGCATCTTGGTGCCGGTTGATTGAGCTGCGGTCCCAATCAGTCAGCACTTCCCATCCATACGAGCCACCATCCTTTTCCTCCGCGTTGTCACGTACCGGATGCCAGGCTCGCGAGAGCGGCAAGGGCGAATGTTGAGAACTGCATTTTGAATGTGTGAAATGTTCTTGGAAACGAAGAGAGAGTGTCGTCGAATGAGTGACTGGTAAATATCGAAAGCGACTCGCGCTGTATAGTTGTATAAGTAGGACTTGCCTGACGATAGAATATTAAGACCGAAGACGACAACTGAAAAGAGAACGTAACAAAAAAGGCACAACCCTAGACTTGAAGAGAGGAACAGAGACTGAAGGAAGAAAAGAACGGGTCGCAAGACAGAGGGCAACGGCATGAATATAAGAGAGAGGGTGGAGTGTCCCTTCGGGAAAGTGACGGATCGCCGTATCCTTGTCTCGATTGTCTCGGACGAGGATCCGTGGTGGGCGAGGGTCAAGGCCGAAGAGTCGTAGGGTCCTTGAAACATGTCGACGTTTTGACCACCATCGTGGCCCTCTCTGGCCCATGACGACCCCCACTGCGAGGACTCTGGTGCACCAGGCGCCTGAGTTGAGGAGACATTAAACAACAGTGAAGAGGTCTCCAGTAGGCTCTGTCCACCACGCTGCCACTCGACAGCCGGGGTTGACGCTGCATCAGCGCATCGGCATGCGAGTCCTTGATGTTCACTTATTCGGCTTCCAGCCGCTCGGGAGCACGGCAGTTCGCGACCCGAGAGCCTCGACTCCTCGAGCAGATGCGTCCAGTCCAAGTTGCTGGTCGCATCGAATCCCATTTCTAGCATTGGACGGCAAGGCATTCATCCCATCCTCGGCAGCGCTTCGCACCGCAGACAAGAAGCGCTCTTCGTCCGAAAAATATAGGACACGACTCTGGGCAAACATTGGTGGCCACTGAAGCGGGCGGCGCAAGCAATGAGGCTCAGGCACAGGCGTGCATCGTGGGGACAGGGCCGGACGGTGTTGAAGCCGAAATAAGCTTTGGACATTGGGTAAAAAAAGAAACAGGGGTCCTGGAAGGGGCCAAGCACGGATGCGCAACAGCCTGTGACGCTCCTCAAACACCATTGAGTTTCAGCGGGCCGCCCTAGACTTTGGGCTTAAAAAACTTGGGGTAAGCGAGGATACCTTACGAATAATTGCAGTGAACTTGAGCCTCCTCTCATCTGTTCTGGACCTGTCCCATGTCTCTCGGATCTCGGTCAAGACAGGAGAAAATAGTATACTGGGTGCCATGGCCAAGACTCTGCGACTATGATGTGCAGCTGGGAAGCCAAACGGAGATTAGAATACATTTAAGATTGTGTCTACTTCGTAATCAGGCAGAGACCACCCAACTTCGATGCTCTTCAAGCCTCCCAAGTAAATATCTACGCAGTAAGGTAAGGTACCTGGTAGTTAGATGTTCGCTTCCGGTTTGTAGAGTCGTTTCCACAGTGTAGGACTGTCCACGCGTCTAGACATATGTAGTCGCAACTCCCTGGCAACGCATGTTTCTGTGTCGTTTTATACGTGGGAAGAAGTGATATCCCCCCAGCTGAGGAGTCGAAACAAATACAGCGTCCTCCAAACTGCACCTTCATTAAGTGTATCTGACCGTCCCCTACTAGCTAAATATCTCCGAGATCAGAGCATCCTTGTAGGAGCGCTGGAAACATGGCAAAGGTTGGACCCTCCCCGAGTGGGCATGCCCTGGTTCACATTGGTCGCACTAACAATCATGAATCGGATAATCGAACGAGGCATGACAGACAGGTCAACTGTTGAATTCTGTCAGATACAGCCCTTGACGGGCTGAAATATGCCAGTATGCCATCCCAGGCAAGAAAGGCGCGCGGTATGATTCTGTACAGCGTCTTTCCTCGCCGACCCACACAGCCAACATCACATTATGCTTCCACTCAACGACAAGCTTCAATGAAGAACATTAGAATGGCATCAGAACACTCTAGCATCCCGCAACTTCGCCCCCAGAGAGCAGAAACCGGCAGACACGGCGGACGATCAAAAAACATCCCAGTGCAAATCCGCGCAGGTCCCGAAACTGCAAGTCGATCATGCTTGGCGGGCCTCTGGTCATGCGAGCCGGTAGACGCCGTCCTTCCGCTTAGATGCCGGACCACATGCAATTTGTAGGCCGTTTATGTTGGCCTTGGAGGTTCTAGAAGCGAAGATGGTCTCCTGTCTGGACTTCTTCCGCCATGAGCATGTTGTACCCAAGGCATCGCTCCGAACCAACGGGCAATTAAAGAGCTCTTGACGCCCTCGTATTGCTTGTCCAACCTGATGCAGCGTTTGCAGGTCGGAACCGTAAGTGCCTTGTCCGTGTAGCTGTCGCTCGAAGGTCGAAGGTGGACGAACAAGAGCTTCTTCGGCCACCGGGGCCTCCTGGAGCTCCTTTGAGGTCGCCGTAGGAGACATCAGGCATATATTCGCGCCGTATACCGTCTTGAGAATCGATTTTCAACCCAACCCTCACATATCAAGCAAAAGCTGCGGCGCAACTTTCTCCAGATCCTCAACCTGTACCATCCATTAGCCCATCTTCTTTCCATCATATTCCTTCAACAACATACCTCCAAAAACCCACCCCCCTCCCGCTCAGCAACGCTCCGCGCAATCGCCTCCCGCACAAAGACATCCATATACCTCGCCACAGCCGCGTTTGCGTCCTTCGTCACCCTCGTGCCCTCCTTGGCAAAGAACTCGTGCAGCAGCCGCGTCAGCAGGCCGGGCGGGATCGTCTTTGCTTGCTCGTCTTCGTCCTCGTCTTCTTCTTCTTCGTCGTCGACGACCTGCGGCGCGTCGTCATCTGAGGTCACTGTTGCTGTTGCTGTTGCGCGCCTCTTGTTGCCTGTGTTTGTCGCTGCTCGGCTGCTGCTGGCGGCGGTTGAGGCGCGTTTGCCCGCGGCTTTGGAGGACGGGGCGGATTGCTTGGGCATGGTCGATTATTGTGTGGAGGGGGGCTTGGATTGTAGGCGCGAATGCCACGTAGATCCTCCAGGTCGTGTTGTCGGTTCGGTACAGCAGGAAAACGCAGTAAGTCCGGGCTTCGCCAGATGCTCCAGGAACGCGTCGAAGTTTAAGTTGGGATGACGCGAAAAACGTGGTTACGTAACAAATATCGCGAACGTCTAAACTTTTTAACTCGAGAAATGGAGCGGTCAAGCAATTTCTGGGGGATACAACACTGCAAAAACTAATGGCTTCACAAAAGACAGACGATTCAAGGCATGTTATCAAACAAAGCACTTCCATTCAACTGACCAGAGAACTATTGCCGAAAGGGATCTATCAGTCGTATGCAACTAAAGAAAACAGCCGCGAGATGTAGTCGACTTCCAGCGGAGATGACGTTGCAAAGGAATACACCGGGGGAATTGCTTAGGATATAAATTACATGCGGATGAAGCCAGACAACCAGGTGATATAAACGCCACCCAGTCTATCAAAGCATGACTCCCGCAACCGCCCGCAGACCGAGTCCGGGACAGGCCTTCCACCCTTCCTCTACCTCTCCCCTCCCCGTCTATCAACCACCCTGCTCGGCCAAGCAATGCTCGCCTGCAATTACCACTCCATCGTCCCCTCCCCAACAATCAAGTTTTGTACAGAAGTTGGTTGGGTATTTAGCCGCTGCCACCCTTGAAGGCCTTGCCGAACATGAGCAGCTGGAGCTGATCGTAGATGGACAGGACACCAGCACCGGCGACACCACGGAGAATGTTGGCACCGGCACCCTTGAAGAGAGACTTGACACCCTCCTTGGCAACAATCTGCTGGAAGGCATCGACAGAGGACTTGTACTTGACGGCCTCACCGGAGGTCATCATCATGCGCCGGCGGACAGTGTCGAGAGGGTAAGAGGCGATACCGGCACCGGTGGTGACGCACCAACCGAGAGCGAAAGAGGCGAGGAAGTTATCGGCGAGGTTACCAACGAGAACGACAGGCTTGATCGAGTCGTACAGACCGAAGTAGAGACCACGGTAGACGACGATACCAGCGACGGAGGGTCCGAAACCACGGTACAGACCGGCAATACCGTCGGAAGCGAGGGTCTTGCGGTAGACATCGACGAGTCCGTTGAACTGGCGCTCACCACCCTTCTTGGCGGACTTGGCGTCGTTGGCGAGACGGGTACGGGCGTAGTCGAGGGAGTAGACGAAGAGGAGCGAAGTGGCACCGGCGGCACCACCGGAGGCAAGGTTACCAGCCATCCACTTGGCGTAACCGTCACGCTCCTTCTTGTAGCCGAACATGGCCTTGAACTTGTCGCGGAAAGCGAAGTTCAGAGCCTGGGTAGGGAAGTAACGGATGACGTTGGCAGTGTTTCCACGCCACAGAGCCATGACACCCTCATCGGCGGTTGTGCGACGGAAGCAGTCAGCGATACCGGCGTACCGGCGGTCAAGACGGCCAGCCTTGATCATCTCATCCTGTTGCGGTTGTCAGACTCGTGTTCAGATGCGTGATTATGTTGCACAAGATGAAGATCACACGTGACAAGAAGCCGAGGACAGAACCGTAGCTTCCTATTACGTAGACGACTCGTTTGGCTTGTTGCAGCTTGGGTGAGCTCCCAATTGACGGGGCAGCGGGTATCAAAAAGATTGCGAAAACGTACCTGGTTCTGGACGAGAAGCTTGACACGCTCGATAGGAGCAGCGGCAGTCTTCGAGACGGCGGCGGAAACACCACCCACTGTTATGTTTGTCAGCTACAGATCCAAGAGTGTATGTATCCAGTGTGATCCGGCGAGCCCGCTCATTGTCGGCGAAGTTCACAGCTGCGGTGTAAAGGAGACGTACTCAGGAAGTCGACCACGAAGGACTAGAAGAGAGGTTGTTAGCTCAGTGTCCATGTAGGCGATAGGTCTGAAAAAATATTCCCTCGTGCTGATCATGGCAGCTAGCTGCGAGCTGCTCACAGCATCGCACCGCCTCGATAGCCATGATCATCGATGTTAGAATAGCGATTGAGGCTATCCAGACATCGACGAGCGCCGTGATGATGGCCATCGAGAGCAGGCGCATTGGCATTGATGATGCCGCGAGGGAATTATGGGATATTCGAACTGCGACGAACTTACCGGCATGCCCAGGATCCGGATATCTTCTTTGGACGTCATCTTGACTGATTGATCGCAAACACAATGGAAGCGAACAAATGGAGTGGAGATGGAAAGATAGAGACTCTTCTGATTGAGAGTTCGAGAAGATGGAGGAGGAAGAGGGAGTCGCGAGAATACTTAAATCTCTGGGTTTGGGGGAGAGAACTGGAAAAAATTCGCTGGAGGGCGACCCGCTTTTTGAAAGAGCGAGCGATTCTTCCCGGCCGGGCGGCAGGTACGCCAAAAGGGAGCTTGTCTGCACGGCAACCAGGTCTTGGCCTGAGAGACAAGGCAGCAACCAGCGCTGAGAGGCAATGAGAGCCAACCGGTTCACCCCGAAACCCTTGTCCAGCCTCTTTCGGCTGACCTTTCAGCACTGACAGGCCGGCTCTGCGCGGGTGTCCTTTGCCTTTTCCAGTGGGGGCCTGGGTCCTGTTTGATGGACCTTTGCCTCCCTGAAGCCCCTTAGTACGCAATTTCTCCGTCTCGAATCTCGAATTTCGAGATTAGAGATTCAGCTCCCACTCCCAGCCGGGGAACAGGGAACGACCTGTGATGTCGGCATGTGGCTCAAGACATGCTGAGTCGCTTTTGCATTCACATGCTTCAGGTACTAGTTCAGTCTATTGATTTACTGCGAGGTCTTTCCTTGGTGAGCCTCAGATCTGCTTCCATTCTTCGCGTTCGACCGTTTTCCCTGGTTACATCACCAGTTCCATCATCTCGGCCCAAAGGTCCAACATGGAGACTCCGGGCCAATAGCAAATGTGGAATTTTGTTTGACAGTCCGCGTGCCAAGGCTGTCGGTACGTACCTCCACCATTGTGCCATTGACTCGGAAATGGGAATGCCATTGATTCAAGCTTTCCAGATGCTCCAGAATTCATGATCTGTGTCGTGTGTCTGTGTATACTGGCTGTTACTCGGTTCATGTCTCTGCGAATGACTCCTGTTCGACGCCTCACGTTTCGACGGGCATGCCCGTGTCTGTACTCCGTAAATCGAGGGTGATTCGAGCAATCTCAGATCCGGAACACCGGTGATAGAGCGGGAGTCAAGGGCCGCTGTGTAGTGTAATCGTATCTACACGTGTACGTGTGGCGATACCTGCCGACTCGGCACCGATGTAGAGACATGCAGTCTCGATATAGCGTGGCTACATCCCATCTCTGTACCTGAGTAAGCCGTTGTGATGGTTCTTGACACTACCTAGGCTCTGCCGAGAGTGTTTCGACTGCACCGTTGTAGACGAGGCTGAAATAGGCTGTAGCGGTGTTCCCCATGTTTCAGCCTAGCTACCGCTACCTGAACAGTCTACCATGGACATGATATACGGGAATCATTCTGTATCAGCAAGGACGATGCGCTCAGTCTCAGCAATGGTAGCACTTGGTAGGGCAACACGGCCAAGGGTATCTTTTACTTCTTTCCGATTACTGTGCTCAAGGTGATGATATCGACCGCAACCATTCCTGCTTCACATGCCCCGAGTGAAATCACCGCAGCGGTTGTGATCAGGCGCGTGGTTGACCGTATCTGTTGTGGTCGATTGGTGGTGCGATTCAGACTAAAGGACCTGGAGCGCTTCCCGATCCCTAAGTTACACCCAAGTTGCCGTCGAAAAATGCCCATTTCCCTGGAGACGCAGCCATTTTCCGAGTGTCCATTGAAATCCCTTAGCAATCCTCCCTGAGCAAATCCTCATCATAACTCCGTAATGCTTGGTATCACGCCGACGTCATGTTGAGAAAATTTACTCGGCAGCGGTAACGGCACGAGCTGTAGAAAAATCCAGTCAGCATACCACTCGCAAAGCAAACCATTCGGGGGCGTGTCGCATCCCAAGGAGAGGACGTACTGTAGATCTGCATCTTGCTGTGCGTAACAACCGGCTTAATCAGACCCTTCTCCTCCAACTCCTTGATGCACTTGCGAGCAAGCGAGCCGTTGACCTTCAGTCTATCGACGAGAGTAGCGACGGTGACGAGACGGTACGACTGGACATCCTTGTAGAGCTTGTCGGAGGTGGCCTTGTCGAGCAGGACGGCGTGCTGTGCCTTGTCCTTGACCTTGCCCTTGGACCACTGCAGAAACAATCGGTTAGATCGGTGTCGCACGGCCAAGACAGCAGCATTATCCGAGTAATCTCACCTTCTTCTTCTGCTTCTTAGCTCCGGTGTTTGCGGGCGCCATGATGATTGATTCTGCTGTCGGAGGATGGCGATGCAGAAGAAACAAATTCGCTGGTGCCTTTGCGGGGGATCACTACGATATTTTTCGGTCTGGGCTCCAGTCGTTTGCACGCGGCTCTAACTGGAGGGTTGAGTTGCCCTACCCTAATACGTACAAAAATTGCCAAGCCCGCTTTACAGCATATCATGTCCAATTGAATATACCGGTTTAGGCGGTATCATTCCACACCCCACAGTTGAGTTTTGGGCCACACCAAAAATTTCGACCAAAAATTAACCAGAATCCGACCTCACCTCGATCAACGACAACCCACTACACACCCACGAGAGTCCTTCGGCGTCAGCATTTTCACAGCACCAAAATGTCTGACAACGGTGAAATCGAGGTCGAGGCCGTCTCCGGCTACCAGGTCCTTCCCAAGGAGGTCGTCGCCGAGATTGGCAGCATCAAGCTGTTCAACCGCTGGAGCTACGAGGATGTCGAGATCCGGGATATCTCTTTGACGTAAGGACACCCTCAGCAAAATTTCACGTTCGCACACTGGCGGGATTTGGATGGGACGGCAGGTTGGGACGGAGCACTGAGGAAACAATACCTCGAACGACACAGCTGGGAGACATGCGACGGGGCTCGAGGCGCTTTGGTTTACAATACAAAGGGGATACAGCAGGCTAACACTGTCTTCTTTGCAGCGATTACATCCAGATCCGCTCGCCCGTCTACATCCCTCACTCCGCTGGTCGTTATGCCGTCAAGCGCTTCCGGAAGGCCCAGTGCCCCATCATCGAGCGTCTCACCAACTCTCTGATGATGCACGGCCGCAACAACGGAAAGAAGCTCATGGCTGTCCGCATCGTTGCCCACGCTTTCGAGATCGTGAGTTTTCACAGCAGTGGCTAGATATCAGGAAGACCGGAGCCCTAACATCGAGACGCACAGATCCACCTGATGACCGACCAGAACCCCATCCAGATCGCCGTTGACGCCATCGTCAACTGCGGCCCCCGCGAAGACAGCACCCGTATCGGTTCCGCCGGTACCGTCCGTCGCCAGGCCGTCGATGTCTCCCCTCTCCGCCGCGTCAACCAGGCCATCTCCCTCCTGACCACCGGTGCCCGCGAGGCCTCTTTCCGCAATGTCAAGTCGATTGCCGAGTGCCTTGCCGAGGAGCTGATCAACGCTGCCAAGGGAAGCAGCAACTCGTACGCGATCAAGAAGAAGGACGAGTTGGAGCGTGTGGCCAAGTCCAACCGGTAAAGGGCGGAAGACTGGAGAGGATGTGTTGTCGCTGGCGGTGGTAGTGCGTTACCGGGTTTACTATCACTGTTGGCTGTCTTGCTACTTGGGAAACCGTGCGTATCTGGCGGGAGGGAAGGGAACTTCTCCGGCATGTGTGCAAAGGGTGCATTTCGCGCGTTCAGGACTCTTGCGGATGCGGTTTTTCATCAACGGCATTCTTGTCAATTAAGGCAATGAAAAAGGGCTCTCGGTTACGTATCTCATGGGAGCAATTCAAAGAACCTTAAAACAACATCATTTTCATCCTGTTATTTTGAAGAAGTGACAGCGCGATTTGTACGCCTTTTTCCTTGCCTCAACTCCTCGGGGTATCATGATGACTCGAGCAAATGCCTAGAACAATCCAGTTCCGTGAGAATCCATCGCGTTAACATCAAGGCAAAGCAACCCTCCGGAAACTTGTCGTTTCTGTTATAATCCATCGCAAATGCAAATACAAGTCAACACAGGCAGACCGTCCTCGAACTTTTCCATGCCGTAACTCATCGCACAATCAGTCAAACATCAATCGACCGCGGCTGCCAACAACCGCAGACAGGCGACATTCCACCACCGCAAACGTAAAACCACACACAGAACATCTGACCACTGCAACAGCAATCACCAACAACCCCACAGCATCAACCTCTCTGCGTGTAGAACTTGCCAGGCGGCGACTCAATGTGATAAGGCGGGAACGTAGTAAGATAGCCGGGCCTCGGGGGGAACTGGTACTAGCCGCGAACGCGCGGGCCAGCGAGCAGCGGGTCGACGGCCCTCTCGACGCGTCGGAACCTGCCCTGGTGCGGGATCCCTTCCTCGTACCACTTGCCCATCAGCTCGTCGACGAAGAAGCTGTGCCGCTGCCAGACCTTAGCGGCCGCGACCTGGGCGTGGACGCAGACGAGCCCGTTCCACTCGGCCGAGGGGCCGTGGGCGCGGGGGCGGACCTGGTCGAAGTAGGAGTAGTGCGTCATGGCCCAGTCGAGGGCGGCGTTGAGGAGCATGTCGGAGAGAAACCTGCCGCGGTGGGCCCGGATGATAGCCAGGCGGCCGAGCTTGACGTACGGCTCCTTCCCGTCGTGGAGGCTGGTGACGCGGTCCTGGTAGCCGGCGGGCGCCTGACCTTGCGGCTCGTTCGGGTCGTCCTCCTCGCTGCTCGGGTCCTGACCGGGACGCTGGGGGAGGATCTTGCCGTCGATGTACTGCCTGCCGTTCTTGGGGTGAGGGGGGTGGGGGAAGGGGACGAGGCGGATCGTGCCGATGGGGGTGGAGGTGCTGCGGGCGCTCTCTGGGAGGGTCACGGCGCCGGTCACTTTGTCCGTGATGGCCTCCTCCTGGGTGCAGGTGGAGTGGTAGATGACCCAGTGGCACGAGCGGGCGTCGTCGGAGTCGAACTCGTACTTCAGGGGGATGTGCTGCTCCCGGACGAATACCTGTTCTCGGACAGTCATGGCATCAATGAATGTGATGGGGATATTGGCGGATTCCTGTTGGTCCTGCGGGAGGAGCGTGGAATCATAGCGGTCCAGCTTACTGCCGGGGGGCGGCAGGAAGGCCAGGAAGGGTTTAGGTGGGGTTGGGGCACTCCAGACCGTCGCCATTTTGGCGGTTCAGTGTGATGCGATGGATTGACTGGGTGTAACGACTGGATGGCCGTGTGTTGCCGTTCTGGCTGATTTGAGATCTGATGTTGAACGATGTTGTCTTGGAATTCCTCACGTTCACTCACTTGTCGTCGAACAATGTCAGTGGGATCTCACCACCAGTCGATGATTTCTTGCGAGTTCCCGCGGATTACTTACGTCTCGATCGGAGCCACTTGAACTGATGGTTCTAGACTTGCGAATGGCGATGTTATGATCTGCGAAAAGCCTTCAATCAGCCCGGTGAGTCACTTTTTTTGACAGCATGCGCCCGGAGCGCGCCCTGCCGATGACTTTTGACTTACTTGAAATGAAGGTATTCAAGCTCAGGGATGCTTGGAAATAGGATACCGTCGAATACCCGGTTCAACAGTGTGCGAAAGCGGGATGCCTTCCCGGAGGTGGAGATGGAGGTGGGTGGAAAAGGTGGAAAAGGCGGAAGATTCGGCAGCGGAGGAGAATTGATTTCGGGCCGGAAGTAGTTGAAACCCGGAGCCGGAATGTGCCGGATGCGGAGGTGGGGCGGGTGCCGAAGTGCCGGCCCCCGCATATCAGGCTCCGATATTCTCTTGTCCTCGGAGCACAGCGAGGTGATTTTCGGGGGACTTTCATGTGACCTGCGATCCCTTTGACAGTAAGAAACTCAATTCTAGACTGCTCTTTGCGCTCAGGGGCTGAGATCCATGTCATCGCCTTTGAAAAGGAAGCGAACTGAGGATACCACCACACCAGCTTCCACCATGAATTACGACCCAAACAATGAGCTCAAGGGCAAGCTGGCCTTGATAACAGGCGCTTCGGGAGGGTATATACACACAGTCAGAACAGTAATTGCCTGTAATCTATTTCTAACATGCCACTTAGTATCGGAGCCGCCTGCGCAAAGGCCCTATGGGGCCAGAACGTATCCCTGGCTTTGACATACTGGTCAGACGGCGACCGTCTCTCCGAGATATTCCAGGATCTCATCCGGAGCAAACGCCGCGAAAGCTCCAAGGACACCAAGATCACAATCTACCAGGCCAACATGGCTTCTGAGGATGACATAAAGCGCTTGTACGCGGATATCCAGGCGCACCACGACAGGCTGCCCGACATCCTCATTTCCAACGCAGGCTACGGCAAGCGGATCCCCAACATCGCAGATATCTCGCTGGACGAGTTCGACCATACCATCAGCGTCAACCTACGCGCGTCCTTCATCCTGTGCAAGCTGGCCATCCCGTACATGACCGAGAAGCAATGGGGACGCGTGATATTCGTGTCCTCCATCGCGGCCCACGGCGGCGGTATCAACGGGTGCCACTACGCGGCCAGCAAGGCGGGACTGACGGGACTGATGAAGAATCTGGCCAACAAGCACGCCAAAGACGGCATCACGTTCAATGATGTTGCGCCTGCCATGATTGGAGACACGGGCATGATACCCGACGAGAAGTTCGTTGAGGGGACGCCGGGAGATGTGAGGAACATACCGGTCGGGAGACTAGGCACGCCTTCTGAGGTGTCAAACGTTGTCATGATGTTCTGCCAGACGGGATATATGACGGGACAGAGCGTTCTTCTTAGCGGCGGGCTGAAGTGATGATGCACGAGCACACTATTTACTCTTGTATGAGCTAACGAATGACTGTTATGAAAGCGTCGTAGCGGTTCTTTATCCCATAAAAAGAAACAGACATCACATTGCGTTTCAAAAAATTGACAACCCTCACGCCCGGATGTTGACTGCCAACAGCGTGACCGCCGCCAGGATAACCGGCAGAATACTGACCACCTCTCCCAGCCCAGCGTACGCAGGCGGAATCCGAAAAGTCACGAAAGCCCCGGACGTCATCAGTATGGCGAGCAGGTTGTACAATCCCGACCACACGAAGTTGAACACCATCCGGCGGTACGCAGCCCGGCTTAGGTCGATGAGAAACGGGATACCTTGCAGTCCGGCAAGCAGCACGACGTCGGCGGCTCCTCGCGTGACCTCGCTCCCTCTTGTCGCCAACTCATTGCCTCCGCTGATCTGGACACCCACGTCTGCCTGCATGACGGCAACGGCGTCGTTGGTCCCGTCGCCGCAGAACAGCACGGTCCTTCCTTCCCCTCCTGCCATCAAGGCGGCGACGTACTCGCGCTTCATGGCCGGAGTGCAGTTTGCAGCTGTACACGACGCCGGGATGCCAAGTTCGGCACCGACCCTGTGCACCGCCCCGCTGTTGTCGCCGGAGATGAGGTGGACGGTAATCCCGCGTCGCTTGAGCTGGTCGACCACAGACTTTGCCTCTTGGCGAATGAGTGTCCTTAGCCCGACGACAGCTAGAAGTTTGCTGTCTTTAGCGACGCAGAAGACGGTTTTCTGGTCCAGAGACAGGCGCATAACCAATGGATGCTCCGAGGATCCAGTCCATTGGGGGCTTCCGCCACGAATGGTCGCTCCAGTGTAGACCCCTTCGACGCCTGCTCCGGGAATGACGCGCATGTCGTTTGCGACGGATGCTTGTTTCTCTCCCAGATACTTCGCAATTGCTACGGAAACGGGGTGCTTGTTGCTCTGGACCAGTGCCTGTGTTATTCCAAAAGACTCGTCTTTGTCTGAACCCAAGATATCGAAGGAAACGACATTCAGCTCCGCCTCGGTCAAGGTCCCGGTCTTGTCGAAGAGCACATCTGTCACCTTCCGAGCTCTCTCGGTCGAGTCCGCGGATTTGATGATCACCCCGGCCCGCGCCGCGATGCCACCGGCTATGACGAGCACCATAGGGACTGCCAGACCAATGCCGCAGGGACAAGATATGGCGAGGACGGCAATGGCGTAGGTGACGGCATGCGCGATGGCCTGTCCAGCGGTGTTATCTCTGGCCTTGGCATATATGATGATCCAAACAACAAGCACAACGATGGCGATGCCGCTAACCACGGGCACAAAGTAGCTCGCAACTCGATCTGCTAGGCTCTGGATCTTCGGTGTCGCCTTTGCCGCTTGCTCGACCATGTCCGCTATATCCGTCACAGTATTATGTCCCGGTAGACGTGTCGCTTGCACAATCATAGTACCCCATATGTTCCTCGTCCCCGCGATGACATCCATACCGGCGCGTTTGGTGACAGGCGTTGTCTCGCCGGTGATCATAGACTCGTCGACCTCGCTGACTCCCTCTGTGACTCGCCCGTCGGTGGCAATCTTGCAATCGCCAAACACCTTGAATCGGTCTCCGAATTCCAAGAGGCGAGCGTCGATCTCTCTTTCCACACCCCCCTCAACGAGAACGGCAGTGGTAGGCTGCAGAGACCGCATCGAGACAGCGACAACCGCTCGGATCCGAGCATACGCTGCGACGAGTCGACTAAATACGACGAGAGTGATCAAGAGCGTGCTTGTCTCAAAGAACTCCGGTGTCTCTAGCGGCGAGCCGGCGAGCCGGAATCCGAAAGCCACCACGGAGTACAGATAGGCAGCCGTGATACTGATGACGATCAACATGTCCATCTCGACCACCCTACTGTATATCAACGAAGATAGAGCGGGCCGATAGAACTCGGGGATGGCGATAATCTGGACCAGTGTAGCCAGTGAAAACTGGATACTTGCGCGGGTGTTCGGGTTGAGCGACAATTGTCCCCAGGCAAGCACCAGAACAGGGATGGTCAGGATCCAGGCTGCGATCGTTTTAAGAATCATATCGCGCATCTTCTTGCGACTGTTCGCTAGAGACGGATCTTCGGGTGGAGGCGCCAGACCATCGGTCAAGTTCCCGAGTCGCTCGAGCAGTGCTCTCGCTCCAACGACTGTGGGATCATATGCGACTCTCACAACTCTTTTGCTAAGAGGCGACACCTGAAGAACTCCAGGAACAGACACATCCTGTAAGGCTGCCAGGGAGCTCTTTGAAGAGACCAATAAATCCAGATATTGATCGACTTTGTTGACTACAGTACACCGGAAGCCAGTCGCTTTCTCGATACCTTGGACGATATCAAGCGTAGACGTTGCTGACGAGGCGAGATCGAACTCGGCGCTTCCCATGACGAAGTTGACCTGAACGTTCAGCACGCCAGGGATGGTATCGTTCACAACGCGTGAAAACTTGGTGGCACAGCCGGAGCAAGTCATGCCTTGTACTGTAAGCGCGACATGTTCCAGCCCAGAGTCCTTCTCCACGTCTCGTACTGTGCTAGCGATATTCGGTTTGGACAGCAGGACAGGACCTTCACTGGCGACTTTGGATTCACAGCTGTCTCGCTGGGACAGCACGTTGTTGAAGAGGGCGAGTAAAGACGTCGACTCTTATCGTCGCGTGCACGGTTGGAACTGGGACCGTAGGTTGATGGAGGCAACTGTGCCGATTTTGCTGATGTTTGGCAGCAGCTGGGCTTCAGTGACTGTTGAGCAGTGCCGATCCTGCTTGAAACTCTTTCCCTTGAAACAGTCTTCCGAGAGAGCTGCCGCGGCGTTGGATTGCTGTCCCGTGCAGTGCAGCAGGCAGGGCGAAATCCCCGGTCCAGCACACTCCGGCAGATGCATTTAGCAGTCTCCAGGTAGGCACTGTACTTTTCGAACGCTGTCTGGAGATGCATACTACATGGCGATGGCGGGCGCTGACCGGCCTCATCGCCACCATGTTCGGGGTCGAGTAAAGCTAGACAACACTTAGTGATGGGTTTCAGATTTAATGGCGAGACGTACCCCTATTTCCTATGTCGCAGGCTTCATGACACTCGACTGCTGCCACGGCCGCGATACACTTTTCTGTGAGCGGATATTGTCAGCACCCACACTCTTAAAGATACGTCTATCTCAGACATACCGTTACAGCACTCCGTGCTAGTGCTGGAGGAGCAAAGCCATAACCCGTTGCCCGAGTTACAGGCTGCACCATTGTCAGTCTCCTCAAAGTCTGCGTCATCAGGGCCGCCATTTCCAGCACTCTCCTGGCCGACACAGCAGGACTCGGTCTCTGTCCGCATATCCGCTCCAACGGACTTCGTGCAGCACTCCTCCATCCCACTATCAGCCTCTTCCGAACCGTGTATCGGTCCGTCCACTGCCCGGGGAGTACAGCAACTCTTCTTTCCTCCACATTGAGAAACCTCTTCAGAAGGCGAAGACTCAGCGAGCAAGGTGCATCCGCCTACTGAGGTCGACGTGCCGTCTCCAACCCGAGGCGTATCATCTCCGCCCGATGGATCCGGCGTGCTAACCGGTAGAGAGCTTGAATCTGCCGCAAGTTGCGTCTGGCCCGGCGCAGAGCAGCCGTGTGCGGGACCCGGCGTCTTCCTCTCCCTCTCGGTCGCCTCTATGCGCGAGTTCTGAAGTGTGTCGTCAGCATATGGGTTTGCCTTAGGAAATCCCGCGGAGAATGTCGTCGCGGCGATAGCTGCCTTATTCTGGCTACTACAGCTCCCAGACACATCGTGTCGATTTGCCACTGCGGACTCAAGAAATAACTCATTGTGGCTAGCTGAGACTGCAGTGGATGTATCGACGGCGCCGTTGGACTGTTCTGACTGTGTCGAGTCTTTCGAAGCTGTACAAGCACTGGCTTTACCTGCGCAGCATCCAGAACCCATTGGCTTTCAGTTGATGGGTGTGAGACTGTTAATATGAAGCTCTAGCTTTGGGGTTTATATCAGATGTTGTTTAAAGACGTCTTTGCGAGAAAGAGATGTTTGAGGTATTGTTCATCTGCGGGGTTGGCAGTCACCTTATCAACGTACATTTAAGTTATTGATACCACAAATGGAAGGAGGCTATTGCGGCCGAGAACGGGGAGGAAGTTACTGCCAAGAGACGGTACGGCAGCCGACGGCAGTCACAGTGTGACACCGAAAGAGCCTCCATCCTGATTCGTCGTAACATGGGTGTCGATCGAGTTACATTACATTGCTCTGTTACATGAACGTGTTTTCTACGTCGCTTAGGTACGCGAAGCAGTTCCTCTCTCGGTTTGACTGAAGCATTTTCGCTGGAGACGAGGGTGAAGAGAGGCCTTGTCGCGGGGCAATGCCTTCAGGTTGAGAACATGAAGGAGAGCGATACTGAAACCCTGATGAGAATACGGACTGACCGCTCAACCAGTTAATTGAAACCATAAGTTCATTCTTCTTCCGACTACCTAGGTACTCACTGACGATGGAGCTGATCCGGGGCAAATCTGATGCCGAGTCTCCTATTCTCTTCGTCATTCTCTCGCCCAAGAGCTCTTCCACTACTGCTACGAAGTCCTGCCATACATCCAAACTCTCAAGACATATACCCCAGTACTCCCCACCGCGTAATTCCCAAAATGCAGTCCTACAAGACCAGAATGCAAAAGCCAATCATTGCTTTCCGCCCGGCGGTATTCCTAGGATATTAAAATCCAGGATTAATGAAGCCCATGGTAGTTGTCGTCGATGCGGTCGAAGTGGAGTTGTTTCGATCTTGGTCGTGGTGAGCTACCCTAGAGCAAGCTCACGGTGGGGCATTTCACGACCTCGTTGCTTAGTGAGGCAATTGCATATCACGACTTCACGCAACCTGCGTTGCCAGAGAATCACCTCTTCACTACATCTCCAGCCGTTCCAGTCCTACAGAAACACCAGACACCATGTTGATCAAGGAAAGCCATGCCGATGTGCAGACCAGCGTCAATGGAAAGGAGAGCTCCATGAGTTAGTAGACCGCACCATGCAATCATACATTCACTGAGGATCAATGAGCACCTCGCTAACAACCATGACAGGAATCTTCCTCTTCCATCCTGTAATTGCCGGATACCCAAATGCGTAGGACTTCCATGTATCGAGGCCGACCAATGCAGACTTGGACCTGACTCGTTTCTCAGACGCTTCCCGGGAGTGGTCTTGTTCAGCGAGATCTACCAGGGTCAGTAGCGCCTCCCTAACACTCTCCTGACATAGAGTTTCTGCGGATTAACGTCGTTTCATAGTCACCGGTCCTGTAGCCAGATTTGCCAGGCAGATCGCCGGCCAGGGCTACATCGTTGCCGCACCCAGCAGCTACCACGACTTTACTGGTCCGGAGCCGCTGGCCTACGATGTCCCCGGTACCGATCAGGGGAACGAGTGGAAGGTTGCTAAGGTCGGTCTTTCCCTAATCGCGACCGTTATCAGATGCTTAACAAGTGTCGTCATCCGCCCTTGAAAAGATTGGAGATCTAGCCGCATACTGTGTGGACTGGCTTCTTCTCCAAATCTCTGTATCCTCAGCGCCCCTTCTCCACTTCGTTACAGACTCCCATATCCACAGAGACTCGGACCTCAGTCCGGCGAGGGAACCCTGTGCCGATGGCTCTAGCCTACACGGGAGATCCCGCACTGAGAAGCTTTACCGCGTCATCCTGATCACCACTCAACCCTTGAAACGGACCTAACCTGACTCAATCTGCAGACCCTAGAGTCATACGACGAGGACTCTCGCAAGACAGTCGACTACCTCCTGACCCTCCCAACCTGCACCGGCCGCATTGGCTCCACAGGCATGTGTCTAGGCGGCCACCTCGCCGTCAGAGCAGCCGTAAGCAAACTCACCTCTCCAACCCCTCACACTTCCTCCTTTATCACACCACCCAGTCCTAACCCACCGTCCAGCTCGACCCCCGCATAACAGCAACAACAGCCTACTTCCCAACAGACATCCACTCCCGCACCCTAGGCCCCTACCCCCAACCCAACACCTCCCCCACCCCTCCCCCCGGCCCATCCAGCCCCCACACCCTCGACAACCTGCACCTCCTCCGCGCCGAGACGTCCCTCATCTTCGGCATCCGCGACACCCACGTGCCCGACGCCGGTCGCGACCTCATCCGCGCCAAGCTCCGCGAGGCGGGTTGCGTCTTCAGCTGGCACGAGTTCGCCTGGGCGCAGCACGCGTTCATCAGGGATGAGCTGAGTAAGGGCCGCTACGACCCGGCTGTTACAAAGGCTTGCTTCGAGGTGCTGCTTGAGTTGTTTGGACGGGTGCTTAAGACGGAGCTGGGGGATAGGGTGGATGATGGGGGTAAGGTTGAGCATGTCTGTTAAGGGCTGAGTTTAGGCTTGAACATGGGATGGGGTCTTTGGGCGGGGTGGGGTGACAGGCCTGTAGCTTGCTGGTGTGTACTCTGGTGTACCTTATTGAAATTTGGAGGTGTGATTAAGGGTAACTGTTTGATATAGATGACATCCTGAGTCCAGTCAACTGTTGCAAGTTTATCTCGCATGTTCTGTGATGAACACTGAACCAGGGTTGGCATGCTACGCGGGATACCATCCGCGGTCCAGTCAAAATCCCAAGCCGTGTTGGAAATATATCATCAGCGGATGGCGTCCAACTTTACTTCAAACACGCGCTACCTACTGTTCGACTGTTGACGGGGGGGCGGGTCCGGAACCAGTTTATGACTGTTCTGGTAACTATATTAAGATAGCAACTAAGCTATAACGTAGTCCAAATCACCGGTCGACTTGAGATAAGATGGTATGTCCGCGACAGAAACAGTCGTACTGTATATTTGTCGCTACTAATAAATAGAAGTGGTGATAGGGGATACAAAATTGTTGAGTAAGAAGTAAACGCCCGATACAGACGGAAACTCCTTCGCAATGCGGCGGTCTGTTCTATCGGTATATCAAAAACAACAACGCTTCCGCTCAGGCCATCGGCGCTTCCTCCGCTCAGCTGCCGTTGCCGCTGGGAGAGCGATTATACGGACCAACAGAATATCAGACAGCCTCCATTAACATAATAAATCATCAGCCTGAGGAAGCGTTCCACCCCCAAACCCGGGTATCTTTTTGGGCTCTCCCAAATTCGACCGTGCTGATGCAATAATCCTCCCGAAAAGTTCTCGACCTCGATATCCCAAGTGAAAGTAGAATAGAGCCGCCCCATTCGTCCCGGCCAGCTCCATGCGCCGATGGACCGCCGGCTTTTTATGAACTCGAACAATATGTGGTAAGAATGACAAAAGTCATAGCCTCTCTAAAGAACAGGGAGGCTAGGAGAAACCCATTGGTTCGAAACTGGTGTAGAGGACCAAGACGAGCATACGCGTCTGCCCTGTTGTTGCGCGACGTCATACCGACGACTTCAGGAATCCAGCCCACCATTATCGTCCCTCATCCATCATCAGATCGTTTTCCCATTCCCATCTTCCTTTCATTAACTGGTGAAACAACAATGCCTCTCGATTATCGGCATAAATGGATTGAAAGTGCTCCAAGTGACCCCTACCCGCAGGATGAAGGCATGCCGCTGAATTGTGTGTGAATGATAACAAGCACAAGTTAGTCTGACCAACCACGCTGAAATTCGGACCGAAGGAGGTCAATGCATTGCAGTGGTTGCATTCGAGCATAAAAAGCACTGAACGAGAGTATCAGGTCTTCGGTATCTGTTCTGAGGAAATCGAGGACGTGGTGGAATCATGAGCCTTGCGGATTTAACCGCTGTCCGGAATCATTTTCTTTGCCGTATCCGTACTCTTCACGCTGCAGTTGGTATCCCGTCGGCGGGCGGTAGTCAGGATCCTTCCCGTCCCCCCTGGGCTCGAATCTTTCGCTCGGTTGTGGTTTCTTGACCTGCCCATCGTCAACCCTTCATCGCTGTCGCTATCGTCATCGTCGTCATTCGCCATGTTCGATGGCATCAGCCTTCGCGCAGTATGGGACGCTTTGCCCGCGTGGTTATCGAGTTCCACAGCCACAGTACCATCAAGGAGTAGTTCCTCTTGTGCCTCAACAGGAAACCCTGCCGTGTGCACTTTCGCCAACGCAGGAGGAGTAAGCGAATCGGTCGATTCCAAGACGGACGAGGCCGAAGGAACACCCGGATTACCGAGAAATTCGCCCTCAAGGTCGGCCGACACAGAACTTGTACTGCTTAGCAGAGCTGGAAGTGACGGATCCGACTGGAACGCAAGGATTTGCTCGGCATTGTGACCCTTGAATGGCATTGGATTGGCAATCGATATCGGGCTCGCTGCTTCGCTTGGACTCGTCAATGGTGTTGATAAGTTGCCAAGTGATGTCGAATTAGACGAGACGACGGTGCCGATCGTCTCATCTCTTGAGGGGCCCAGAGACTGGGGCGCTGTCATCTCATCATCCGGTGACGGTGGGCAAGGAACCTTAGCCGCGTCGACGTCGGAGCCAGCGTTCACAGACCGTCCATACCCAGCCTTGGAGCTGTAGACACTGTCCACCCCGTCAAGTAATTTCGAGGTCGTGTCGCGACCCTGCGTCGGAAGAGTCTCGCCCCCCGGACGATTTGGGATGCGATGCGCAGTTGTAGGTCTCTCGTCAACATCCCCCAAAGTTCGCTGTGCTTCGCGTACACTCGGTGCAAACTTGAGCTGGCTCTGCTGATAGCCTGCAAGGCCGCGGGATTGTTGATTCGAAGAGAGTGGAGAGACCAGTTGTGTGATAATAGAGGACGTATGTGGACCACCAGACCGCAGAGCAGGGGGCCGCGGCGGTAATTGTATGGAGCCTGGTACGACCGCGGTGCTCAGCGATACTTTGGCCTCTGCCCGCTTGTCGCTGTTAGCGAAAAGGCTGGCCCGGTCAACAGATCTGGCCCGAGACACGTCGTCCGAGGGAGGCCGCATGTCGCGTGCTTTCCTGAGTGCGCTGCTCGGGTCGTCATATGAGCCTGACGATCCATCAAAGCAAGGAGTTGCTGGTACCGTGCGCGACTCGTACGACCCAGGGAAAGCAGTAGATATAGAACGAGAATGAATATGAGAATGTTGTGGTAGGGGTGGTAGAGGCTTGTGACTCTCTTGTCTCGACTGCTTGTCCAGTGAAGAATCATGTGCAGCCAATGACTCCACCATGTTGTCCAAGCGGCTCTCGGTCAGAGTCTGCTGTACGTCCGAAAGCGGTGGTGCCTCACCATCCACTGGTCGTTCGAGTGGGCTAGCCATAACGCTGTGCGTTAATGGGTGCTCGCCTTGGGATTGGTGGCTTTTCAGACTTGCGAAATAGTCGTCAGCTCGTCGGTCCCCTCGGAGGCTTCGTCGGCGAACCTCCCGGTCCCGTGGAAACGGCGTGGAAGGATTCGAAACAGGAGTGCTCTCACCCGAACCGCCCACGCTACTGGTGGCTCTTTTGCGCGATGAGCTCTCTGCCCGGTCCCCGCGCGGATGCATGACTTTGTCGACAGCTTTCTTGACAGCTGATCGTGCGCGTTCAAAGATGGATATCGGAACGACTGCCTCTTCCATCTCTCTGGCATCGACATGGATTTTCTGGCCCCTAGCCTGTCTCGAGGGATCGGTGTCGTCGATCCAACCAACGACATTTGGCAGATCCTTGGTCACCCATGCGTGACGTTTGACCTCTCGCAACCTGATTCTCTTGTCCGGATGTTTGGTCAACATCCGCCTAAGCAGGTCTTGGAGTTCGGGCTCAATGTCTTCGTACGCTAGGTCATTGTCATCCCGATATGGCGGGTGATTGTACCTAGTATATAGTGACTTCTCGAGTGGTTTCGTCGCCGGGTCGACAGGCTTCAAACGTCTGGTGGGTATATAGACCTCTTCAGTAGCAATTTTTCGAAACATTTGCCACTCGTCCTCAGCGAGGAAGGGTATACGAGCAAAGATCAGACAGTAAAGTGTCACGCCCAAAGACCACACATCAATCTGCTCGGTGATCTTTGGCTGAGATTGGCCCGGCAAGGCATCGAGACTATCGGTGTAGCAAAGCTCCGGAGCGAAGAACGCTGGCGTGCCTACTGTCTTGGCGAGCTCCAAATCGTTGTCGAAGTCCTGAGCCTCGGATTCAGACACAGTCTCATCCGGTTCCCCATCGCGTATCGGACGGCCGAAGTACGACACTCCAAAATCAGAGATCTTGACGCGATGGTCCCGTGTCCAGAGTAGGTTGGCTGGCTTGATGTCACGATGTATGATGCCTTCATAGTGCAAGTACTCGAGTCCGAGCACAGTATCACGGAAAGTGCTCCTGGCCGTCTCGATGGTGAAGCAAGGCACGTAGGAGAAGTCGTCTGCATATGGGTCCGGCAGCTGGTTGTAATCGAGTGACGACATGTGAGAGATGATGGAATCAGCCATGCTCGGCGAACGTCCACGGAAGGACGCTTCATCAAAACCGGGCGCCATCGACACATCAAGCGCAGTGGATGATGCCGGATTGGAGCGCAGATTTCCAGGAGTCTCTAAATCATCTTCGTTTGGGATAGACAACTGGTCCGGCTCGGAAGGATGGGGAGTACCGGCTCGCGAGATAGATCGGTAGGACTGGTTACGGGAAGGCGCTCGGGAGGTCGCCCTGGAACCAGCCAGGGAGCTGGTTCTCGAAGGAATGTATTGAGAAAGGCTGCCGTAGCTGCGTGATTTGAAGTCGTTGTCTTCGTCATCGGTGGCAGTCCCGTATTCCAGACTCCAGTACTCGTGTTGCGTGTTTTGAGCTTGTGACATCCTCGCACGCTTGGCATCTTTCACCGCCTGGAGCCGCTGTCGGCTCTGTTCGTATATCGTTTCCTCCTCTGTGGGTTGCTCTCCGCGCATCTCCCTTTCCACGCGCCGCCTCTCGAAGGCGCATATCCTCGGTAAGCCCTTCTTCCGCCAGACGACTTCTCCAAGCTCCACATGCTCAAGGACCATGTAGATCTTGGAGAGCTCCGGATCGTCGATGACCTCTAAAAGAGCAACAACGTTGGGATGGCGTATCTTTTTCAGAATGGCGATCTCCCGTTTACTCTTGTCCCGATTGTTGGAGACGGTGCTGATCTTGCCCAGTTTTCGTTTCTTTGAGAATCTCGGGATGATCTTGATAGCCACGTTTTCGCCAGTTTCTTTGTTTCGGGCGAGCTTGACCTTGCCATGTACACCTCTGCCCAGCTCGTCGATAATCTCATAGCGGTTGATAACCTTTCGCCCGGTGAGATAATCGGTGTCGACGAGTGCCTTGTGAGTTCTGAAGGGGAAGACCAGTTAGCAATCACCGATATCAAAGTGCGGAACTCCTACTGCTCCGACCATTCGTCATGGCATCGGAGCAGACAAGTGCCACCGCGGAGTATGTGTCCACTTACTCCCTAACTTTGTGATGCTGCAGAGGGTGTAGCAACGGACTGTTCCCAGTTGGAACCGGAGTTGCTCCCTCAGAGGAGGGGAAAGACATGTTGAGGCGCGCGTTGGAAGGACTGAACGGACCAGGCGAAGAGGCAGGCGTCGTATTAGCAGTGCGCAGAGCCAGCTGAGTTGGTAGCGGCGGGAGGTTGCTGTGTGATTGAGAATGCAGGTGCGGCCTCGACGGATGTGACGGTTGAGAGTCCATGATGTCGTCGGGTTGTGTTCGGTTGACAGATCTTCATGCTGAATTGAACATCGTAAGTGTGGTTAAGCTGCGTGATTCTGGCAACGTCCGCCCTCGAATTGCTCCTGAGGTGGTCCCAAAGTTCGACAGTCCAAGAACTGCAAGAGGAGTTAAATGTTGTAGTCCCGATATCACGAGCCCATCGTAATATGCGAGACACTGGCTCAGCAGAGGGGATCCCCAAAAAGCGGAACCGGAAGCGCGAGATTATGTGCCTGGCAATGAGAATTGGCTCCTTAAAGAGACCAGAGAATGTTGATAAATACTATACGACAAGTCGTAGAAGAAACTAGAAGGTATTTTGTCGAGTTGAGGTTCGCTGATGGTTGCGATGGTGATGATGGGGTCGCGAGGCTTAAAGATGGAGGGGAAGAAACGACATTTGTGAGTGTCGGGTTTGGATGATGCTGGCGGGAAGGGCGAGCAAACGGGGCGACACAGACTCGAGTGGGTCCGCACGGTGGGTCAGTCCTGGCCAGTGTGTGCCAAATCGGTCAGATCGGACTGTGCGGTGCACTGGGGCCACTGGCCAGCGGGTGGCCTGTTGCGGCGTCGGCGCCAAGTACCTCTACTCCAACCTGCATACAGGTACTGTGCCTGGATGGCCTCTCTTACTGTACATTATCTCTGTGTCGAAGCAGCCTTTACGACAGGAGCACCCACCACCCACCATCAACATTCAAATCAGTCTATCAGCATGTTGTTATTTTATTGATTTCGACAGGCGACATTGGGATGTCGATGCCGCGGATAACATGTATCCGCGGCCTCGAACCTATCCATCACTAACGACTCCATCGAAACAAAATTAGCCAGTGCCAAGAGCTACCCATGTAGTACAACTCAGTGACGCAGTGCGCCACTATCTAGTCCTAGCGCCGTATGTAGGTGCAGCGACCCCGGATTTCTCAGCGGCGTCTCTACATGATTAAGGGTTCTTTTTCTAAGAGAGAGAGAGAAAGAGAGAGGTGTGGAATATAAGATACATTGCCATGTTCTGATCTCAAAGAATAAGGAGGCGCTGGATAGGATAAATTGTTGGGGTTGATTCGCCGAGTTGCTCGGATTATTACACTGGGGAAAGGCGGGAAGAAACGATGATCAGGCTTTGAAGCTCGCACATACACAAGATAAGCAACTGGAAGATCAAGGGAAAGACAAGTATGCAATTACTTCAGAGTCGTATTTGTACGTGGTCTACACGAATCCAACCTCGAACATACACGTACCTTACCATGATGTTTATGAACGTCCAAACTGTCGACGGAAGGAGAATCTGGCATCGAACTCGACCATCGAACATCGAACAAGCAGGAGGGGCAGCGTCTCCACAGTTGGAGTCAAAGCCAGCCACACTAACAGAAAAATGGCTCTTGATTGGACGAGCTGCACATGCTGGGATGTCCCATGTCAGCCCCTCCTGCATGGCGCTGGCCAAGTCTTCGACGGCTCAGTGGTTGGATGGATATGGATGATCTCTGTGAGACGTACGTGATATTTGTTGAGGGTCGAACTTTTCTGAAGCACTCATCATCTTCAAGCTGGCTTGGTAAGGCAAGTTGTACGTGAGAGCCGACTTCGCTCAAGGACAAGTCCTTATGTTCTAGACTGAGGTATCCAAGGTAGGAGAAGATGCGACAACACACCTGGAAGCTAAGATGAAGTTGAAGTGACAAACTGAGAGTGGCAGAGGGCCTGGTCACCGGGGAGGCTGGCTGACTCGAGGCACATCAGTATCGATGCCGGAAGCACCTCAGTGCTGTGTCGGGTATTGCACCTACGTGGTTCAGCAGTGCGGGGTTATCTGCACGAAGACAACGCTATTGCTCGTTGCTGCGATTGGATATCATGTCAATAGCTCCTGTTCAGAATGCCCCTCGACTTTGTCTGACTTGGGGTTTCGGATGTAGCTTTCCCAAAGACACGATGCATGCATGCTGCTCTGTCTTTGGCGAGGAGCAGTTAGGCACCAATTCAGGTTGCCGTTGGGTTCTGCGACAGCGCAGTAAGCGATTCAACGTGTTCGAAGAGATGTCCTCTTACTTACCGTGTCATTCTATCGCAAAGTTTGAGCCGATGATGCTATCCAATGCTCCCATCAGACACAACTCATATGCGTCTGTTTGCTCATACACGTAATAATAATTAGTTGAAGCCTAACCGCCATTTATGCAGCAATCGAGGCATCATTTCGCTCCACTGTGGGGCTCTGTCCGGCCAAAGTCGAGGCCCAGACCGTTCGAACTTCAAAGCTGCAAGCCACCACTTTTTCTTTTGCTGTCCAGCGCTCAGCGCCCAGTAACTTAAACACTAAACAGGCTCATGTGGCACAACATTGAGTTCAAGAGTGGGCAGAGGTTCTTTCGCAACGTTGTGATATCTCCCGTGCATTGGGTCAATTGCCCTGCAGTCATCGCATCACTATCACGGTCTCGTCCAAACGGCAACTGTCGACAATCGGGCATGGACGGACATACCTATTGGTCGCTTCCACTTTATCGTCCGACTTGCGAAGTACAGACAAGAGAAGAGACTCATGTCCGGCGTGACATGACGATGCTGTAGTGGTTCTTCCCGGTCGCCAAGCGGAGGCCTATCTGCAGGTGCTTTCATAAAACGGAACCACGGTCCCGTGTCTCTTCTGGAGGTACTCGACCTGATAACTTGTACTTCCAGACGCCTTCTGTCTACCTTACACAGTAGACTACATTGCTCTTTTTGCTGAATACTCACGCAAACCTTACATTGTCACACCATGGGATAGGTGACAGTAAAGCAAGAAGCAGCACCCGTCGAATGCCGCTTCTGGCCGCGAGACTACCTCCACCATCACCAGCTCTCGACTTGCTTGATGCCACAGTGGGACAATGCTCGCACGGCAACGGCATCTTTGAAGTCAAATCCACAATCGATATTCGTCCCCCTGTGCAACGACGCCACTGCAGGTCGGCGTCATGATCACGGATGCCGTGGTTTGGCACGAGACGAGCAACCAAATTGGAGTAGGCAATTCCTGCAGCTGCCTTCAAATTGACGAATGAGAAGGGGACTTGCAACCCCGGAATCGATCACCACCCGTTTGCCCTATCGTCGGAGGAGAGTCCCCTGCTCGTCTGGGGCATATCCGCATATCGTTCAACTCCTCCCCATTCTACCCGCCGCAAGCGACGACTGTATCTGCATGTCCAACGAGGGCTGCGGCTGTAGGCACATTCGGTCGCATCTAATCAGACTGATCGATGGAGGGATCGAGTACTCATTTGCAACTATGGATGTATGTAATACAAATGTATCCAAAGCGGAAGTCGAACGAAGACCGTTGAAGGCTCGAGGCACGACCCCTCCCTCCAGCACGGAATCCCCACGAATCCAGGACAGATTACGTGCATCTCACCCTTGTTAAACGGTACGGACAAGGCCATGCACGGGCACCCAAGCAGGGGTTAGGGGCCATTTGCTTCAGTGCTTCCGTCTTTGTCTTATCGGATTGATATTCTATATTGGCCTGTTGCCGGAGAGGTGACAGGTCACATCTTGTTACCGGAGTCAGCCAGCAAAATTCGACGCATCTTCGTACGGGTTACTTGCGACAGTGGTTCGTCGCGGTTCTCCCGAAGAAGCAAGCCGGTAACTCGTCGTGGCTCCCGACACATTTCATCTCCGTCTCGGGTTGTAGAGGAACATGGCGGGCTGTTTTCATCACTTCGCCGTGCTCTTCTCCATCGGCACAGGGGATGTATCACAAATTCGGTGGCCTGCTTCAGACTCCCACCTGCTTCAAAGTCGGCGAGCGGATAGCAGCATCGCAGCCGGTCAACACAAGGATGAAGACCAGCTTGCTGGGAGAAGAGCGACGATTATTGCAGGCCCTCCTACGCTACCTGAACAAACACTTCACTTCATCGGCCTCTTCTCCATGCTTTTCGAAGCTGGTCCAAACTAGTGTACTTTGAAAGGAAGCACCCGCCGACAATCCAACATGCAAGCTAGTGTCCTCGAGCCAAGCATACGGGATGAGAACACCACTTAGAAGTATGCTGTCTTTAGGTAATGCGGTCCAAAGCTTGGGTTCGAGAAACCAGGAACCACGCCACAGGAAGGCACGGGAGTGATTTGGTCCTCCGGATCTCCTGACTGGCGGTTCGGATCACCGTTCAAAAACTTGACCAATTGACGCCGATGCAGCTCACCTCACCACCAATGCTACCCGTTCACACCACCTTCACTACAATCTACAATACTCAGGGCGGTGGTGTCAAGTCAATAGACTTTCTCGACTGGGGCTGAGTACTGTACTGTGCTGGGAGATACAGGGTCTTGTCAAATGTCAGCCCCTGACCACCCTTCCGTCCTCGAAACTGCTCTGATAGCCTGATCCGGCCTCCACACAAAGTTGGTTGGACCATGCTATTAGCTGCACGTCATCTAGCATCTCAGCTGCTGAGTGGCTGGCTCCCAGTGGCCGCACTATCCTTGAAGAAGTTCATATTCATGGGATTCTCAATTCTCACGGAAACCTGCTGAGAGGTGAATATGCGGGGAACGATACCAGAATTCGTTTGCTCTTTCGTATATACAACAAGTGTGTGCCATGGGAGCTTGGTTATCACTCCGCCGAAGCGGCTCCCTCGGAAATATCATTGTCATTACGAAGTACCTGCACTGAACGGCCACCATCCGACTCGGCATTGTCTCACTTGGAGGATTGACATGACAGACGCCACACCGAAACCATTATCTCTGTCCCATCTCGCACTGTCTACGGAAGAGACACAGGCAAAACCGCAGATGCAGCCACACCTTCATTGAACCTGTGTACTCAGTACTGACCTAACTGATATTCGCCACACCACCATCTCGACTGAAACCTGCTGATCACGGAAATCGGGTGACAACGCTACGCTGAAGACTATCGACAGCGATACCACCCAATAAAAGCTCGTATATGTTGCAACATGTAGCCTTGCTGATCAGGATTACGAATACCATACCCTCTGATAACACCTTTGCCAACATAAAAAGCAGGCAGTTGTGGGTCAGCCTTGCAGTCGTTGCGACGGTGTGCTAGAAATAGCGGCAACTTTCTCCAACTACCGACGATACCACAGCACGCAGTCTTCAAAGCTCAAATTGCACATGCTTTTTGAGAAACCGGATGTTGACCAGTCGCGCCTTGGAACACCCCGCAACCTTAAACCATCGTCAACTTTCGCACAACCACACAAGACGGGACCTACGCCTATCAGTTCGGCCGGCCAGGCAACACCTACCCATGGCTCGAGATACCGCCGCTAGACGCATATGTCATGCGAGATCGTTGAGATAACCGGATCCCGAGATGCATGCCTCGAGACCGGCTTTGCGCCGGCGGCCGAGTGGTCGTGACTCTCCTGCTTCCCGTCGCCTGATCTCTGGGACGGTTAAGGGCACAAAACCGTTGCGCCGGCCACCGTTTGATCACAATTCCGCTGATGTTACACATCTACCTCATTGCGGTCACCATGACGAGATGGGTGTCTAGTGTCTCGCCACTCTGTCGCCGGCACACTGCTCTGTGTTCGTTCTTTCTCTCATTCCCGACTGTGTCCTTCCAATAAACTCAGGCTTGGGGCTGGCTGAATAGTGTTCTGGCCGTCCATCCATCTTCGGTCTCTCTTTGGCTCGTGCCGAGCTGAATATTTTGGCAGGAGGGTGTGTGGAGGGGAAGGCATGATCATTTATGGACCGAGTGCCTCCCCCAGATGTGATGACTTGTCTCGTGATGCTCCACGTGTGGGTGTACAACATCGCTTCTCCTATCTACATGGCGTCGGATATCCAACCTCACGGTGTGAACTCCCATGGCTTGTCTGGCGTACGGCACCCATGGTCTACTGGCATTAGCGCTGGGCTTCCCGACTATTGCCTATAGCCTTGGTCGTCAGCGGGAGAGGCTTACATGACAGGCAGACAGTCAAATCAATGGACCTGACAAGGTTGAAGGAAGAGAAATGCAGTGGTGTCGTCTTGGGCCAAGAAGCCAGTGAATGATGGGCCACGTAGACATCGTTATCAAGACTGGTTGCTTGCGTGAAAATAAAACCTAAGGTTTATCCAGCGCTCTGCGAAACGTCGCTTCTCACCCAAACATCAAAAACGCAAGCGACAGGACCTGTTTTACTCTTGTGAGGGACCAGAACGCCTTCATCCCAGCTTTGCGGCTTAATGGTCGGCCCTAATGCACGTTCGAGACGGGGTATAAGAAACGTTTGGCGATTGGGCCGACAGTTAAGCTTCGGTTAGGCGACTCACACGCGCGTCTGTTTGACGCTGAACTCATGTCACCACCACGTTCTGTGTTGAAGGTATTTGACGAGAAACAGCAAACACTAGGAGAGCAGCGCGGATCCCCGTGTACCTAGTTCATGAGCATAATTTGTTCGTATGTTCGAATCGTTGGATACCCGTCCCATTGTCTTATGGATAGTAATCATAACGCTCCCAATGATCGTACCCGTTCTGCTCTCCCTACGGTGCCTGCTCCAGGCCCTCGCGCCTACCAGGTGACCGTTCCCAGCTGCCGTACACCTCGGTACATCCCGTCGTTGTGGCCCCGGGCCACAGCAAACGACTCCGAAGCCATCCGGGAGACACGGTAACGTGTATATCTGGCGGGCAGCAGCAATGTAGATGATGCTTGCTGCAAATCCCTTGCGTTGAACTGGCCATATCACTGACTTGACGACGCGGCCCTTGTTATCGTTCAGCCTTTGTCAGATCATGGCCAAGTTGTCGTGATAGTTGCTCAGGGAAACTCCACATGATACAGCGACCGAGACCACACTCTGTGCTGTCTCGAAGGCTGAAACAGGTAAAAGAATTCGCGACAATTCCTAAGTATCCTGGTGAGAACGGATGGTTGGATTTGGGGCTGCCAGTGAGGCACTAAACACCGCATATTCGTTAGGTAAACTACCTAATTGTTCGACCGCACTCCGCACATGCGCTTGTCTGGTCGGCTCGTCGTCCTGTGAATATATTTTAGTTTTTGTTCGAGACAGGAAGTGACGTGGTGGCCTTCCACATGCAAGTATAATGGGACGCCGGGGGGACTGCCCCGAAGGTACTTATAAGTAGCTCAGGGCTTGTCCACTTGGAAGTGCAGAAGTCCAAACTGCTTCGTCATTCCCGCCAAGTTGAAGGCGAGGAATATCGGTGTCAGATACGCATTTGTTATATCTGTTTCGTTGTTAGAACCTCGCACGCCCTGACATAATCGGTATTCTGCTCTTGGAACATACCAGCGACCACACTCCGGCATCAAGACTCACCACACTTCCACAACGGACCACATCATCGTCCATTCAACATGGCCGATCCGAGACGTGATGGCGATGGTTCCGCAACCGGCGGAGGCACTGGCAGCAACCGCACTGGCAGGAACCACACTACCAGGAACCGCACTACCAGGAACCGCACTGGCACTGACAGCAACCATGGTGATACTTCATCTGATCCTGACAGCAACCATGGTCTCACTCTCCCCGATCCTGACCGAGTTCCACTAAGCAACCAACTGGCTCCCTTCAACCCGCGCAGTCCTTCCCACACGCCACGTGATCTGTCCAATGACGCCTACCGCAACCAGATGGCCGAGTTGGAACAGAACAGGCGGGTGTCTGCTGAATTCGAACGCAGGACATCCTCCTTCCGGCCTACGATCGGATCTGGACCTGCCACTGGACAAAGCGTTGATGATCCGACCGGTACTAATCGTGGCCGCGTCGGAACCAATAGTGATAATGCCACTCGCACCGGTCCTAATCGTAGCCACGTCGGAGCCAACAGTGATGATGCCACTCGCCTACCACCCGCCCATCATCTGTCCAACGGCCCGTGCGTCAACTATATGGCCGAGCGGGAACAGAGGCGAGTGTGGGCCGAACGTGATCGAAATGCCCTTGCCTCCTTCTGGCCTGAGTTCGGCCCCAGACCTGCCTCTGGGCGCAGCGTCGGTGATCCGAACGCTTCTCGTGACCGCGTCAGCACCTGGCTTACGTCTGTCTCTGAGTACAGCGTTGATGCTCCGGCCGGCACCCATGGTGATGCTCGCAGAACCATCGGTGATCCTGTCCCCTCACAGAACGGCACGAGCAGTGGACAAAATGCCACCAACAGTGGGCAGAATGCTGCCCACGGCCCAGGCCAGGAGCGTCGCTGCCCCACGTGCAACCGCAGGGTCACCATTCTCAACCACGAGGGAACGGCGTAGCACGCCGAATCTCGGGACAGATTCCATTGCCAGAAATGTTCAGCTGGATGGAACCGGAATATCGCGATCGATCAAGCCATCGTCCGAGTGGTGAGGCTGGGAATCGACAAGCGCAAAGAGAAGACATTGATACACCGAGGTGAGCATGCGTGTGGCACTGAGCTCTTCCCTGACAACTAACAGCCATCGCAGCCAGCAAGGGCCTGCAGGCGGGACAGAACAGAGGAATAGGAACCAGCGGAGAGACCGGAGAGACCGGAGAGACCGGAGCGGATCGTCACCAGGAGGCGATGAAGAAGAGGAGACCTAGTTGACAAAGTCTCAGGCGGAGGAGGTCGGACCGGGGGAGGTTAGATTAAGTCTGACCGAAAGGTGAGGCTGTGCACGGGCAACCGTACGGTACTCACCTCTGAGGATTGTGGACGACTCTACAAGGCAACGCGGAGAGACGACTACATGATGGAGAAGGCTACACGAGGTGTTGGTGTGAAGTGGATGGGTTGTCAACCCAGGAAATTTTGCGTGGGAAACGCTTGCTAGGAATATGGTACGACTATTTGCTTTTAACAGAAGGATTTTCTTTTTTTGTCACTCTCGTGTGCTCTGTTATAAGACTTAGAAAAAGGTCACTTGCAAGGGGGCATATGGACTTTCGGGAACAGAGAGAATGCCGTGTTCAAGACTTTTATTTTTAAGCAATACGGTAGTTTGATAGATAAAACAGTAGAAAATGGGAATCCATCATCTATATAGCATTGTCCCAAACCTGACCTCGTAAGTAACAGTAGCTCATCATCTCGTCGTCATGATGTCCTCGAACAATGTGCTGGACATAAAAAGGGGATTAAATAACCTGCCGCTTGTCTAGATTGGGCTAGCGCACAACAACTTGTTGGCGGGCTGTCACAAGCTCACAATTTCAGTGATTTGATTTGCATGAGGAGCTTGGATCAGGAGTCGGATTCCGTCATACGTACTCCTGTACTCTCGAACCTAATATTTGGCCTTTCCACCACAGCCATGGCAACTTTTACCTCGAAATAGCCACCTTTGGTTTCGCATTTGCTCGCCGGACATCCTAATTTCTAACTTTGCTCTTCCCCCCTCGGACTTGAATTCAAAACGAGCTTGAAGCGCCAGCGCCGATCGCCATGAACGGCCACTTCGCAGCTGTCGGCGAGGGGCCGACGGCTCGGCACTACGAGCATGGCATACAGGTCATTGACGAGGACAAGCAGTTCAAGTGAGTGTCTTTAGCGCAGTCTATCCCCTCGCGTACTCTTGCATCGCATCGCAAAACAAACGCCGCCCCCTGCGCCGAACGCTGACCGCCAAAACACAGCTCCAACGTCAATGCATACCTCCAGGAGACGCACGTCGCCGAGGCCGGCTTCAACTACCACCTCATCTCCGTCTTCGGCTCGCAGTCGACCGGCAAGTCCACCCTGCTCAACCATCTCTTCGGCACAGAGTTCAGCGTCATGTCCGAGTCGGAACGCCGGCAGACGACCAAGGGCATCTGGATGTCCAAGAACAAGAGGGAGGGTGGAGACCCGGACACCAAGATGGCAGATAACATCCTGGTAATGGACGTAGAGGGCACCGACGGTCGCGAGCGCGGCGAAGACCAGGATTTCGAGCGCAAGAGCGCCCTCTTCGCACTGGCCACGAGCGAGGTCCTCATCGTCAACATCTGGGAGCACCAGGTCGGGCTGTACCAGGGAGCCAACATGGGCCTGCTCAAGACGGTGTTCGAGGTCAACCTGCAGCTTTTCGTCAAGGACAGGCAGTAAGCTTTACTTTGAGCCCCTGAAACTGCGCGCCGAAGACGTGCGGCAGCGTGAAACTGCGTCATTTCTAACCCTGCGTCCTTCTCTGCAGATCCACAACGAGGTCGCTCCTGTTCTTCGTGATACGCGATCACATCGGTACGACGCCGCTGTCCAATCTCCGTAACACGTTAGTCCAAGACCTGAGCAGAATCTGGTCCTCGATCTCCAAGCCCCCCGGCCTCGAAAACTCAAAGATCGAGGACTACTTCGACTTTGCCTTCTCGGCCCTGCCGCACAAGATCCTGCAGCCCGAAAAGTTTGTCTCCGAGGTGCACAAGCTCGGCACGCGCTTCACGGCGGGCCACCGGTCCGCGGTCACGGACCAGGAGTTCACGGGCGGCGTCTTCCTGCCCGAGTACCACCGGCGGATCCCCGCGGACGGCCTGTCGGTGTACGCGGAGGGGGTGTGGGACCAGATCGTCAACAACAAGGACCTGGACCTGCCGACGCAGCAGGAGCTGCTGGCGCAGTTCCGCTGCGACGAGATCTCGCGCGAGGTGCTGGTCGGCTTCGACGAGGTCGTCGCGCCGCTCGAGGAGAGGCAGGCCGAGGCTACGCGGACGGGGGAGACGTCTGTGCTGCCTGATCTCGGGGCTACGGGTGCGGAGGCCCGTGATAAGTGTATCAAGGCTTTTGAGGTGCAGGCTAGTCGGTACCACAAGGGCGTGTATGCGAGGAAGCGGACTGAGCTGGAGGGCAAGATCGATGCGCGACTGAAGGCGCTGTATCAGGCGCAGTTGACGGCTGCTCACAAGGCTGGTGTGGCCGCGTTTAGCGATGCTGTGACGAATGCCGTTAAGGCTGGTCAGAAATCGGGCGGTTCCTACGAGTTTGCGGAGATTGTCGACAAGCAGAAGAAGAAGACGCTCGAGATTTTCAAGAAAGAGGCGCAAAGCCTGGCTATCAAGGACGTGCCATGGTCCAACTTCAAGGGGCAGTACCTCCTCTTCGAGAAAGAACTGGACGAAGTCAGCTCCCGCCTGAGGAAGGAAGAAATGCGCCGCTTGGCGACGCGCGTGGAGCGCTGGGTCAAGTCGCGCCTCGGCGACGCCATCGGGCTGGAATTCAACAAGCTCGGCTCCGGCAGGAACGGTACCGGCGCGCCCGAGAGCGGCGAGCAGCCGCCGAGCGAGAAGGACCTGTGGGATCGCATCTGGAAGGTCTTCGTCGGCATCGTCGGGGAGGCCGAGGACCGGTTCGCGGAGCGGGCCAAGAGCTTCGAGGCCAGCGAGGGCGAGGTCGAGGTCGGGCTCTGGCGGCTGCGGCGCAAGAGCTGGGTGGCGCTGCGGGAGCGCATCGAGGAGGAGGTCATGGAGGGCAACATCCTGCTCAAGCTGCGGGAGAACTTTGAGGACAAGTTCCGGTACGACGAGGCGGGCGTGCCGAGGATCTGGCGGCCGTCGGACGATATCGAGGGGATCTATACCCGGGCTAGGGAGTCGACGCTCACGCTTATTCCGCTGCTGTCGAGGTTCAGGCTGTCTGAGACGTATGCGCCGCCTGATCTGCCCGGGTGGATTGGTGTGCAGCCTGCGGGCGCTGAGCCTGAGGATGAGGATGATTTGACGCCAATAGGTGGCGTAGACGAGGAGGAGGGGAAAAGTCTGGAGGAGGAGATGACGGTGTTGAGCGAGGGGAAGAGGCAGGATCTTGTCGTGCGGTTCAAGAAGACTGCCGACGGGGTGTATGTTGAGGCTAAGAGGAGTGCGATTGGCGGGATCACGCAGGTGCCGCTTTACTTCTACGCCATCCTCTTGCTGCTGGGGTGGAACGAGATTGTTATGGGTATGTCCCCCCTTGCTAACCTTGGTGTATGGATGGTTGCTAACTTCCTGCAGTGCTGCGCAACCCCTTCTTGTTTCTGCTGCTCCTGTTATTCTCAGGCGGCACATATGTCGCCTACACACTCAACCTCCTCGGCCCGATGATGCAGATGGCCAACGCCGCGACGTCCCAGGGCGTCGAGATCGGAAAGGCCAAGCTGCGGGAGTTCTTGGAGAACAACGAGATGGCCCGGCAGGCGCTTGCCGTGCCGGCGCGGGAAGGGGTCGCTGATTCGATCAGCATGGAGAACTTGGATAGCAGCGGCAGGCGGAGGAACGGAGGAGTGCAGCGCGAGGATGACGACGATGATGACTTGAAGATTTGATATAACGACCCATTGTCACCGTTAGTCTGGAAGGAAGGAGTTTCTGTTGTCCTGGATAAGAAGGTATCATGGTATCATGTGTCTATAATGCCCATGACGAGCCAAGTTCTACACCCAACTCCGGCTACCTGCGCAACCATGAGCAGCGCAGCCAATTCCAAGTACATACAATACAAATTAATATGCCAAGTCCACTTCAAATTTCCTGCGCCAAACGCCCAAATACATCCCAAATTCTCAAAACGCCTCCACCCCAGCCGGCGTGCCAAACCACGTCCCTAGCTCATCAGCCGGCTCACCATCACTCCTCCCCGCAACAAAGAAACCAGTGACCCTCGCGTTATCCCCGTCGTCGTCAGCAGGCCACTCCACCTTGACCGTGCCGGGCGTGCTCTTGGTCGGCTCAAGCATGTCCTTGGCCGTGCCCCAGCTGAACCTGCACTCGGGCCCCCAGCCAAAGACAGGATGCATGTTATTCCTCATCCAGCCCACGCAGCGGCCGTCGGAGGGATATCCCGACCCCCAGGCCATAGCCTCCTCTTCCCCGTCAGCCTCCTCTTTCGTCTCGTCCGCGCCGTCCCTCGCCGTGTCCACGCCAGCACGATCGCGGTAGAGGACTTCTAGCGCAACATCTCTCGTGACCTTGGCGCAGACACTCGCCGCGCTGACGCAGGGGTACAGGCTATCGGCCTTCTTGGCGACGGTAATCTTGGCCATGGGGAATATCTTCTCCAGCTTCGCCTGGTAGGTCGCGGGGGGCCCGACGGTGTCGACGTATATCTCCGCCACATTCACGCCGCGCTCTATGACGCCCTTGATAAGCTCGACCGTGGCGTCCATAGCCTGCGCGTTGAGGTTATACGAGCTGGGCGAGAACATGTGCGCGCCAATGTCGCGCGCCGACAGGGACGAGACGGCCCAGCCGGAGTTGGCGAAGAGCTCCGAGGAGGGCGTGCAGAGCGTTTGCATCAGGGTGGATCGGAAGCCGGGCGTGAGGACTTTGCTGTCGTCGAAGCGGTGGGCCGGGCTGCGGAGGAGGCTGTCGGAGAGGGGCAGGGGCACGAAGAAGACGCCGTAGACCATGGGGCCTAGGACGGGCCCGCGGCCGGCTTCGTCGACGCCGAGGCAGACGGGGGCGGATGCCACGGCTGGTTGGATGGGAGAGAAGTAGGTGTAGCTGGCGCCCGAGAGGAGGGCGGGGGGGTCGATTGATGGGGGGGTGAAGATGGAGGACGGGGAGGGAGGGGTCTCGAGGGCGAGTTGGGAGTCGCCCATTGTGAGGGCGTTGGATCACTTAGAGCTACGAGAAAGCGGTATGAAGTTGAACTCGAAGTTAAAGACGAAGATAGCCATCTAAGGTAGAATACTCTAAAGAAGCCAGCCGAGGGAGACGCGACGGAACGCGTCTGGGAAGCTTTGGCCAATGACAAGTCAGAGAATTGAAGTTGTGAGCTCCACTTTCCACCACCTCCAGAAACGCCAGGGTCCCCAACATCTGACCCACTCCGCTCTTCTGCAGTAAACAAAGCCAAGAGAACGACAGCGCCAGAGACAAGCATCGCGTCGACTACACTTGCTTGCATCACCAACTCGACCTAAGCCCAATTGCTGTAATTTCTGGCTGTCTCACTTCACGATAATTCCGGCAAATAACAATCGATTCCATCCCTCAACACCTGCTAAGGAGAAGATCGCAACCACCGACGCGATGGCTCCACGGACAGGAGCGCGGCGCAACCAGTCGCAGTCCGAGGAGATCTATGAGCTGGGCAAGCAGGGCCGGTAAGACAGCCCGATTCTGCGCCTGCTGTCTCGGAAACTAACAGTATTGCAGCAAAACCGGCATCACGATTCGCGACACGGGCGCCCGAGATGAACACGGCATGCAGCCCCTCGAGGACATCTTCTCGTCGCCCGAGAAGACGGCGACAGTCAATATGAACGCCGCCCGCACACCAAGCGTCAGTGGAGCGCAGTACAGCGAGAACGAAGATGACGATAGCGATGACTTTCCCATGGACATTGAGAACAGTACGTCTTGCTTGGCGCGCTTTCCTACCGCCTTTGCAAAAATCTAACCGTGCCCTAACCAGCAACCGCCCCAGATCCAGCCCGCCTTATGAACGGGGTCAAGATGCCCCTGCCGCGCGCTAGATCACCGGCCAAAACCTTCCTACAGTCTCCGGCACGCAAGAACCAACACTTAGGACCCAGCTCGTCGCCCGTCCGCGGATCCATTGTCGAGCAGCGCGCGCGCGAAGAGGCCGAGCGCGGCCAGTCTCCTAAGCGGAGGCTCGACTTCGGCCTGAACGGCGCTTCGTCGCGACCCGTCTTGAAGCCGACTAGGAGTTCGCCGAGGACGACGCGCAAGGGGCGGGAGACGTCGCGCGACGAGGAGGATGACGATGAGGAGGCTATATTACAGGGGCAGGACGATACGGATGGGCATGAGGAGTCGATGGCTTTGGTTGATGTGGGGGGTGGCGATGACATGCCGATAAATGGCGACGGCGACGACGTCGAGCTTGGAGAGGAGTCTCGGAACGAGGATGTTCATGAACCCAACGGTCATGCTCCGCGACGGGCAACTCGTAGGTCTGGACGTTTGTCTGAAAGCCTCTTGGCTGACGATACCGGAGACCTCCCTGAAGCGGAAGAGGAGGAAGAGGAGGAGGAGGAGGCAGAGAACGAGGAAGAACCAGAAGCAGAGCCGTCACCCGTGCAGAGCAAAAAACGCGGCCGGCCAGCAGGGAAAGCCGCGGCGGTTCAGCAACACGAAGAAGAGGAAGAGGAAGTATCACAACGGGCGACCAAAAGACGGCGGTCGAACAACCCTGTGGAACCAGAACCAGAGCCCAAAAAGTCTGCGGGGCGCCCTCGAGGACGTCCTGCCGCTGTCGCGAAAGCCACCACGGGGACCACGTCTGAATTGAAAGAGGCATCAGCATCAACCGCGCAAAAACCAAAAGGCAAGCGCGGCCGTCCCGCGAAAGCAGCAGCTCGCCGCTCCGAGTCCCCCGGAGCAGCAGCGGCAGACACCTCGCTAGCCGTCGTCCCCCGCGGCCCGCCGCTGCCCAAGAGCAGAGGCCTCCTCATCAACCGCCGCGTCGAAGTGCCCGGCAGCAACGACGGCATCCTGCGCACGCGGTCGGGCCGCAACTCCTTCAAGCCTTTGGCGTTCTGGCGCAACGAGCACGTCGACTACGACCAAGACGCCGCCACGGAAGACGTCTTCACCCGCGGCGGCGGCAAGGTAGGCAAAGTCTTGCTACCGACCGTGAAGGAGATCGTCCGCGTGGAGCAGGAAGAAGCGCCCACCAAAAAGAAGCCGGGCTACAAGTCCAAATCCTCGACCGCCACCTCAAAATCCAAACGCGCGACCTCCGGCTCGAACCCCTTCTTCGACCCGGACCCCGCCGACCCGTGGGAGGAGGAGCCCGGCTCCGTCACGGGCGACGCCGTCGTCTGGCGCACCGAGTACGACTGGTTCCCGCCGGCCCTCGAGGACGAGGTCGAGGTGGAGCCCGAGCAGCTCGCCGTGTCGGGCCAGGCGATCCAGACGCGCGAGATCCGCAACGCGACCTTCAAGTTCGCAAAGACGCTCAGCATGCCGTTTTATGGGGCGGGGGTGGTTGACCTGCCGCCCGGGGCGGAGAAGAGGCCCAAGAACTCGAGGAAGATGTACATGACTTTCTTTGTGCATTCGGGCAGGGTGCTGGTTACGGTTAATGAGACGAGTTTTCGGATTAGTAGGGGGGGGATGTGGTTTGTGCCGAGAGGTGAGTAACTTACTTCCTTTGTGGATGGATGCTCGAGAGAGGGAAGACTGACTGGGCGAAAAACAGGGAATACGTATAGTATCGAGAACGACTACGACGAGCCGGCGAGGGTGTTCTTCTCGCAGGGCTGCGAGCCGCTGCAGCGGCCGCCTGATGCGGGTGACGATTCTGCTCTTGCGGAAGGGGCTTAGGGAGCTTTTACTGCTGGGGGACGGAAGTCTGAGACTGAGTCTGGCTGACGCCGTGCGTTGTCGCCTTTGGTCGTCCTGGCGTTGTCTTGGCGCTATGATGATGGATACCTGTTTTGGCTGGCATGTCTGGTTCCTTGCTTATATCTCTGTGGGGAGCATGCCGTTTTGGTGCTTTATGTGTATTGATTCTACGAAAAGGACTCTTCTGCATGGGAGTTCCTGTACGGATACCGTTTCATTGCGAGGTTTATATGAATCTGGACCTAAAAATAATTTTTCAAGAGGTCACAATCGCCAGAAGCAGAGAAGTGTCGAGCATACCAGCAGCAGTACAAAGCCCAGCTGAGATTCAACCGACAACCAGAGTTCAAGGCAGGACCAAGGTAACAAAATGAGGTACGATTAGTGGGAACCAAAGACAAGTGAGGATCGTACACTCTAACTTTGTTTGTGGGAATCTCATATGCTGATGAGCTCGTAATAGAGCCATGCCCAAATATGTCTGTCGAGGTATATATGTATCATATCTACAGGCGTAATGCTTCAGCAAGCGTAGGGCCAGGAATATGCTATCGACAAAGTCATTGACCTCGGAATCGATCAAGAATCGCATCCTATGTTCGATCTCGATACAACCTAACCACAGATATAAACGCCATGCCAATGAGGAGAGGTATATGAAAAGCAAAAAGACATCCACCTCCACCCACTCAGCTCTCCTTCCCAAAAGTCTGCTCCCGAATCCTCCTCCTCCTCTCAATCTCCTTCAGATTCCACTCGGTATCACTCTCGGCAGGATCGTCAAACGTGTGCCTAAACGCCGTCCCAGGCTCGACCATGCGCTCCCTGCTCTGCCACACGTCCTCGGAGCTCGGCTGCCCGGGCGCGTAGTACTTGGCGTTCTGCCTCTCGCGGTAGTGGTCGCGGATCGCCTGCGCGCGCATCTCGGGGGAGTACTGCTTGGTGCGCATGCAGAACCAGAAGTCCTCCCAGAGGTCGGAGCACTCGCGCACGCCGCCGTAGCGGTAGACGGCGTTCCACTGGGCGGCGGGGGTGTGGCAGTGCCAGGCGTAGTCGAAGGCGTCGCGGCAGGACATGGTGGTCGGGAGGATGGCGTCGTTGATGGCCGCGCTGGCGGGGGAGGGGCGGTTGGGGTCGTAGTGCGGGTGGGACTTGGGGAGGGAGGCGGAGGTGACGGGCTTGGTCGGGGGCTTGGTGCCTTCTTGGAGCAGGGCTAGGAAGCTGGCGAGTTCCTTGTCTTCTGTTGACATGGGCTGTTGGGGTGCTTGTGCTGGAGGTGCATCGTGGTGGCTGTCTTGTGGTGGTGCTGAGGGGGAGGATGGCGATGTGGTAGTCGGAGGTGGGCTCGAGGAGGAGGTATTGCTTTGCTGCCAGAACCAACCCATTTTGACGGATGATGTAAACTGTTCTAAGGCTTAGAATTGTGGTTTGTATTCGCCAAGGTTGTTATTTCGTGAGGTACTTGACGTTCGAGTTCGATGCTTGAAGCGAACAGTTGCTGGTGAGAATCGTTGGGCGGAGTAATCTTATCTAATCTTATCGGTAGCCGCGATAAGCGGCTACACCTGAGGTAGGATTACGCATGTTAACGCAATACCACCTGGAAGTACGAAAGGTAAGGTAGGCATCTCATCGTCTCAGAATCTAGCCTTCTAGTACTCAACTTGTTTAGTCCCTTAATCGTTCAATCGTCTAATCGTTCAATCGTCTAATCGTTCAATCGTCTAATCGTTCAATCGTCTCGTCGCCACATCGTATTTTGCGATTTTGATATGAGAAGTCGCTGGGGAGGTTTGGGGTCAAGTTGAGCCAGCGCTCAACACCCCTGTCATCTCCTCCACTCTCCTCAGTTGTCCTTTGCTTGTCTGATGCTGCTTCAAGTTGCTCTGATGTTTGAAGTGCAACGAGTATATGAGACATGGCCAGCCGTCCTTGTCTTGGGCAACATATGTCTTGTGTCGACGCGTCCCTTCATGCCGGCGAAGTTCTGCAGCGTCGCGACAGTTCACATCGTATGGGTTACACTTGTACTTCTCGCTCGCCTTGGCTGCTTGCTGTCTGGCCCGAGTGCTATCCGCCTGCTGTATGTTGTTGATTTGCTTGCGTGCCTTGTACTCTGGTGTCGGATTCTCTCTGAGCTCTCTTTGATAGTCGTACTGGTAGTCGGCCTCCTTCTTGGCTCTGTCCCAAGCCGCTTGCTCGTGCTGTTCAGGCGATAGCTCAAGGTGGCTGATACCTTCTCCAAGTGAACTGTGAGAACATAGGCCGCGATAAGTGAAGGTCTTAGGTTCCCACGGACAGATATGTGCGAATCCATATGTGCTGGTCTGGCTTCTCATGGCCCAAAACAAGCAACCCAGGGCAGCTTCCAGACCTAGTACCAGAGGCTGTACACCAGCTGAGTGTACCTCTAGGTAGAATCAATTGTTAAGGTACCCCGCTAACATGCGTAGTCCTACCACAGGTGTTAGCATCCACTTCTGAAGCGCACGTGCTCCACATTAATCGGCGAGGTTTTATTGGCCGAACCTACTATGACCTCACCTCAGCTTGGCAGACGACGAGCTAAATCGTGAAACAAGCTGTCGCTGGCGTCGTTGGTGGTTTCGCTGTTCTAGCTGTCTTCGCTGACCGTATCCTGCCATATCCCCTCAACCGCATGATGTCGTTACAATGATATCCAGGGGCCTTCTACTCCGCCGTCCATTGCGGCCTTGGACGAGCAGCTCTCCCATATTCGCGGCAAGATGTCTACATAATCTCTCGCCGTCAGGGAGACCAGTCCTCCTCCCAAACCTGAAGCCAACAGTGACACCTCCCGGCCGACGAAATGGAAGGGCGTGGGAGACCACAACCACAGGCGACAAGCAGTCCGGCCACATCGCTGCTTCTCAGAATGAGGGTATTCTCTTTATCGACAGTAAGCTAAGACACCCACCGTACCGCGGGTCGACGCAATCTCTAATCTTCTTGCAGACCTATTCCCCCTCAAGTTCAGCCCCCTGTTTTGGCGACCATGGCAGAGCGACCGCGACCTCACCGACCTTCTCCGGAAGTTCGACAACTCCTCGCTGAACATGATGGACCCCATGAACCTGGTCAAGCGCGCTATACCGGAAAAGGTGCCGATGAAGGTCACCGAGATCATCCCTAGACTAAAGGACGGCGGCGCGTACGTCAAATTCAGCCATCCAAGCGAGATAACAGTGGATGAGATTGAGGGTACTCTGAACCGACTACTACAAGAACGGCCGGTTAAGCCATGGTTCAACCCTTTTCGCGGCGTCAGGGCTGGTCTCGTGAGAGGTATCCCCTGGCTCGAAGACCTCTACAGGTTTCCGAAGACTCGGGTGAAGGTCGAGTTCGTGTCCCCCACCGCCGGCACCGACGGCGTCGAGCTCTCGCAGGAGACTCTCTACAGTCTCTTCCGTAGGTACGGAAAGATTGCCGAGATCACGTCACAGCCGCCGGACTCCAAGATACTGCCAAAGTTTGCATACGTCGACTTTGTCCTCCTCCGTGACTCCATCATGGCGCGGAACTGCTTGCACGGGTTTACGGTGCTGGAAGAACTGGGAGGCGGAAAGAACGGGACCAAACTCCGTCTATCCTATGAGCAGCGGGTGAAGCCGCATCACATATGGGACTGGATCTCGAATCACCCCCGCATCGTCATTCCTCTTATTGCGGCCTTCATCGCAGCCTTCACAGTTATAGTCTTTGATCCCATCCGAGAGTTCTTCATCAAGGCCCACGTCCAGAAGTCATTCCAGATATCGAACAGCAAGCTGTACAAGTGGTTCCAGCGCCAGACATCGGATATCATGTCTCAGATCCGCCAGAAGAAGGCCGAGCAAGCCGGTCTCAGTGCTCTGTGGACCCATCGGAAGGATCTCATCGACGACATCAACACTTGGCTCCTGGAAACGGCAGATACCTTTATTGTTGTGCAAGGTCCTCGTGGCTCGGGAAAGAAGGAGCTGGTACTAGACCAAGTCCTGAAAGACCGCGACAATGTCATGGTGGTGGACTGCAAGCCTATCGTAGAAGCTAGGGGCGAGGCCGGTACCATCAAGCATCTCGCCAGCGCCGTTGGTTACCGCCCCGTCTTCTCTTGGGCAAACAACCTCAGCAGTCTGGTCGATCTGGCTGTGCAGGGTACAACGGGTGTCAAGGCCAATTTCTCGGAAACCCTCGAGTCACAGATAACCAAGATCCTTCAAACCTCGGCTGTCGCTCTAAAGAACGTCGCCCTTGACGGGCGGAACAAGAGCGACAAGGATGCGAGCTTGTCGGATGATGCATACCTCGAAGCGCACCCCGAGAGGAGAGCAGTGGTTGTAATCGACAACTTTCTCCACAAGAACGAAGACACGAGCCTCGTGTACGACAAGATCGCCGAGTGGGCGGCCGCTCTGGTCCAGTCCAACATCGCGCACGTCATCTTCCTCACCAACGACACTTCTTACTCCAAGTCTCTCTCCAAATCCCTCCCCGACCGCGTCTTCCGCTCAGTCGCCCTCGGCGACCTGTCCCCATCGATCGCCAAGCAGTATGTCGTCTCGCACCTCGACCCAGACGACCAAGTCCTTGCCGGCGACCAAGAAGCCAGCACAGAGGACAAGGAGCGCATCCTCAAGGAAGGGACTTACCGCAAAGACCTCGCGGAACTAGACGAGTGCATCGAATCCCTTGGCGGCCGCCTCACGGACCTCGAGTTCCTCGCCCGCCGGCTCAAGAGCGGCCAGAGCCCCAAGCGCGCCGTGGCCGAGATCATCGAGCAGAGCGCGTCCGAGATCATAAAGGTGTACTTCCCCACCACGGCGAGCGGCGACAAGAAGTGGTCCCCGGAGCAGGCGTGGTACCTGGTCCGCGAGATCGCCAAGAAGGAGAGCCTGCGGTACAACGAGGTGCTGCTGACCAACACGTTCGCGTCATCCACCACCACGGCCGCATCGAACGGCGAGACGGCGCTCGAGAGCCTGGCCAACGCGGAGCTCATCACCGTCACGGCGCACAAGGGCCGCCCCCAGACGATCCGCGCGGGAAAACCCGTGTACCAGGCCGCGTTCAACTCGCTGCTCGAGGACCGCGTGCTCAGGTCCAAGATGGACCTGGCCGTGCTCGCCGAGCTGGCCAAGGTCGAGGCCAAGGGCATCGAGAAGGTGGAGCAGGAGCTCGGCTTGCTGGGGACGCTGCCTAACATGCCGTACCAGACGACGGAGCGGGTTACGTACCTGCTGAACAAGCTGGAGGGCTCGCAGCAGAAGATACAGGGCTTTGAGAAGGAGATGGGGGAGTTGAAGAAGATTCTGGCGTCGGAGGCGTAAACGCTGAGCGGAGGCAGCGTGGTGTATATGTATCTGTCAAGCGAGGTGGTGTCGTGGAGTCGAGAGTCGGGTACTGGGGGATTGGACTATCATATACCCTTCTCAATATGTTTAATCATGAATGCAGACGTGCGTGGCGTCACTGAATCAAGACTATACCAACATCTTGCAATCCAGTTTTTCTCTAGCTATTCGACATTGATGCTCTATGTATACAGACAGGCTCTAGTGTGTCCGACCCCAGGGCAGCATTGTCGAAGCCCTACCAACAATCTTAGACGTAGCAACAAGCCCTACTAACAAGCCCTACTGACCGATGTCGACAAGCCGGATACAAACTTGTCCACGCATCCATTCTTGCAGGGATTCCACATACCATCCCCACAGATGCACCTCGTCTCCGGACCTTGATAGTCGGCATCGAAGCTGCTTTCGCCCCCATCTTCTGGTACATGATCTTGAAGGACAAGCTTTATGCGTTCGCCACAATCTGTCCTTGGCCAAAGAAGCCCTACCCTTAGAACGGTCTATGTTCACACAACCCGCTGATCGAGGGGACCCATGGGGACCTCGAGTTCACTGCCGCTTGAGCTCTAGATGATGATGGCAGATACTGTCAAGGCAAAAGACCAAGTCTACCACAGCTTTGACAGCGAACCTGACACCTGCACTATCGAGCCAGACAGAAGCGCTACACCGGAAGTAAGCAGCAGGAGCCAAGGCACGACAGACAGTACAAGGTGAATGAGCTTTGTCATTGTAATGCACCACCTGTGACGTGAGCTGGCTGGGATGCTTCGGAGTTAAGGAGACATGAGGGCACTCTAAAGCACAAGGAGAAGACTCGACGTGGCACCGACAAGTGGGATTGTCATCTATACGGCCAGCCATTTATGTTCAGGGTCTGACTCTGTTCGGTACACGACATCCAAAGGACACTGAGACAAAGTGGCCCAGATGAGCTTGCCCAGCTGAATCTAGGCTGTAGGTGAGATTATATGTAAGCCAGGTTCCTTAGCAAATGATTCCCGCAAGTATCTTCGACAATGTCGGGGATGTTGAGACGACGAGACGACGAGACAACGAGATGATTAGACGAGCGGTATGTTAGGGAAGTCACGATGGGATGAGATCACAGTAAAGGCACAGAGAGTTATTGAAGTTCATCTTCATTGCTGTTCCTACCGAGAAACAAGCGGAATCATTAAAATACAGTCCATGTGTAACCACCCATACTTTTCCCCTTGTATCGTGATAGTCATGAGGAAAAACGCAAAAGCAAATCTAAGCCCAGGTTATGCCGAAAACCCTAATACCTCCCCTGCATTACTGGGCGCGCACTGCAACCCAGCCAAACGCAGAATCCAATTTAGAGCCTGAGATGCACGTCCTAACCGAAGGTGTGATTGATTTAGTCAACCTCCTCGACGGTGGGGCCGTCATCGTGGGTGGCACCGGGGGCGCCGCCAGCACCGGGGAAGCCGCCAGGAGCACCGCCGGGCATGCCGGGCATGCCGCCGGGAGCGCCACCAGCACCGTAGAACTTCATCATGATGGGGTTGGCGACAGCCTCGAGCTCCTTCTGGTGCTCCTCGTACTCCTCACGGGTGGCCTGCTGGCTCTCATCGAGCCAAGCGACGACTTTGTCGATCTCAGTCTTGAGAGTCTCCTTGTCGGCGGCGTCAAGCTTCTCGTCGACCTTGGAGTCCTGGAGAGTGTTGCGGAGAGAGTAAGCGTACGACTCAAGTCCGTTCTTGGCAGCAACACGCTTCGCCTCAGCCTCGTCCTCATCCTTGAACTTCTCGGCCTCAGCAAGCATACGCTCGATGTCCTCCTTCGACAGACGACCCTTGTCGTTGGTAATGACGATGTGGTTGGTCTTGCCGGTGCCCTTCTCGAGAGCGGAGACGTTAATGATACCGTTGGCATCAACATCGAAGGTAACCTCGATCTGGGGAACACCGCGGGGCGCAGGTGGGATACCAGTGAGCTCGAACTTGCCGAGCAGGTTGTTGTCCTTGGTGCGCTGGCGCTCACCCTCGTAGACCTGGATGAGCACACCGGGCTGGTTGTCGGAGAAGGTCGAGAAGACCTCGGACTTCTTGGTGGGAATGGTGGTGTTGCGGGGGATGAGCTTGGTCATCATGCCACCAGCAGTCTCAATACCAATGGACAGCGGCGCGACGTCGAGAAGGAGGATCTCGCTGGTCGACTTGGACGAAGTGTCACCAGACAGGATAGCGGCCTGGACGGCAGCACCGTAGGCAACGGCCTCATCGGGGTTGATCGACTTGTTGGGCTCCTTTCCGTTGAAGTAGTCGGTGATGAGCTTCTGGATCTTGGGAATACGGGTGGAACCGCCAACAAGGACGATCTCGTGGACCTGAGACTTGTCGATCTTGGCATCGGTCAGGACACGGTCGACGGGCTGGAGGGTGGAGCGGAAGAGATCCTGGCAGAGCTCCTCGAAACGGGCACGGGTGATCGAGGTGTAGAAGTCGATACCCTCGTACAGCGAGTCGATCTCAATCGAGGTCTGAGCAGACGAAGAGAGAGTGCGCTTCGCGCGCTCGCAAGCAGTGCGGAGACGGCGGAGAGCACGGGCGTTGGAAGAAAGATCCTCTGCAGAAATGTTAGCACGCTGAACGACGACTATGTGATCAGAAATTTGGCTTACTCTTGTATTTTCTCTTGAATTCGTTAACGAAGTGGTTAACGAGACGGTTGTCGAAGTCCTCACCACCCAAGTGAGTATCACCGGCGGTAGACTTGACCTCGAAGATGCCCTCCTCGATGGTCAGGAGCGACACATCGAAGGTACCACCACCGAGATCGAAGATGAGGACGTTGCGCTCACCCTCGACCTTCTTGTCAAGACCGTAGGCGATGGCAGCGGCTGTGGGCTCGTTGATGATACGGAGGACGTTCAGGCCAGCGATGAGACCGGCATCCTTGGTAGCCTGACGTTGGGAGTCGTTGAAGTAAGCTGGGACGGTGACGACAGCGTTGTTCACGGTGCCACCAAGGTAGGCCTCAGCGGTCTCACGCATCTTGATGAGGACCATGGAGGAGATCTCCTCGGGGGTGAAGACCTTCTTCTCGCCCTTGAACTCAACCTCGATGACGGGCTTGCCGTCACGGGGGATGACCTTGAAGGGGAAGTGCTTCATGTCGGCCTGGACCTCGGCGTCCTCGAACTTGCGGCCGATGAGACGCTTGGCGTCGAAGACTGTGTTGGCGGGGTTCATGGCGACCTGGTTCTTGGCGGCATCACCGATCAGACGCTCCGTGTCCGTGAAGGCCACGAAGGAAGGCGTCGTCCGGTTACCCTGGTCATTGCTGATGATTTCGCACCTGGTAGAAAAACATGTTAGCAGACGTCCAATTGAGCCAGAAGCTGCGGCGAGGTGAAATAGCTTACCGATCGTCTCTGAAGACACCGACACAGCTGTAGGTAGTACCCAAATCGATACCAACTGCGGGAGCCATGTTGATTGTGATGTGTGATGAAATGTGCTAAGCGTAAAGGAAATGGGTATCAAAGAAGAGCAGACGTTCGTGATGTGTTGAACGTTGTGTGTGGAAGAGTGGGAGAGAGTTGTTTGAAGTGGTGGATGTGGTTTGAGTGAGGAAGGGAAAGAGGTCTGGGAAGGCTTGAAGTGCCAGAAATATACTGGATGGACATGTTCCATGCGGTTCCAAAGCTTTCGTTCCACCCAGGTCTAGTGGGGAATTGGGTACTTGCCGGTACATTCACGCTGCCCCTCGAACGTTCTCGTTGAGTCTGCAATTCTGGCCAATCAGATTGACAAGGCAGCTCCCTCAGCCCCACACAATGTCCAGTTTCTGGGCAACGCAAAACTTCTGCAGGCGCCAGAAGCAAGGTGAGCACGAGAGAATCGCCTTGTATCCTCACCGACCCACGCTCAGCTCCAGTTCTGGAGCTCAGAGGAAGCTTCGACTCTCCACACGGCTGGATCGTGGTCCCTACGGTGACGACGGCGGCCCGTCATAGCTAGCTGACATTCGGGTCACTATGGTAAGGTAGCAGTGGTAGGTAGGTAGTTCAGGTACGTTCTGGCTCGCTGAAGAATGCGCAAGATTCCTTTAACGCATCGATGAGCCAGAGCTTTCGACCTATTCTGCACGGCAAGGTACCCACGGATTTTGATGGCGGCGTCACAACGTCACTGTGGATGTACGGAAGATCGATCACCTAAGGTGTTGAGATGCAGAACTGTGCAGAACAACCCTTTGCTTTTGCTGAACTGCCAAAACTACCTGTGTGCCCAAACAGTTGTCGCCTCTCTGCCTCCTGCTACCGGGAGCCTAAACGTGTACACAGTAACTTGCGAGCAGGGGATGAAGTCAAAAAGTCGGCCTGATTTGCTGTCAGAGGTTTCGGTCGTCGTTGGCAGGTCAGCCGCAATTGGAAGCTTTCAGAAGTAACTGGAAGTACCCTGGTACATGCACGCTCTTTCGGGTGACCCCTCCATCTGTTTTGCTGCCTTACCGTTACAACCTCCCAACTGTTACACGCAGCCTTGCTGCACGCGCAAGGTCTTTCGTGTGTCACGACGCTGCGGTCTAGATTGAAAAGCTTCTTGAACGATAAACAGGCATTTTCATTCTTTGGTGCCCTCAAATTGCAGGACAATTGGTCTCGCGACAGCTGACTGAGCTTCAGGACGATGAAGTCATCTTGACGATAAGATAAGATCACCCCACCACGAAACCCTCTTTGAGCGTGAGCCAATAGGAACACAGGACGCAACGACATCTCATCGTCGGAATGTGGAGGAATAGAGATTTCGGTCAGGCTTTGCTTCTGGGGTGCTTACTGTGGTCCTGAGTGCTCTGCTGTGCACTATGGCTATTGCCCCTTCTATGCTTGGATGTACAGCTACGATTGTAGTAGTGGATGAAATGGCCCGGAAAGGCGCGTCAAAGGACAAGATGGAGTATGTGATGGGCGACGAACTGAACAACGTTGGTGACAAGATAGCCGTTAACTTGTTTTGATTCCCGTAGGTCATGAAATGCAATGCTTAGTAGGTTATTGATAACTCGTGGTCAAGCAGAGGCCTTCGTCTTCACGGTCGTCTGCTTCGACTCGAAAGCTTATAGCTGAGGAGAGCGCCACGGTCTGTCCACAGCCTGCCATGCACTCAGTCTTGATGGTACCGGCCATTACCTTCGTGGTGGCAATGCCGGGAAAGGGTATCATCTCATTCCAGTCTATGGTGCATGATACTGCGTTCACCATACTCAGCTGATTCCCTTGACAATACGAGTATGACAGAAGTGAAACCCTTCATGCGACGATAACATGACTCGGCAATGACCTGGAGAGCAGCTCGTACCTCATGGTTAAAGATGTGAAGACTCTATAGAGTACCTACAACAGCTATCAACCGCACGGTGTTCCTCAGGACAATGATCATATCTAAGTACTAACAAGAGAATAAGGTTGTTCATCCCACAGTTGAAACGTGTTCTGAGACCTGTCATACAGTTGCAAACCTAAATACTGAAAGCTTTACCTGTAGGGTTATACTGTGAACCTAATGTCAACGGATTCGAGAAAATCAAGGTTGGATGAGGCAATCCTAATTCCTTTTGCTCAGCATAAACATCCCGGAAGTCCTCTATCGACTGTTGCTTTCAAAGAGTCTCACTGTCGATAAAACATTGTGCAAAAGTGCGAAGGAAAGCCACCCAGATTCAGTACCAGCTGATAAATACCGATCACTTTACCTCAATACTCCAACCTTTAAAGAGTTTCTATTTGGAGCTTTAGTCCTTTGATACGTCCTCCGAGTAGTGACCAGAGCACCACGTACTGCAAGTTCACCCGCTGTCTACAAGATGTCGATGATATTCCTTGCTCACTGGCTGAAAATGTATGTCCGCCCTCCTTTAATCCTGCTTTCAGAAAACAGAATGAAACTACATGAGCCTGGGTTACTGACAATGCACACAGTCTTCACTTGTTCGTCAAATCGAACTTATTCCTCCCAGCGCTCCGCGTGTTCTACGTCGAGCGGCTCAGCCTAGCCCTTGCGCTGGGCTACACGTTGTTCAACTGGCTTGTGGTCATAGACGACCTCCTTGACGCACTCGGAGACATCAACTACTCCGGCCCACCCAAGCTTGAAGATCTCCTGGAAATCGCCCACCTCAGCGTTATCATGTTTTTCTGGCTCGCCGTTTCCATGGTCTGTAGCCATAACTGCTACTACCCGAGCAGCCCCTCTCCGATCGACATGCTGCTGGAGATGTACAATGGCGGAAAAGACTGGGTGAGCTAATAGAACTAACGCTGGAAGCCGATGTGCAGGGGAGCTCTGGAACCTGAGGAGCCTCTGGTTGGCCGCCAGAGCGGTTGCTGTTATATTCTTCCTGTGACAGGGCGTTAGGTTCCACGTTTTCTCGAATGGCTAAGAACACCGGAGGTCTCGTTACATGCGCTATCGACTACGAGGCATTATTCCATTCGATCTTGTGTTCAATGTGACCCAGATCACCCTACCGTGGCTGATCAGAGGGCTGGCGCCAAGGTCGGGTTGAGGAAAGCGGTGAAGCGACATACGGTACTGGCACGGAAGAGTCTACTGGATGTGGAACATGATTCAAGGGAATGCCAGGGGCAATGTCCATGTCATGATGTTTGTATTGTTGAGGATGTGTCAGGCGAAGACGATCTAGAACCATGTGTTTGACAAGCTTGTTTCTGAAGCGACCTCGCTCATCTCTCAAGTCTATGAAAGCAACTCCTATACTCAATACGAAAACGCACTGAAGTCCAAATCACCCAACGAGTCTTAAGTTACCTCGATCAACTTGACGTGGACACAGTTGGCTACTGCCTTCCCTCGTTAGCCCCCTGCCTGTGACCTTGCCGCTGATGAAGCCGATGCTTAGCATGACAAGTTCATATTCGTTCTGCCCTCGATATGTCTGTTGCATTTCCCATATCTAGTCTACTGCATAGTAGTGGAATCGAACCTGAATACATCACCCACGACTACATCTGTCGGTAGAGCGAGGCGACACCTAGGCCTATGAGCCGTACTTGGATATGAGACTCTTCATGATCGACATGGCACTACTCTTGTACCCGCCTCCAAATATGGCATAGTGATTCAAGTAGTGATACCTGTACCAGTCAGCAGCGTCCTCGCACGATGGAGCGTATCAAAAATCAGGAAGGTACAGAATCAAACTCACAGCTCGTAAAGCTTCAACCGATCCTCCCACTCCTCAACCGGTTCACTCTTCGGCACCAGCTCCCCATACTCCTCCCAAAACGCAGCCCCATACCCCCCAAACATCCGCATAATCCCCAGCTCATACTCACTATGCCCATACACAGCCGACGGATCAAACACGACCTCCTCCACCCCTCCACCCGCAATCCTCCCCCGTCCATGATTCCCGCTCCACAGATCCCCATGCACCACAACCGGCCTGACACCTTTCAAATGCCCATCCCCCAGCAGCCTCGGCACCACCGTCCTCACAACCTCCTCCACCGCACCCCTCAACCCCGCATCCCCCCCGTTCCTCTCCTCCCCAGCCCTCAGCACCCCCCTCAACCGATTCTCGGCAAAAAACTCCGCCCAACTCTCCCTCCACCCGTTATCCTGCACCGTACTCCCACAAGAAGTCGGCACCGCAAACCCATACACCACCCGTCCCTCCGGCGTCGGCGCAGGCGTACCATGAAGCCTCGCCAACTTCCGCGCAAAACTCTCCCCGGACCCGGACCCCGTGCCAGCAGCAACCCCCAACTCCACAAAATCAGTAACAAGAAAGAACTTCCCCGCCGCAGTCGCCAGCTCCCCGTGCCCGTGCGAGCGCGGACAGAAGTCCGGCACCGCGTCGGATATGGCGTTCAGGCTCGCGTGTTCGCCCGCGAACATGACCTGCGCGTCCGGCCCGACGCCGGTTTTGACGAAGAAATTGCGGGTGGTGGTGGTTTGGCCGCTGCCGTCGGGTGTCGAGGCTGTGAGACGCCAGGTGGAGGAGAAGGATGAGCCGCCGTGTTGGCGGACGGAGAGGACGCTGTCTGGCGGGAGGGGGAGGGAGGAGAGGAGGGAGGGGTCTTTTGTTAGGTCCATCTTTTTCACTTGATATGTTGCGAAAAATGGGGAAAAGGGCAATGCTCGCTCGCACGACTTCAAGTCTTGCAAGATGGTGTAGTGGCTGGTGGTCAGGAGAGATGCGTGGCAGAATGTGGTGTGTGGCGAGATCAAGGTGGGATGACGTCGGTGGGGTCGTGGAGTTTGGATATCGGACCACAGGTAGCTTCTGCATGGAGAGGTATTCTCTCTAGACTTTAAACCCAACGTTGTTCTTCTACGCCATGTCCCTCAGCGCTTGACACCTTTAGCTGCCATCTTATCCCTCCAACTCTTGCCAAACAGCCATTCCAGCCACGCGAGACCCAGACATGCCATTCCCAGGCCGCCAAAAAGCGTAAAGGTCCAACCAATACCCATGGCATCGACAAACACCTGGACACAGGCGGTGCCGCCGCCCGCCAGAAAAGCACGCACAATGCTATTCGCTGCCTGGGCGGTCGAAGGTGATTTGGGATGAATGTCTACTAGAAGTGTCCCGCACATCTGTTCCAGCACAGCTGTCAGCCTGGATACCTTACATTGGGGGTGGCTGGAACGGAGTGACCTAAGTCTTGCGCGTACATTGAACACGACCGCCGTGGATAGCCCTATGACGAAGTGGAGCACTAGAGGAACGGCCATGTTCTAGCTATGGGTTAGTTGCTTAGAAATCCGTTCTTAGGACTGGCACAACTAACCACTTTGAAATGCATCGACCACCCGTATCCTATCATGGAAAGAGCCCCAGCGCTGATGACATACCAAATACTTCGAAACCTCGCTTTCTCGATGGGAAAAGTGGTCAAGTCATCACCTGCTCTTTTGTCTACCTCAATATTGTTCTCCCGTGCTACCACGCAATAGTCATGGTCCAGGAGGCTGCCTTTCAGGCGGTCAAATCAGCCAAGAGCTGAGATATGACCAACAGGATGAGGCCAAAGGGGAAATTGCGACAGTAACCTCACCTGCATAGTACGCCCCGATACAAGACCCAATACCTGATGGCAGGTACACGAGGCCCAGTTCAATGCCGGAGATATCGTGGACCTGGACGAAGAGTGTCGACGTGGATGCCTGGAGAGAGTTGAGATTCATATAAAATATGCCGAAAATCAGCGTGATCAGAGCACTGTCCTTGGCCCAGAGTAGCTTCAGGCTCGCCAGTGGATTGGGCAGCCTGAAGCGACTCTCCGTGCCGTCTTCTGGTAGCAGACTCGGGTCGGCGTCCGAGCCATCTGACTTGCCGAGAGACGGTGACTGTGTCGGTCGTCCAAAGCAGGTCAACAACGGCCGGCGAAGGCCCGAGACCTTTCCAGACCCGTTGCCGACAACCGACCGCGCTGTTTCTGGAAGCAGAAGAGCAACGAGGAATAGACATGTGCCCGACAAGATGGCGAGAAAGCCAAATATCCAACGCCAACCCGCGTAACTGGTTAGAGCGCTGCCCAGAATGGGGCCGATGGCTGTTGCAACATTGGGACTATCCATCACATAAGCTTTGGTTCTGCTCGTGCGCTGCGAAAAGGGGTTGACCTCTCACCCAAGGACTAGACCAGAAACGAATGCACCGCGTTCAGATGGCGGAGCAACGTCCGACACGACGCCGTACCCAAGTGCAATGGTGGCTGACCTCTATCAGCATTGGACAAGATCACTCCCACAAGTCCGGCACAGTCAGAAAGACGAGTCACGCACCGGCACTGCCAGCACTCTGTAACATCCTCAGCAGGAATAGCGCCGTCCAGCTGCGCTGGAGCGCAAGGCCGATGTTGGCAATGCAGTAGACGGACATCATGAAGAGATAGACCGCCCGGCGTCCGATATTGTCCGCCAGATCTCCGAGGATGGCCGGCGCGAGGCCGGCTACTATCATGTAGGAGGTGATGGTGAGGTTGACTCGTCCTACCGAGACGTCGAGGGCCCGGGACAGGTCGTCGATGGCCGGGAAAAAGATGAATGATGACAGAGGGGAGAAGGTTGCGGCAAAAGACGCCAGGCAGAGGACAAGGATGATTTGGTTCCTGGTGAAAATCGAATATGCTGGCAAGGCTGCAGGAGGAACAGCAGCATCTTGCTCCGTGGCTGAGGTTTGGGTTTGCTTGTTGAGTTTTGACACCGTTAGAGCTGCTGACAATGACATTGTTCAATACGAAAGCAAGCTGAGGATGATCGATGTTTTCGCCACCAGCCTCAATGCACAAGAAGGGTGGTTGTCTGCGCAAGTTGACCTAGTCTGTGGTGTGCTCTGGCGCCTCCATGTCGATGAGGTTGACATCATGTTTCGATTTGTTGTTGGGCGTCCAAGCGCTTGTTACACCGCATGAAGCGGGTTGCGGAAGTGTTCTGAGATTGACGTGTGCAATGACAACTCGCCGCCAGGGGGAAAGTTCATTTGTCTGATTGGCTTCGCCGATGAACGTTGGTGCCGCAGCACCTAAATCTGGCTCTTCCAGGCGCTTAGGTTCAGAGGCGCTGAGTATTGTGCAAGGAATCTTCCTTACTTTGAGTACTTTTTTACCTTTGGTTTGGATCTTATTTACTCCTCTTACTTATCATCCCTCATATTTTGGAAAGCCATCTTCTCTACAGGCCTACTATTGAACTCGGTGTTGTTTGTCCTCACGCAAAACCATCCTGGAAAAATTCGCAATGGCACCGCAAACCATCGCAGTCATCGGAGGTCTAGACGCTGACCTGATTATGATTGCGAGTCGCATTCCCGACCGCGGGGAGAGTGTGCTGGCGCACGAGTATCACGAGGCCTTGGGGGGCAAAGGAGCGAACTCCGCGATTGCGACTTACCGGACATGTCACAAACGGCCCCTGAAAGACAGAGACGCGATTGAATACTCAGGCGATGAAAATATTCAGGTCAAGATGATTGGCGCCGTCGGTGATGACAGGTACGGAGAGAAGTTCATTGTGGAGCTGAACAAGAACGGAGTTGATGCTTCCGGCATCGTGACGGTGCCCGACACTCGCTCAAGCATCTGTTTCGTCATAGTCGAGAACTCGACGCGCGAGAACAGATGCCTCTTTACCCTTGGTGCGACGGCCACCTGGAAAAAGGAGAACTTCAGCATTGCCGAACAGCTGGGAGGCGGGACGCGGCCTGACTTGATCGTTGCTCAGATGGAGATTGATAAGGAGGTGGTCGAGACTATGATAGAAACTGCCGGCAAGGCCGGCATCGACTTCTGCCTCAACGCGGCGCCTGCAACCCCAATTGGCAAGCGATTCTACAGACACCTGACGCATCTGCTGGTCAACGAGTCGGAAGCAGCGATCATGTCCGGGCGAGACAGGGACGAGGTCAACGAAGACAGCTGGCCGACCATTGCACAAGAGTTTCTGAACCGTGGTGTCAAGAACGTGGTCATCACATTGGCTAGCAAGGGTGCGTTCTACGCCAACGCAAAGGAAAGTGACCACTGTCTTGCGTTTGATGTCAACGTCGAGGATACCACCGGAGCAGGGCAAGTTGAATTCCCATTTCTGTTTCCGGTTTTCACGTCCACATGCTGACATGGGACAAACAGAGATGCTTTCACGGGGGCGTATCATTCTGACTACCTGCGCCAGAAGGCCAAGGGAACTTGGGACATCGAGAGCGCGGTCATTCGCGCGAACAAAGCTGCGGCAATGACGATTAGGAGCGTGGGAGCTCAGGATGGCATCCCTTGGGCGGATGAGATCGATACTTTTGATGCCCCCCACAAGATTCCTGCGAAGTTGCGGTCGACTTCGACTGCTGGTATTGCGAGTGAGGCCTCCGTTTGAGCGGACAAGTGTGGAATGTTCCGAATGGTGCGAGTCATAGAAAAGCGAGCAAGGCAGGAATAGTCATCATGAGGGGGACTCTAGAGGTACTTTTACCCTCCTGAATACCAGGTACTGACGCAACAATCATATATCACCATGACGGCTTCGTTGATTGCTTTACTGTGAGTGAATACATGAGGCTTCGATTACCTTGCTTTCTGTACTTAGAGATCCTCCATGATATCCTCAATGGCTTTAGCGGCCTGTTGTTCCGTTTTTGCATCCTGCCAGTCCTTCCACAGGCGCACGGGGTGAATGAAGTCGTACCCATCCCTCTCCTCTGCCATCTTCCGAAATACGGCCTGAATGCCCCGTTTCCGATGCAGAATCTTCAGTTTCCTGGACTTGAGATTGGTGCATCTGTACTTTGCGAACTCAAGGATGTCTGCAGCAAATCCAACCGCAATTGGCACCGCAAAGGATGTGCCAGACTTCCACACGTCGTTGCCTTTCCACCTAGAGGGCACCGCGACGCCTAGCGTGGCGAAGTTGTCTCTGTTCGCCACGGGTGAAGGGTTCATACCGCCTTTGTTGCCCTTGCCATCTGTAGCGTGAATACAGATTACTCCCTCGTAACGAGCTGGTCTGGCACGCCCAGAGAGACCCCCGTTGTTTGAGGCTGCGGCAATGATAAGTTTCCCAGCGTCGATGGCGTTGTCCACAGCCGCGTCGATCAGGTCGTTCTCGTCTTCAAAGCCGAAAGACATGGAGATGATGTGCGCATCGCATTCTTTGACGGCTCAATCTATCGCCTGCGTATCGATACATTAGCAGAGGGATACCAATTATAACGAGAGAGAGAGAGGCTTACTTTCGCGATTCCAGGCATGAATTCATCATTGATGACCTTCCCAGTGCAGATTTTGCCAACGTAGATTTCTGCAGCTGGGGCTGTCTTCAGAAGAAGCTGAGTAACGTGTGTTCCGTGCCCACGAGTATCCTGCTGCCACTCTTCTGGGCGGCCGACAAAGCTCCTGCTCTTCTGGGTATTGATACGTCCGAATTTGATAGCAGGTCGAATTACCGAGTCCGTGTCATCTACTCCAGAATCTAAAACGACAATCCGGATCCTCTCGTGTGTCGAGTATTGTGCCAAGCTGATCATATTGTCGTGTAAGTTTCTGATCTTTTGGAAGAAATGGTTCAGGCCATTGAGGAACCCGCCGGCAGAAAGTCTATGCAAAGTGCATGTTGTCAGAAGAATTGTCGGGTTGAGGCACGCAGGAGGGTTAGCTTACTGATCATCACGCTTTGGCAAGGAATCATCGTCATCAAAGAGGAGTCGTTTTGCGGTGATAGATGACGAAATATTCATAGGCGCTGTAAGACTGCGACCGGGACCGAACATGCCTTTGAAGATAGGGGCTAAATTTCCAAAATTCTTCGTAACGTGGCGAAACAATGGCTCGAGGATGCATTTGTAGATGACAGCGAGACCCTTTCTCTCCGGAGCAATGTCCGGATGATCAAGGCCCTCGATAAGGCTGTCAAACTCCAGACATGCTTTGGCAACCCGGCGGTAGTCATCACTGACCAGTTCTTCCCAAGTCTCCGACCTCAAGACCCGGGCGAGGCGCACGTGGTTCGACTTTTCGCCTGTCAGCCAATCTTCGTCATCTGCAGTCCATTGAGCCTTGCGGTTAGCCTCCAGCTCCAGCACCAAGACCCCGAGAGCAGCAATGCTGTCACTCTGTTGTCCCGTATAAGTCTTAGGCACAAGGGTGCACAGAACTCGTGGACACCATTGCTGAAGTCGCTTGTTGTCCGGCGAGGGCATGACTATACATTCTGTCCCGAAGTGCTGTTCGATCCACGGACTGTCACTGAGCTGGAAAACGGACGCGGCCAGCAAGACTCCTGCAAGTTTCCGGTATTTAGGTGTCAGGCCATCGCTTTCAGCAAGTATATGGTACAGTGACTGTTCTCTGCCAACGAGAGGACGCAGGTCAAACCCGGCAGCGTCATTGGAGGCCCACATACCCTCCGAATTGAAGGCAACATGCAACACCTCGGACCCCTCAGGGTGTGACGCAGCGGTAGAGCAAATATGGTCGAGATAGAAGGGATCGGGTGAGGGTGGTTCGAATGAACTGTGCTATATTAGAGGGTGACAAGGCATGTCGCAGAGGATGCGCACTCACCGTGTGAACACGGCAGAAATCCAGTCCGTTTCCTTGCATGTGCGAATATGCATCTGCAGTTGGTCTTGCTTGAAACCTGACAGATGAAGCTTTGCTTGGTGTGGTGTCTCGCACTTGGTGCCGTCCACTATTTGGGAGAACAGCGACGTGCATGTTGCGGCGAAGTCATGGGCATGTTGAATGGCTTCCAAGTCTTGAGGTGTATAATCCAGCGTCTGAGTCTCCATCGTCCAGGAGACGGCCGAGTTGTCCAAAGTCCTGTCCAAGGCCATCCCGAAACGGCTGATTGTCCTCCGACATGATTCTATCTTTGCTGTGTTCTGTGGGAACCGGATGAAGCTGGCAGCGTGTGCTATTAAGGTAGGCGAATATCTCCTGCTCCAGCTCAATTCCGCGCGTACATCCGTAGAAGCCGACGTTTCCTCGTCGTCTGACGCAGCACTATCTTCATGTTCGCCCTTGAGGATTTTTCGCAACGCGACCAGCCTCGGGAAGCAGGCGAGGCATTCCGGCTCGAATGAGTACTAGAAGTCAGATTAAGGTTGCGTTAGCGCTGGCGGGTCCCAGTGTTTCTGACGACTTGGCCTAAAAATGGCACGATTCCGGTCCGCGACACGAAACCGCGACGCGAAGATAGCCTCCTACAATACAGAGCAGCTACTGCTTCACGACGAAAGAAATGGATATTTACCTGTAGGTCCTCGAGAAACAGAGCCCCGGGATCAATCAAATCCTCAAGCTGTTCCAACACGGCTTGCAAATCTGCTTCGAGCCCCTCGACAGTGGAATCATCTTCCATCAACTGGTCAGCGTCGACCAGCTGCTGCTTGATGACATTCAGTTTCAGGTCGTTTCGGAGAGTGGTTATCTCGTTCTTCAAATGATCGAGTTCGTCAACGGTTGAATCCTCGAGGGTAACGGCGCCATAGTGGCCTAGGTCAGCGTTCTCTACGCTCGGAAGGCTCTCTGCGCAGAGGAAGAGTGGATGAAGAAGCCGAAGGAAACCCCACCTCGTACGCGCCGTAGTGAGGTCGCGCATTATTGCAGTGGAGCCCTGTGCTTTATTATAAGATACAGCAGAAGAATGGACGATGACATGATCAGACGACGACAAAGACGACAAGACTCTAATAAGGGAAAAGCGACCATGCGGCAAGGCGAGGCTCTCTGCGCAGGAGAGGCTGGACTTCAAATTCGTTTCATCTGCCGCAGGGTGCGAGTGCTCGACCGCGAGCTCCTGAAGTGTACGAAGTACCTCTCAAAAGAGCCACAGGCATGCGAAGTGACCACACGCCTCCATGTCGTGCTACCTGGAAAACCGGAGCTGACCATAATGTACCCAGAGGTTACTGAAGTCAGTTGCCTAGCCTTCCGCGGGAGACGGTGTACTCGAGTCCGCCTCCAGATTTCGAAGCATTGCCGTCAGGCCAGTTGCAAGCCATGCGTGCAATCCGACATTCGACCTTCCAAACGGCCACTTTGCGATCCGTCAGCCTGGCGAGACGAATACCCAGTTGATGTCAGCTTGCTGAGATATTTCCGACTTCCACAGCGGCGTAAGAGTGTACGACCAGCTTTTGTATGGCCCTCTGCCAAAGGGAAGAAATCCCAGAATAAACAACGTTTGTCAGCTAATATTCTTGCCTTTATCATTCTATTAACGTCTTCGTTTCACCAATTTTAAACCGACGAGTGACAACAAACACTCCTCCAGTTCGAGTGCGGGGTTCAGTGTTGTATGGAAAATCCGAAGCCAGAGAGCTGACTTGATCCAAGACAAAAGCTATCTTCTGCCTCGTTCCGAGAGGAAATGTCAGACATGCTAGTAAATCAAAATAATGATTTAGGATTCGAGCAAGCGGCTTTTCAACCTCTTGATCCATATTCACAACTTACTTGGGTATGCACATTTGACGAAGCACATCCTGTTGGTCGTATTGTCGCGCCGAAAGCGTCCAGGCGGCCTTAAATACCGCTGTTGCCCTGCATTCGGTCCGCCTCAACCTGCTCACCGTACCTTGTTCCGACATAATTCCACACAAGACAGATGCTGCGACATCATGGACGGGGTACAAGAGGATGTCTCGACAGCCATATTCGACATCACCCACGCATGCCTCGAATCTTTCGATCGAGTCGTGGCCGAGCACGACGAATCATTGCTCACACAACCTTTTGTTCCAGGCGATGCTGATGCCACGTCCGGCAGCCGAAGACGGTCTACCTACGATTTCCTAGGTCTTCGCAATAGCTTCTTGTTCTGGATTGACTACACTGGAGCGCTGTCCCTGATGAGTTCCTCACTGGACGCGAGGTTGCAGGGCTTAACAGACATATCTGCCATGGTGATCGAGTTGTTGGAAATGATTCTGCGGAATCTGCACCGTGGTGAGTTTGTCGTCGTCAGTCCATGCGCTGAATGAATTGCTTACCAATATCTACTTCACCAGTTCACCGCAAACCCGAAATCCCGTCTATCGTCGTCTCGAGTCCGACAAGCACAACATTGCATGCTCAATCAGAGCAGAACTTTCTCGCGAAGTGGGCAGACGCTTCGCGGGCCGTTGACACTGCGTTGGATCGGTTGCATTTTGTAGCCGTAGCAATCAGGAAGGCATCCGCAAAACAGCTCGGCCATTCCGTCACAAACTTTATCACCGACGAGGACGTTGTCTTTCGCAGGGACATCGCGTCCTGGGTCCGCTACAGGTTTCCAGCTGCTCGCAGAGGACTGTGCCAGCAACTGGGTGACTCCATAACTATCCGACGTCGCATGCTCCTACAGACTAAACGTCACGCAAAGAAGCTTGCCGTTAGACGTGTGCCTGGGCATGTGCCTTCTTCCCAACAGCAGGAAACGAACCATTTGAAACATAAGCCGGCCATTAATCGCATAGCCGACAACAGGGCGGTGCGTCACTCAAGTGTCCTTGCCAGCGGCATAACAAAGGCATCTCGCCCAAATCCTGACTCTCCAGCGCTTAAGCTTCTTCACCGCCCAAAACCACGGGCTCTCACAACAGTGATAAGCACGATATCGACCACTCAAGAAGACTCTTTTGAGTATCCACCAGCACCCACAGCGAGCGAAGGAGAAACCCGGATCCAGTGTCCCTTTTGCTTTATGCCCCTGGAACGCAGAGAACTCGAGAAGAGAAACGAACACTGGAAACTGCACGTCGACGAACATCTCAAACCTTATGCGTGCCTATTCCCCGAATGCGCAGAGTCTCTGGTCTGTTTCACCCGCCGTAACCAATGGAAGGCACATATGGAATCTGCCCATTCGAAAGACTGGCTACGCAAGGTCCACACTATCGTCTGGCACTGCGATATTGATCACGACCCCCCGGAGACGTTCGAGACCGAGTTGCAATGGCGGGAGCATATGCAGAACCCCGAGTCCCATCCAAAGAGGAAGCTGACTGCGCCCACTCAAGCGCAGCTTGACGCACTCTCTCCCAGGAAACAACAAGTCGCTCTACGCGAGAAGTTCGTCTGTCCCCTTTGCGAACAAATTCCCGAAAAGATACGGCCTCTCGTGGACAAGGGACAAGGAGACCCGACAGACATGTATAACTTTGTGGTTGATCACGTCGCAAATCACTTAAAGTCCCTGTCCTTGATGGCTGTGCCATCCTTTGAGACCACTGCCCCAGAAACGCCAGGAGCACTTGGCGAGTCGGTGCTCTTGATGAAGGACTCGTTCAGACGACTCATGAACGAGAACTCTGTTCCCCAGCCACCGAGTGGAAAAGAGCACCTTGATGGAATCTCGCTTCCCCCCGAGACATGGTCTAACTTGAATCGGGACAACATGGCTTCCGTCACAATATTCGGTCCGAACTCATCCTGGGACAAGGAATACCTAGACTACAAGCAGCCAGAGAATGCCCCAGAGCCAAAAGAGCAAGAATGGCTTGAACGTTGGAAGTCATGGAAGAGCGAGAATGATCCCTACCCTCCCCACTCCTTTGAAGCGGATCCAATCCTCGCACATCTCAGCAAAGAACAAGACACAGGCCCCACGAACCTATTTACGCAAGGACCTGCTTCGGGTCAGTTCGAAGTTGACGCAAAGGATGCTACTGGTCGGACGCGACTTTCGTTCGCAGCTGAGATGGGAGACCTTGCGACTGCTCAGCTTCTCCTGGAGAAAGGCGCAGACTTGGAGATAGCCGACCAGGATGGCCATACGCCATTGCTATGGGCAGCTTCCAACGGGCAAGAAGCGACTGTCACGTTGCTTCTCGAGGCGGGCGCACGAGTCGAGGCAGCCGACCAGGTATACGGCCGAACGGCCCTGTCCTGGGCGGCTTCGAAAGGTCACGAGGCGGTCGTACGGTTACTCCTTGAGCGAGGGGCAGAAATTGATGCGGCTGATAATTCCCGCCGCACACCATTCTCTTGGGCAGCCTCGCGAGGCCACGAAGGTACCGTGCGACTGCTGATGGATTACGGAGCAGATATTGAGCTATCTGATCCTAAATACGGCCGCACAACTCTATCATGGGCGGCCGTGAGAGGGCACGAAGCGACTGTGAGACTCCTCCTTGATCATGGCGCCAGGATCGCTACTGCTGATTCCGAACACGACCGGACACCACTATCATGGGCAGCTGAAAACGGGCACGAAGCTATTGTGCGAATGCTCCTCTCTCGAGGAGGGTCTATCGAGGATGTAGATCGGGACAATAGGCAGACTCCGCTCATGCTCGCCGCCGAGAACGGACATGAAGGAACTGTAAGGCTGCTTCTAGAGAGCGGAGCGCTCCTTGATACAACGGACCGGCAGGGATTGACAGCGCTGGATTTAGCGATCGAACGAGGTCATGATGATATTGTGCGCCTGCTAGTGGCACGGGGTGCCACAGGCCATACTTCTCCCCTTACATGACTAGGCTGCTCATTGTAACTGCTGCAAAACCTCGACCAGAACTGCAGCCCAGAAATAAGTCATGCCACAAGCAACCAACGTCTTTATCCTGTCAAGTGTTTGGGCCATAGACCCCGTTAATGCGGAGGCTGGCAAACGATCCGGCGTCGGATGAACAACCTTCAGAGTGACCGGGTAATTATGCCGGCATGATGGCACGACTAAGGTAGACAACTGTACGATGTTTTCCCTAGAGGCTCGCATTGCTACTGATGCTTTTGTCAAAGCCTCCGGCGAGGATTCTCGCCTCACCGCTGATTGGAAACCTATGTCTTAGGGCCAGTACCTGGTGCAAAGGCGACCAGTAGGGACGATCACATAGGCGCCTCCAAAGCCCTATGCATACGGATGTCCGAGTGTTCGCGTTTCAGCGGCCAAGATGCAAGCACTAGGTATCCGATTGGGCGGAGACATGTTGCATCTCAACCAACACCTTCCGCTAAAACAGCCGTGGGAGTGTTGCACGAACTTCTTGACAAGGGGTCGTCTTATTGCCCAGCCTTTCCATCACATCTCCCACTCCAAGGTCCATCTAGTACTGCTCTGTTGTTCCGTGCTGCTTTCCGTTGATCACCAGCTGATCCAGACTGACCCAGAAACCTCGCAATCGTGCAATCGTACACTCATTTGGTCGTGTTATCGTACCGTCACAATGAACTTTGGGCCAAAAGCCAATGGGGCCTTCAATAACCAACAACCGACATACCATCTGGCGCCCAACTTCACAACCCGTCCTTTTCCAGATGGACCTCTCGACCTCGGGACGCTTGTCGAAGACCTGCAGTTCCATCCCATCAACCTGGGCGCAGCCCGTGTTGCCATCCCGGAAGGCCAGCGGTATACCGATGCGAAGGAAGACGTCATTGCCAGCCTCAAGTCGTCCGTCAGCGGCGAGGCGAGCATCCTCGCCCGAGTCCTCGACAGCAGTATCGGTGGCGATGCGAGTCTCAAGGGACAAAGGAAGGAGGAGAATGTGTACAAGATCCAAAAGCTGGAGACTGTGTACTTCCATCCCCAGCCGAGCTACATCAAGCAGTGCCTGCAGCTCGGGGACGTCAGGGACTACATGGAGATGGCGAACTACAGGGAGCCGGTGCATCTCATTACAGGGCTGAAGATCGCCTGGGGTGCTACCATCTCCACGGAACGCGGCCGGGACCTCGAGGGCAAGGCGGGAGCGGATGTTCGCGTGCCGGGCGGGCTTGTCGATGCACAGGTAGGGGGCCACGCCGCGGTTTCGAGTGCGTCGGGGGCGCTGTCGTCGTTTGGCAAGCCGGCAGACCTTGTGCTCGGCATCCAGGTGCTGAAGATATATCACAAGCGGGCGTTCTTTATCGGTGAGCCGACCTTGGCGACCAAAAGAGTGGTCAGGAATGCGGTATTGGTGGATGACGAACCGGTAGTTGAAGATGAGGACGACGAAACGTTTAAAGTTGCAGATCTGGGCAGTAGTGAGGTTGAAGGTTTAGTTTCCTGCACTGAAGGGGGCGACGATGGTATTTGGCTTCTGCCACGCGATCTTGTTTAGATCTCCTCTTGCTGTCGATTCGACACTACCGGATGCTCCTGGTCCTTGTCTCGCTGCTTTGCCTATATCCTGCGAGTTTGTCAATTCTCAATTCATTGAACAAAGACTGCATGTCTTTTTATTGAAGGCTTATCTGTCAGAGACGCTGGCCGTGTCAGGCCATCATCCCCTCCCTAGCCTACCTCGGTGAAAACATGGACTAGATTCATCGCCCGACCAGATATTCGCAGCCCTTTGCCTTCATAAACGCCACATTCCACGCGTCATGACCTCGTGGTTCTAGAAGACAGTCCCATCGCTCCTGATAAGAATAGGGCTTGACTTGGTCTGTGGCCGACGCTGTGCTGCAATCTCGCGGCCGGATTTCCACGTACCGGCCTCGAGAAGCTGTGCCATGGTCAGGTGAACACCGTCGCCCATGCGAGACTGGATCCTGCTGTACAGAATGTCGATAAGCACCAGCGTCATGGCCCTCCACTCGACTATAGCATCATCACCCGCATCGAAAAGCGGCAGGTCCCCGCCCGATGCTTCCAAGCCTCGATCAAGCGTCTCCTTTTTCAGGGACAAGACACCCAGGTCGACGAACAGGCCACCGTTGCGATATTCGGGCAAGGCCGTCAGGCACTCTGCGTTGGTCCATTGCATCTCCAGCACGCGCTGGAATGGGACCATCAGGGAGTACGTAAGCCATTGTGTGAGCTTGTGGAAGGGCTGGATGCCTTCCGCAATCGCGTCAGGACTATTGGAGTCAACTCTGTTTTGTAGAATGTTCAACGGCCATGCATCACCGATGGGCATTCCGGCGATGGTCGTTCGATCCTTGGGCCAAATGGGAATGAGAAGCGTCTGTAGAATGTCCCAGAGGACAAGGACGTCAAGATTTGCGGATCCGCTGGCTGTCTTCATCATATAGTCTAGGGATCTTGTCAATAAACAACGGCGTTACTGAGGATCAGAATAAATTTACCGACGAGGTTGCCCGGACGGCCTTCAGCTCCGAAGACATCGGGATGGGCAAGTAGTGATCGTCCGAGGCTTCTCAGGAGGGCTGCTCGAGAATCAACCCCCGACATGGGGTTACCATCGGACACCTGGAAGCCATCGGCGAGCACTCTTGTCTCCAGTCGTTCCAATCCCTTCCCTGCACGCCATGTATGTTAGTAGCTCAGCTAAGGTATGCAAGGGTCAAAGGTCACGGCATTACCGTCCACAATCGGAATGGTTCCAGCCCCCGAGGCAGTGAAAGCCAAGGTGGTGAACATATGCAGACTGGCAACCGCGATGCCTTCGCTTCGCTCGTAGACGTGGCCGGTCTCAGGCTCGGTGTATCGCCAATGGTCGCCTGCACCAGCATCCAGGAGGACCGAGACGAAGAAGAGGTCGATAAGGCGACGAGTCAACTCGACATCGTCACATCCCTTCTTCTTCCACTGGTCCATCATGTTGGTGATACGCGGTACGTTCCCGACCTCGAAATGCTGCCAGCGCCCATGAGGTGGGATCGTGTGGAAGTTGTCAGGACCGAAGTCACGCTGTCAGGAGATCCATTTAGTCTACAGACAGCTGGAGGGTTCCTCGTTCCCCTAACCTTGATGACAGAAGCCACAAAGTCGACGGCATCATCTAGCTTGTCTTCCCGGAGCTCGAAATGACTCAAGTTTCCGGCTTTGGCGACCTCGGCGACGACATTGGCACGGTCTCGGATAGCGCCCAGGGAGAGGAGATACTTGATTTGCGACGCCATATTGTAGCAAGTCTGATCGCCTAAGGTTGTGAGTGCCCGTCAGTCGTGATAGCGATTAACAAGCAGTGCCCTGCACGTTTCGTATCGAGGTGAACAGTTCAATTTCTTAGACTACAGTACTTCCAGTTGGTAATGGAAGGCATTGAACCGCTCAAGATAGACGATGCTTTTGGGAAGGAACAACGCTGTCGCACAGCTGATCCAAGCCCCGCTCGGGTACCAAGGGAGTGAAGCTAAGGTACCTTACCTAAGGTACCTACCGGTGCCTTTCGTTCCTTGCCTTACGGAAGTTTGCCTTTGTTAAAAGGAAACTGTCAAAGCTTCCTAAAATAATCGCGACTACCTTAGCACTCGCTATTGTACCCTCGTTATTGTCATGCAATTCACGACTTTGGGCGTGTGCAACTTCCAAAAGGTACTTCGTACCGTCGACGGAGGTTGCCAGGTTGGCGGGGCAGACACTGTGTTGGCGGCTCCACTTTCGACGACACGATGTCCAAGAGAAATTGAAGGTTTCACCAACAAACCTCGTCTCCTTGCTCAACGTCCGGTCGGGGAGATATATCGTTTACACAATCAGCGTTTCGGTATCTTGCAGTCACACTTAGGCATTGTCAAATTATCACACTTCTCTTGGGTATTCATTATTCTTTTGAATCATAACCACGCCCAAGCAGAGGCAACGCGGTGCTCCTGTCGCTCGGCACTTTGGTTGCTGGACCATACGCATTGATCCCCGTCCAAACTCGCTACCAATCTCGGACTGCTGCATTTCCCAGTCCCAGACAAGGACTTTGCATGAAGCCACAGAGCCTGCTCACTTGACCAACACCTAGCAAAGATGCTGGAGTACTTCCTGACCGCCTTCGTCCCCAACGACAAGGTCGACATGGCGCGGGGCGTGCTTCAGGGTGTCTGCGCCATGGCTGGGACCCATCAGTTCAAACGAGTGCTCTACTATCGCGGTCCAGACCGGCCTGATGGCTTCAAAAAGCTCAAGGGTGTCGAGAGGACACCGAACGGCAGGTTCTTCGCCGAGCTGCAGCGCTATCTCGCCAAGCAGTCATTTATCCTCCGAGTGGAATACCCTTTGAGGGAGCAGGAATTCGGTTCTGTTGCGCAGCCGGAGCCCCTCGACAAGAGGCACGGTGCTCTGCGATGGACCGACCTGCCAGATCCTGTGCTCGGCGACGTCCTGCACATCCACCGCAAAACGTTGACAATTTCGCACCAAGACAACTTGATCAGTCTGGTAGAGCAGAATGCCCATACGTAAGGCAAACTCGTCCCCTTTTTGGCAGATCAATATTAACCCTCTTTCTAGCTTCAAGGCAGAATGCGTCGAAGAGTCATACATCTACTGCCTCGACAATGTCGAATACGGCCTCACGCGTACTCTCCACTTTCCGGGGGATTCCGCGGCAGGCTCTCCTCGTGGCACCATCCCCCCAATCTCGGACCTTCAACCGAGTCCGTTCTGGACTCTTCACCTGAAAGTCCTGGTACCGGAAGCGACCCCCGAGCTGTCCAACTTGGCGGTTGATCTGTTGATGTCGGCAAAGCGAAGCCTTGGGACCTGTTTCGATTTCAAGCAGCTGGACCGGCGTGTGTTTGACACGCGTGTTCAGGTCACTCCTGCTCGCAATGCCATGCCGCAACCGTTGGGCGCTGTTGTTACTATCGGTAAGCAGGTCTAGAAGGCATCACCAGACATGGAGCAGCCGGAACCGTATATCCCACGCAATTATATGCCGCAATTTTTGGTCGCCTTCGCTACTATCGGTAAGCAGCTCGAGAAGGTCTTACCAAACACAAAGCTGCCGGAACCGCACATCCCACGCAATACTATACGGAAACCCTTGGGCGCCGTCGCTACTATCAGCAAGCAGGTCTCGATAGCCTTACCAAACATAAAGCTGCCGGAACCGGACATCCCACCCGATAATATGCCACAACCCGTAGACCCCGACGTTTCTATCGATAAACAAATCGAGAAGGCCTTACTGAATTTGCACCAGGCGGACGCCCCACGCAACATTATACGCTCGCCTCGGCTGGACCACATGCATCCTGACCTGGCAAAACGACGGGTGTCGAATGAAGGCGAATCAGCGGCAACGGACAAGCGGTGGTACCAAGAGATGAGGGGCATGATAAAAGACATGCTATCTGGCGACTGATTCGAGCTAGGAGTCTAGGCATTGAGAATGCCTTACCGGATATGGAGCTGTCGGACCTGGACCTGGAGCTGTCAACACCGGACATGGATTTTTTCAGAACCGGAGATGAACCTGTTGGAACCGGACGTGGGGCTGATGGAATCAGAAGCTCAAGGTACCGGATTGAGTTCGTCACGGAGTCTGTAACCATGGCGCATTTGACCAGTGTCTCTAAGCCCTTGCCTCGGGAAAGACAATCGCAAGGGTCTAATTTCATCTTGCCGGCCCCAAGGCGGTGTTCTCTACCACCGACGCTGGGCTCCGTAACACTGCCGTTACGCAGTCGCGAGGGAGTCCCGCAATCCATCGAGACCTCACTTCGTCACCGGAATGGCAGTCCTGACTTGCAAGATGACGGAGACGGACAACGGACGAAGTTGCGAGCCTTGTTTCAGCAATCCGCTGCACTCTCTCTGGACCCCTATTCATTCCCCAGTTCCCCAGCGCACCGACGGCCACGCTCCTCCCGGACTCTCGGCAGGACTAGCAAATTCACCATCACAAGCTATGGCGCTGTCGAATTACCGATCCTCGCATCCATCTCGACCAGGTGTACCGCCGACTCCAGGACATTCAAGTATCGGGCCAGAGGAGTGGTGGTGACGGACAGGCACGAAGAAGATGAACCCCCTGTCCCGCAAGGAGGGTCAGTGTGGTTGCAGTTCGGATGCACAGACGCTTTTGACTTGATAAAATACTATAGCAGCGATAGAAAACAGACCTGCAGCATTGGGTATCAATATACTTACAGTTTTGATGGAATGAGACTCTGTTGGTTTATGGCGCTCTTGTGCTGGTCTAGACTTCTGTCGGACCTCATCGAAGTGGAGCCAACCACTGCTTACCTAAGTTTGGCCTTAAGGTACGACGGGAAACACAGTTTGACACCAAGAAGTTCCAGTTGAACAACAACAATTATCGCGACAGCTTGTTGGTTATTGACGAAGTCGGTATCCTCACTCGAGGTACTTTGATACTCTACTGTGTAAGGTGTGCCCTAGGTGTTGATCGACAAAGTGTACCGAAATGTTCTATGTATACCTAGTCTTGAGGAAGGAGAGCCCCGTGTGCAGTGGAGTCCGATTGATGCCGGGCGGAGGAGAAATGGAACTCCGAGTGCACAAATTGTGCTTCGCGCCTTCTAAAATATTTTGCATTCCCAAGATGGCAGGAGCCCGAACACGGCGGCATGTCGGATACTTGTAGGCACCGAATACACAACGACAGTGCGCATTGAATGGGACGGCATCGCAGGGCGGCAGCCGGATCGAGTCAGTGCCGGCCCAGAGTTATGCAAGCCCGAACCCGGAGATCACTGGCCCACTATTGCCGTGCCGGCCAGTTGCCTAGAATGGGACATGAAGGCGGCCTTGTTCACAACACCATCATCTCGCTAGAATTTTCTAGTACCCGGAATGTCGCACTAGCCACTCGGGGTCCTTGCACACCCGATTTTTCGGCTGTGGTACCCCTCACTATTCCTCACCATTGGTGTGAAAAGTCGCGATCCAAGCATAAGGTATTGATTTGTGCAAGGCCCTGACATCACCCCCCCCCCCTATCCGGCAAGTTTCCGGTGCTAAGGTTGTGCCCTTGTGCAATGGCACGGGAGAGATGAGCCCGAGGGGGCTCGCTATAATTATCACGATTGCTGCACCGTTGCTGTGTTACAATGTTTCTCTGGTCTCTTTTGCTGTGTTCCGATTCCTTTTTTAGGCATTCGTGTACCCAAGCATTTCTCTTCATGTTCCTTTAATAGAGCGGGAGACTCAATAGATTAGGTCTGCAGTCGACACAATGACAACCTCCACGACGCCCCGGGACTCGACGATGGACTTTGACGTGGAAAAGGGAAAAGAACGGGCGCCTTCCCTTGATGGAGCAACGATAACGCCAGACCCGGCGGGCCTGACAGACCGCGAAGATGCGAACATCAGCACGGAGAAGCGGGAGGAGGTAGAGGAGACGGACCCCAATGTCGTCTCTTGGGATGGCCCTGACGACCCCCAAAACCCAAAGAACTGGACCGACAAGAAGAAGTGGACGAACGTCGCCATCCTGTCCGTCTTGTCAGTCATCACCCCCCTCGGCTCTTCCATGTTCGCTCCTGGTATTCCCAAGATCATGGCCGAGTTCCACAGCTCGGATTCGACAATAGCGACCTTCATCCTGTCCATCTACATTCTGGGCTTCGCCTTTGGTCCCCTTTTCATTGCCCCTTTGAGCGAGATTTACGGTCGCTGGGTCATGTATAATATTGGAAACTTGCTCTTTACCATTTTCACTGTTGGCACCGCTCTGAGCAACAGCATCGGCATGATCATGGCCTTCCGCTTCCTCATGGGCCTTGCAGGGTCGGTACCCATCACCATTGGAAGCGGTAGCATAGCCGACATCATGCCTATTGAGAAGCGAGGCAGAGCGATGTCCGTATGGGCTCTCGGTCCTCTCCTTGGACCTTGCATTGGACCAGTCGCCGGAGGTTTCCTCACAGAGGCTGCGGGATGGAGATGGGTTTTCTGGCTGATCGTCATCTTGGTAAGTAAACTCCGAAACCCGCTGTAAGAACCAAGTCAGGTCTAACTGGTCGGTCAGGGTGGCCTCTGCGTCCCCATTGCCTTCTTTGCCCTGCAGGAGTCATTTGCGCCTATCATCCTTGAGCGCAAGGTCCGTCGCCTTCGAAAAGAAACCGGCAACCCGGCCCTGCGAAGCAAGCTCACCACAGGTAACCCAACCGAGGAGGTGAAGCTTGCCATTGTCCGGCCCCTCAAGCTCCTCTTCTTCACCCCGATTGTCTCTTTTACTTCGCTATACGTTGCCATCACCTACGGCATTCTGTATTTGCTTATCACAACTTTCTCCTACGTCTATAGCGGCCAGTACCACTTCGGCGAGGGTATCGTGGGATTGGCCTACCTCCCGGCCGGAATCGGCATGATGGTCGGCGTCGTCACCTTCGGCATGATCTCCGATATGATGGTCAAACGCGCGCAAGCCTCGGGTCTCGAGCACAAGCCCGAGATTAGGATCAAGCCCATCCTCACCATTCCGTGCGGAGTTGCACTGCCTATCGGCCTCTTCATCTACGGTTGGACCGCCGACAAGATGACCCACTGGATCGTGCCTATGATTGGTGTCGTCATCTTCACCGCTGGGCTTATGGGTGTCATGGTAAGTCCCCGATGCCCCTGTCCATGGGTTTATCACAGAAGCTTACAAGTGGTATCTAGATGTGCATCCAAAACTATCTCCTCGACACATACCCCCAGTATGCGGCCTCCGTCACCGCCGCCTTAACGGTCCTACGTTCGCTCCTCGGTGCCCTTCTTCCCCTCGGCGGTCTCCAGATGTACGACGCACTTGGCATCGGCTGGGGCAACAGTCTGCTCGCCTTCGTTTCTCTTGTCCTCATTCCAATTCCGCTAGCATTCTACACCTTTGGCGAGCGCCTTAGACGGAAGTTCAACCCAGTACTTTAGTACTCCGCATATAGCATTTACTGCCTTCCGATTGGTGTTATTGCATTGGCACAGCGAGCTGGTGGCACGGTTGCTTTCCTTCGGTATTTTTCAATAGGAATATTTGGCCAAGCATATAGACTTAATAGACGCATACTCCTATTCGTTCTATTCTTTTAGCACACAGCTATACTGTCCGACATTGCATTCCACAAGTCATGCTGTGAGATATGATCACACCAGGGGCGTGCTTCACGTATAGCAGCGTTGTTCCACTAACTGCGACAGGTCAAGCTTGTGCAACTAACTAGTTCGAGCGGTCGGGATATCCCGCATGGGCCGAAGCGGTGAACATCTACCTATGCATAGCGGATCGATCGACAACCAGAAACCGCTCCACCCTCTCGTATTATACTTCGCACATGAGCGGAGTGAGGTCTACGGAAATGGACAATTACAGATACAGACCGCTGCAAGCGACTCTCAAAGAGATTCGGCTTGTACACTTGCTCCCCGCCGCAGTCCATCAGGATCCTCTGAAGATACGCATCATCCATGCGCCATTTCATCCACCTCCCAGTGTTCCGCCCAAGCCAAAGAGCATACAGGTCGACGCCCTGCGGACCATGGTAGCCATGCCATGGACAATCGAAGAGACAGATAGTGGCGACTTTATTTTTTTCAATGTCGGCACAGGAGAGTCGCAACTTATCGACACTGGTGTAGCCGAAGTGTCGTCTTCAACCTCAACTCCCAAGTATGAACCGCAGTACGAGGCTCTATCGTATACCTGGGGAAGTGACGAGATATCGGAGCTCGCTCAGGTCGAGCTCGAAGGATCAGCAAATGGCCATGCAACGCTGGGGATTAGGCCCAATCTCACATCTGCTCTCCGCCATTTGCGATCAACCACCGCGGTCCGAGTGTTATGGATCGACGCCATCTGCATCAACCAAGACGACATCGACGAGCGGAACGAGCAAGTCAAGCGCATGACAGACATCTACACTCTCGCGCAAGGGGTAGTAGCCTGGCTAGGAGAGGTTTCAAACGACAGCAAGCACGCCCTCGCCACGCTGCGCCATGTTGGACGACAACTCATGTCCACAAAGAGCGGACGGGTCATCGCTGCCCCTGACGCTTCTGAGCCTCGGTTATGGAGGAACGACCACGAAGTTTTCTTTGACCAACGGACATGGGACGCTTTGAGCCATTTTGTCGAGAGACCCTGGTTCTACCGCATCTGGTGCTGGCAGGAGATCAAGCTCGGCGGTCGAGGTGCAACCATCCAATGTGGTGGCGATGATCTTCCCTGGAACAGTTTCTGGCTGGCCATCCTCTGCCTACACAACAAAGACAAAGCACCGTCCATGCGGTTCCGGGAGCGGTGTCGACACATCATTTTCCTTAGGATGGGCGCAGCAGAACATTCGATGTCCAACATCCTCGATACTAGTCGAAGCAAGGGCTGTGCGGATCCGAGAGACAAAATATACGGACTGCTAGGTATCACGCCGCCGTCCTTTAGTTCTGCGATCAACGTCGACTACGATCTGCCTGTCGAGGAAGTCTACAAGGAGGCTTTCTTGGCCCATCTGAACGCCACCAAGAGGCTAGAGCTGCTCAAACACTGCGATCTCGCACAGCGGACAATTAGCGGACCGACGTGGGTGCCAGACTGGTCAAAGACAGAGTTCGCGGCCCCCATCCTCAGCGAGCAGCTTTCCTCAGGTCTGTCCCGAGCCTGGTGGACGCACCCGCACCCAGACGTGTGCGAAGTAGTGGGCAAGCACATCTCCACCATCCGATCTACCAGCAGCGTCGCCTCCAAGGTAGAAGAGGACACGCTCTTGGCAGTGAAAGAGTGGTCCGAGCATCTGCCGAGCACGGAAACCTATGTCACCGGCGAGAGTATGGATGTCGCGTTTGCCTTGACGCTGTGCATGAACCGGACCGGCGAGCGGCACCCATTCACTCGCTTCTTGAGGACTGCGGAGTGGGTGGATATAATGCGCGAGATGGTGCGGCTTACGCCTGATAATAACAAGGACAATCCGATATACTCGGCACGGGAGACGGCAAATACTATACAGAAGGTCCGGGGCCGTCGATTCTTTACCACGGAGAATGGATATATTGGTACTGCACCTGGTGGTGCTCAGGTCGGTAAGTGATGTCATCTTTTCAGTTTGACGTGTAATCGTCCAGCGTTCAGTCACGATGGTACACACTAACACCGTAAATCCTGTAGGAGACGTCGTCTGCCTCCTCCTCGGGACCTACGCCCCAATAGTCCTGCGCCAAACCACACCAGACACGTTCCAAGTCGTCGGAGAATGCTACGTACACGGTCTAGAGGACGCAATCGGACTCCTAGGGCCGCTACCAAAGTCCTGGAAGGCAATCATCAGAGGAGACGCCCTAGGCAGGCCGAACCAGCGGTTCATGGATCCGACAGACGACAGAGAGGTGATTGACGATCCCAGACTGGGACCTTTGCCCGCAGATTGGGAGAGGGCGACGTACGAGAGACATGCTGATGATCCGGCCATATTCGAACGGTTCAGGAATCTGGAGACGGGGGAGCTGGTGAATTGTGATCCGAGACTGGCTCCTGAGGCGCTTGAGGCGCGGGGTGTGCGGCTGCGGAGGTTTAGGTTGGTCTGAGGTAGGCACACGTCCGCCATCGAGGATGTTGACTGTCTTGGCTGGATTTACAGTCGTTGATGACAACACGGTTGGCAAGTTTCTGTGGCGAAACAGGTGTGCCGAGTCTGGCAGTCTCTACCGGTCTTTGCAATTCGGACATCTGTCGATGCCTTGAGATGCATAACGCGAGAGCTTTCCATTGTAGCTGCTGTATTACGCTGCATCGGCTTCGATCCCATCCACTGCGATAGATGACTGCTGTTATGCTTGGACGGTTTGTAATTAATTTGTCCGAGCCAAGGACATGCATGTCCGAGTAATGGTCTATGTCGCCGTACTAGGTTTAGAAGAGATTGATGTTACTTACCTTTGGGTAGATACGGTGATCAGTGATCTGAGATCATTCGAGCTACTGAGACGGAGTTTCGGAATTCATAAAAGGCTATCTCGCGTCACAAAAAGGCTGAGATCTTCGAATTGCGGATCAGACTTGGTTGGCAGTGGTCAATATATTTGCGCCATCTTTTTCTGCTCAAATTGCACGGAGAGTTGCAAGTCTGCAACAGCGATGAGGTTCGCTATTCTCATTCAAGGCAGGTGAGTGGGCCAGGAATACTCTTGCTTCAGTTGCACTGACTTCCATGGATGGCAACAGACATCGACTTTGAAAATACCTTTACTATCTCTACATTGGAAGGCAGCTGCCATTTAATCAACTTGGAAGACGCTGAGGCAAGTCCACTTCGTCTATGGTGCTCCACGCTTGCTTTGCGGTGGGATTCAGTGGCTTCTTTTTCACTTTCCGTTCTGACGTGGACAACAAGTTACAAAAACACCGTCGACGCATTTCTTCTTCTACTGTTCACTGTTTATCGACTTCCACTCTTGGTTGATAGTATCAGATATCTGGTTTCCAGCAGACGACACAGAGCATTCATTCCATCATCCATACATATTTTGGTCTTCCCAAGTTGCTGTTAGGTCAGTCACGAATACACTCAGACCCTGACTGGTAAGCTCTTGATCGACGGCTTTCTAGCATACCTTAGGCATGTTACTGATATCTACCAACTGTTCCTAGTCCTCATACTCCCTACTCCGTTATATGGGTTGGAGGCAGCCCACGTCGAATATCACAGCAATGGACGACACGCCATCTTTGCGAATCGCCAGATTCGACAATGCCGTCAAAGGATGCAGAATTAGGAACTATGTTTATGCTTTCGGACGTATCCCCCTCTCAACCTCGGCGCCCGTAGCCGGTCAGGGACAACCATCGTGCCCTCCGCCAGCCATCAGCTGGACACTGCCTGCAGTGCCTGGATGCCCAACCAAGCACATCACCTTCGACGGTAGCCCCGCCTCAAGATTCGGCGAGACTAGTTTAGACGAACTGGTGTCGGATTGCGATCCTTCATCTTACGGAGGAAACCCACTGAGTTTGGATCAAATAGGACAAGAGTGGATAGACGCGAGAGTGCGACATGGACGAGAGATGAAACTCAAACCCAGGTATCTGTCGACCACTTTCAACGTTCACGCACATGGTATTATAGCAGCCGTTCTTGCAAACTTGGCGCCTGCCTGTTGTACAGAGGACCTCGGGATCTCAATAGAGCTCTCTGGGCTGCACATCTATTCTGGACCCCGTGGACTCTCACCGCCGGGGTTCTTTAAACCCCATGTTGACACCCCGCAAGGACGCACGCATTTTGCCTCATTGGTGGTTGTTTTGCCCACGCGTTTCGAAGGTATGCTTCACTTGTTGCAATATACTGCCAGTGTTGAGTGACGAGTAGCTAATGGACCTACCTGCTGCGATTCTACAGGAGGCGACATGAGAATAACACACAACAAAAGAGACTACCCGCCGTACCAGACGCATGACGTTATCTCCGCGAATGGGCCCTGTATCAAATGGGTCGCCTACTACAGCGACTGCCAAACCGAACTCCTCCCTGTGCTTGTCGGACACCGAGTTTCGCTCGAGTACCGGTTGTACATTAGACAGGAGTCGCAGGACAGACCGGCGCTCGATTTAACGCTCCCCCGACTTGGCGACTTGCAGCGATACGAGGTCCTGACCAGGGCGGAAGAAATGCTCTTCTGCTCCAGCTTTATGCCAAACGGCGGCATCCTCGGCTTCTACTGCGCGCACCTTTACCCTACACCAGTGGCAGCGCACGGGGGGCCGCTAGAGGTGCGCCAAGAAGACTCGCAACACATCTTAAAAGGGTCTGACGCGACCCTGTATGTCACCTTCCGCAAGCTGAAATGCTTCGTGCACGTGGTGTCTCCAGACGACAGTGGCGCTGTCGCAGCAGCAACTCGATACGCCACCCTCGAGGACCTGACGGGAGCACTCCTGGCCGAACACCCAGATGCACAGGCGGTGGTTCAGGTTCGTACTTCTCTTTATTGAGTATCTGAAGATATCAAATGGCAATCTGACATTCAGGTTAGAGCAGGGAATTATGGCGATATCAACAACCATTGATCCGGGTCCCTAGCAGGGCCTTTCAGCTCGTCAAGTGGTTTCACCCACCCGACGACTCTTTCTCATGGACTAGAAACACTGTGTCTGATTCCCGGTCGAATGGCGTCAGTGATGGCGGTAACGGCAAGACGCTATGGCGTTACGGCACACGGGCGTTACTTGTAGTGATTCCTACTTGGGTCTCCCGCAATGTTTCAATTGAAGATGTAAGAGAAGAGGTGCGCAGCAAAGGGCTTGACCCCCATTTTTGAGAGAATGGTCGAAGGGGCTGATAGAGTTTCCGCAATCCGCACATGTGGCAAGGATGAGGAGGGAGTTTATTGGACTTTGCTTTGGCTTGGTTTGCTTCGAAGTTAGTATATCATAGACTTCAGCGCGGAATGGAGCTCATTCCTGGAAACGATGGTGAGAAACAAGCTTAAGTGACGAAGGCGTCTCAAGAAGCGAATCTGACATGCACGATGAACCTTAAGATGTGCATTCTGAGGTCCACTTCAAGGTTCCAATATCAAATGAACTTACACCAAGGTACCTTAGTCCAACGTCCGAAGATACCCGTCTCATCCTCTTGCTCGCCTTGTATTAATAGCCGACTGCGTGGTAGTCTTCTCTTCTCCCAGTCTTCCGGACTCTTCCCACCACCTTGATAATTCCCCATCAATCCGTCAAATTCCTCTCGTCTACGATACTGACCAGCTGATATCACCACAAAGAAAACCACACGTCCGCTGTCCAAAAAACCGCGTGCAATACACTTATGGGTGTTGTACCTGGAGTCAACTTGTCTGAGCGCCACCATCGAGCTGCCACTCGCAAAGCCTTGAAGCAGATGTGCCGAAGTTTGGAGGAACACGGACTCAACGTGGATCAGCCACCTCAAAAGAAAACCAGGAGAGCAACCGAGCCGCTGCTCATGGACGAAGATAAAGGCAACAGCAAATACGACAATAAGTCGAAGGGGAAAAAAGCAAATCATGCAGAAGATGTGAAAATCCATCACTACGACAAGAGAGTCTCTGCTTCACTCTTAAGAGAAATCGAGGCGCTCCCTCCGCCGCCAGTTCCCAAAGTCGCCCCAGGGATGAAACTGTGGACAAACTCGAACGTACAGATGCCGCCATCACCCTCATCTTCATCCCGGGGCCCATCGACACTTCTATGGACACCTCCGTCGCCACCTAGGTTGCCAGTGGAGGCGCCAATGACGTCCACATCGACGCCATCCACATCACCACGCATGTCGCCATGGAGCAGGTTGCTGAAAACAAGATCGTCAACGCGGTCCTCGCGGTCCTCGCGGTCCTCGCGGTCCTCGCGGTCCTCGTCGCCCTCATCGCCATCGTCGTCGCGATCCACCTCGCCACCAGTATGGTCCCTGGACTCGCCCTTGTCAACACCCCCATCGTCACGATCGACATCGCCAACATCTTCAACAGGAAAAGTCGACAAAACATTTGCACCTGAGACATCACAGTTCACAGAGCCTCAGCCCCTGGGCCCCGGTCCTGCCAATCCCTCCCCCGGATCTCCCGGTATCATCACCAAACACCGCAAAGAATTCGAATTACTGTTCAGAGTCAGACTGAGGAACGAGCCTCCTCCACCCTCTTCTCCCGACACTCCCAGCAAAGCCGTCCAATTCCAAGCACCAGCCCCATCTCCATCCAGCACATCACGTCAAAGATCATATTTAAACCCAGCCCTGCCCTACCTGCGCGATAAAACCTCCATCTACTCCACCAGCAAAACCAGGAGCAGCAACGCCGCCGCCACCAGACACCAACAACGCCCATACATCCCCCACCTCACCCCCTCCCCACCCTGGCGCCTCCTCCTACTCCAAGGACCGGACAGCTCCCGCACCCTCACCTTCGTCCCGCACAACAACCACGCCAACCCCGTGCCCTGCAAACCCGCCACTCACGTCGACACAGTAGCAGACCTGAGACGCGACGGCCATCCCCCGAAAAAGAACCTGAAGCAGCAGGTGACGTCCTCGCACACCGCGCCCAGCCCACCCGCGACCTACACCGACAGAGCGGCAACCCTCCGATACATTCTCAAATCCAGGCAGGAGGTGCGCTTCCTGCGCAACAGGGACCCCGTGCTCCCCGCGCGGCACAGGGAGGTCATGGTCCCGCCGAGTTTCTGCTATGCGTGTCGCAGGGCCGGGGATGTTGGTGAGATATGTGGCAAGCCCGCGGTGGAGCTTGAGCTCGCTGATAAATATGATGGGCGGATTCATGAGGGGAAGATGGGGTATGGCGCGCTGTATAAGACTCGGTGGTGGAGGCACCAGAGACCTGAGTGGGATAGATCTTTGGGGGAACCTGCTTCTTGGCGGGAGAGTCCTGGTGTGGAGTTGAGCAAGTCTAGTGACGGGTTGAGGAGGTCTTTGTCGGACCGCGGTGTTGGGGGGTTCTGGGACTTTTAGAGATGAGATGATCGAGCGTTGGATGAAGCTGGTTGTTCGGAGGGTGGACGAGGGGACTGGGGAGAGATCTCGGTAGCGGAGGAATAGTTTTTAGGGTAGGAGGATTATGCCGTGGGTGGACGGGCGATTGGATGTGTGAGTGAAGAACGATTGGGATGAGGTCAGTGACATGTATCGCAGTGAATTTGACGGACGGGTTTGATGAACTGGTTACGTATGACTTGTCGAATATGGAACGTCCGGACTTGGAAGATTGACGGGGAGAATGAAGGATTTATCTGGAGACAGTGTGTGACGCGTCAAGGAGCAGCGTCAACATATATCAACCACCGAGACATACATAAACTATTCGCCAGAAGAGCTTAGATTAAACGACTATGGCTTATAAGTGCTCGCGCAATGCTACCGGACTTCCTATCGGGCAGTATGGATCAGCAGATCACGGAGGCAGCTTTCAATGTAGAGTGTAGGGAATTGTACTTCATTGGGGAGGTGCTGAAGAAGGTTGTTGAGGATGGTAAGGTAGCTTCTCGGGAACAGCGCCGTTACCTTATATTCGAATATAAACTGCCTACCTCTATAGTCTATCCACCCTATAAGCGCCAAGACAAGCTATGCCTCCACCTCCCAATCACACAAGAACCTCGCCTTCACCTTTCTCCCATGCAGTCCCTCCACCTTGACCGTAACCTCCTCTCCCGGCACCATGTCAATAAAGTTGTCATCCCAGATCGCGTCGTCGCCCTCGTCCTCGGGCACAGCCAGAACAACGCCTTTAGCCGGAGCGTTGGCAGTCAGGACGACTGCCTCACCATTGTCAACCACCTTGATGTCGACCCGGAGGTCCTTCTTGAACCTCAAATACTTCAACGGCTCCGGCCAGCTGACCCAGTGCGCAAGCACCTCGCCGCTCCCCGCGTCCTTGAGATAGACGACCACGGCGGTGTCTTCCGCACGGGGGATGTCGAACTCGGCGAGCTCCGTCGTGCGGTTCGGCGCAAGCGTGACCTTGATCTCGTCCCTCTGGAGAGGCACGCTCTTCCCGGTTTCGATATCCCAAGCAGCGAAGCTTACGACTGTCTCGACGGGATGCGTAACTCCGCTGACGGCCCACACCTCGGCTCTGTGCTTGTCTGGGGGGTAACTGCTGACGATGCTGGGGGGCAAATTGGTCACGGCACGCTCGATACCGATCATCATGGGCGCCAGGGCGCGTTTGGTGATGAAGAAGGACGGTTTCCGGTGGAGATCGACATCGACCAGAGCCCACGAGGTGCCGGGCCAGATGTCGTTGAGCTGCCACACCAGCACGCCCGCGCAGTACTCCTCGCCCGGACCGCGGAACTCGCGTCGCCAGAGGTTGTAGGCGTATCTCATGGCCTCGGCCTGCAGGAACTGCGCGCAGTAGATGTAGTCCGCGAGGGGCGACATCCTGAAGCGGTAGTTCTCGGCCATGTACATGCCGTAGCGACGGACGTTGCCGGGGCCCTTGTCGTGGGCGTCAAAGGTGCGGGATTGGGAGTGGCGTTCGCGGGGGTCGGTGATGGCCTTGTTGATGGTGCGGATGTCGGGGGGAGATTCGAAGCCGAATTCGCTGATGAAGCGGGCGGTGAACTTTTTATAGTCTTGGTATGGGTGCATGGGGCCGTGCCAGACTGTGTGAGGGTCAGTTTCCAATTCTCAGCTGTAGGGTTTTGAATGCTTCCACCGCACACATGGGCATAACTTACCATTCCAGATGTGGACGTCTCCGACAGTGCAATCGTTTGAGTCCTCCCCACCGTAAGGACTGCTCCGCCAATACGGCACATCTAGAGCCAATCTCTCGCACACGTCTGGCAGGGTCCGCTCATAGATTAGTCTGGCAGGGAAGTTGGTCTTGTCCCACGGACCCTTCTCATCCTTGTAATCCAACTCCCATCCGTGCATGTCCGCAAGCATGTAGTCCTCGTTGTTTCCGCACCATAAGGCGAGTGAAGGATGGTGCCTGACACGCTTGACCTGCTGCTCCGCTTCATGCCGAACATTGTCGACGTAATCGTCCGAGGCGGGATAGTTTCCGCAGGCGAAGAGGAAATCCTGCCACACAAGAACACCCTCGCGATCGCAGGCATTGTAGAAAGCCTCGTCCTCGACGATCCCGCCACCCCATACACGAATCATGGACTGGTTCCCGCCTTTGGCTAGCTTCACCCATGTCTCATAGCGCTCGGGGGTCATGCGAGGAAGCATGAAGTCACCGGGGATCCAGTCCGAACCACCGCAAAACAGGCGGATGTTGTTGACCTCGAAGACGAAAGCCGTGCCCTTCTGTTTCTTGAGAGGGTGCTGTAACAATCGAAGGCGACGGAGACCGCAGCTAACACCGGTCGAACAGACGTTGGGAATACTTGCTGTCACCTTGTACATGGGCTGGGCCCCGTACTGGAAGGTGTACCACAGCTCCGGGTTCTCGAGCTTGTGTTGGATACTGAATTCGCCCTTTGGTGAAATGGAAGCAGAGGTAGAGAGGAGTGATCTTCCAGATGGATCAATCAGTTCCACACTGACTTCCTGAATCGATCCTGGGTTTTCGACGGACCCCGCAATCGTGAGGTCTGCGGACTTGAGGTCGTCGGCAACATTCTGCGCAAGATGCAGATCGTAGATGCGCGAAACATATGTCTCGAGGTAGATGGGCCTCCAGGGTCCGGAAGTGTTGATGGAAGGACCCCAGTCCCAGCCCCAGTGATATTGGGCTTTCCGGAGGAAAAGCCGCTCGCTGCCGCCAAAGTGAATATCATCGTCTTTGCCTTTGTAACCGATGCGGTCCCGCTCCTGCCGCGAGAAATGGATGGCGCTCCTGAAACGCAACTCCAACGTCGACGCCTCGCTCACGCCCTTGAGCAAATTAGTTACATCGATACGGTGGGATATGTGCATGTTCTTGGAGAAGAGGATTTTTTGGCCGTTCAAGTAAACGTCGACGACTGTGTCAAGTCCCTCGAACACCAGAATAGCTCGCTCATTGTCTTCCAGATTGATAGGTTCGATGGCCTCCGTACGGTAGGTCCAGTCCGCTTCATTGACCCAGAGCGTGTCAATCTCATTACGGTCGATATAAGGGTCCGGAATCAGACCATGATGCAATAGATCGAGGTGGGCAACGGTGGGAAACTGAGCGACGGGAAGGAATTCTGCAGCGGTGCCGTCGTTCAAAGATGACGCCTGCTTGAACCGCCACCCCTTGTCGAGAGCAATCTTTCCGTGCATTTTGTGAACAATTGAAGAATGATGTCACGCGCCTCTTCAGTACGCACTGCTATGTGTGTGTGTAGCCGCTGATTTATACCAATCCTTTGCCTCTCCACGCATTTGCGCTTATGGCTATGCGCTATGCTATTTCAGGCACGGCGATCGTCCATCCGCCCCGAGTGGGGGTGAGGGTGGTCACGGTGGTGCGACTAGAGGCGGAAGGCAGTCAGCGCCGAAGCTATGTTGTCACGTTGTGTTGGTTTTAGGTTCTTCAAGATAAGGTCTACCTTACTGTGTAGTCTGCGACGAAGGATGAGACTAGCAATTGGCTCTTGGTCTAGGTAGGATAGGAGCCGATAGGCTATAAGTAGCCGACCCCAGATAGACGCAGTGCGGGGCCCCGCAATAAAGGAGGGGACCCCCGCGCCGGGTTTAACTGTTCGGAGAATAAGGTGCCAGGGTGCATGTACCCGCCTTGGTATGTAAGGTACTTACCTCTACCGATCAAGGCACCAAAGTTCATTTCCATGTAAGTGCACCACGCGCTTATGAGCACCACGTACATCGGAGGGTGACTGGCGCTGACAAGGCTTGACACCCGGGATGGCAGTCGACTACGAAAAGCCACGGCACTCGCATGGCTCGACGTCCGGGAAGGCAGTCGACTGCGAACGCCTCAGCGCTCAGGAAGGCAGCTGATGAATGTGTCTCGCCAGAATCAGTTGCTAAACCGGAATTCCCCGAATTCCAAAGCACTCTACGGACTACCCGCCTTCTTCGGTTCCATTGCCACTAATGTTATCCCTTGTTGCTCCTCGGGGTCGCGTGAGTCGTGACGGTCTGTCCTTTTACTTGTATCTGCCGAAGCAATGGAAGCATCATGGCTGAGCCATAGGAACTCAATGTTTCATACCCCTCAATCATCTATAAAAGCCCCCATACCTTCACCATGAGCTGGGAGTGTAACCTCATCCTGTCAAGCCAAACGAACATCGAGGACATCTCTGAACGAACGTCAACTCAAGACGGCAATGGAGATGACAACTACCCAGCAAGATGGCCACGGCCACGTCGAGAACACGGCTAAGGACCGTCAGGCAGAGAGCGTCCATCAGTCTGTCGTCAAGGCTGGCAACGCCGAATATGCCGCTGTGCTTGCCCACGCTCCACCGGGCGCTTGGTCACGGGGATCCATCAAGCTGTACCTGTGCTGCTGTATCGTGTACTTATGTTCCACCATGACGGGTTACGACTGGTCTTTGATGGGAGGGATCAACGCGCTGGAGAGCTATCACACATACTATGGCCTCGGGGAGAATGGTGCTGCGAGCACTGGTCTTGTCTTCTCCATATTCCAAGTCCGCATCCCATCGATTTGTCGTCTATACCAGTGCGTCAGCTAATCGTTGTCTAGATTGGTCAAATGGCCGCATCGCTCTTCGCCTGGTTGTCTGATTACAGGGGCAGGAAGTTCGCCATCGGTCTCGGTTGCGCAGGTGTGGTCGTGGGAACCGTCGTCACCGCCACCGCAAAGGACCTGAAAGTCTTCATCGCCGGCCGTTTCCTCTTGTCCTTTTTCGCAACCATCTCCACGACTGCCAGCGCGCTTTATTGTGTTGAAATCGCTCCTCCTATGTACCGTGGAACCATTGCTGGCATTAATACATTGTACTACATGGGCTCCATCATTGCAACCTTGTAAGCACCTCCAAAGTCTTTTAATCCTTCTCTCCCCTACATGGGGCTGTCCTCTCTGACTTCCGAGTCCCTCAGCACACTCTACGGCGCGAACATCCACCTCGGCGGCAACCTCAACTGGCGCCTTCCACTCTGGCTTCAGATGGTCTGCCCGGCTTTCGTCTGCATCGGCGTCTGGTTCATCCCCGAATCCCCCCGCTGGCTCGTCGGCAAAGACCGGCACGAAGACGCCCGCGCCATCCTGGTCGAATACCACGCCAACGGCGATGCCACGCACCCGATCGTCGAGCTGGAGATGCGTGAGATCGTCGAGTCCCTCCAGGCCGCACGCATCACCGGCATCAAGGACTTCTTCGACATGTCCGTCTTCTTCAAGACCCGCGCCCGCCGCTACAGGACCGGCCTGGCGATCGCCATGTCGTGGTTCGGGCAGTTCTCGGGCAACAACATCGCCTCCTACTACCTCCCCGTCATGGTCGCCCACGTCGGCATCACCAACACAAACACCCAGCTCCTGCTGAACGCCATCTACGCCATCACCGGCTGGATCGCCGCCACCACGGGCGCCCGCCTCATGGACGTCGTCGGCCGCCGCAAGATGCTGCTCGGGTCCACCATCGGCATGACCGTCTGCCTCGCCGTCGTCACGGGAACGGCCGCGGGCTACGTCGAGACGGGCTCCAAGGCCAGCTCCAGCGCCTCCATCGCCTTCATCTACGTGTTCGGCGTCGTCTTCGCCGTCGCCTTCACCAGCATGCAGCCCATCTACCCGGCCGAGGTCCTCTCGACCGACATGCGTGCCAAGGGCATGGGGCTGTTCCAGCTGACGGCCGGCGCCGCCGGGTTCGTGAACACGTTCGCGGCCCCGATCGCGCTGGAGAGGATTGGGTACTGGTTCTACGCCTTCTTCGTGTTTTGGGACGTGTTTGAGTCGCTGGTCATCTACTTCTTTTTTGTGGAAACCAAGGGGAGGACGCTGGAGGAGATGGACCAGGTCTTCGAGGCTAAGAATCCGAGAAAGGAGAGTACCAGAAAGGTCGCTGTCCGCAAGACGGACGTTGCCGGGGAGAAAGGGCTTGCAGTAACGCTGATCGAGGAGATCTGAGTGGGAGTGAAGGTTGTCTTCGTTGGCCGGGTAGATGAGGTCTTCGTTGTAGCCGTCATTGCCTGTCGCGGCGAAGAGCAGGATGTTCTTGGACACGGCAGCCTCAATGGCGTCCCGGACCTCTTTGGTCTCCTTGCAGCAGAAATATATAGAGATAATCTCGCTGTCCCATTTCTCGACTGCGTGTTTGGTGGCCTGAGAAACCTTGGAGAGGTTGGCATCCTTTTGGATGTTCTCGCGCTTCTCGCCTACCCGGGCAATACACAGATCAATTTGCGACACCAGCTGGAGCAAGATGCCGGCAATAAAAGTACCGTGGCCGTCTTTATCTTCTGCTTGAAGTAGTGGTTGACGTTGATATTCAGCTGGCTCTCGTGCTTCTTGGCTGCTTCCAGGGGCGGGTGGTACAATTTTTGTATTTTTGCTATACTTCGGGATAGGGCGAGACCAACCGTGACGCCGACGATGCCAAAAGCAATCGCAACGAGTATTATAACGACCTTTGGAAGTTGTAATCTAGAATATAAACCAGAAGCTATTTCCTTGCCTTAGCTACGACGATGACGACGACATGCCAGGAGACTCGTGCGGAACTGTATGCTCAGGCATAACAGCGAATGCGAAAGCAGCATGGCTCAGGGTCTCCCGCGTCTGGATCAATTATGTCAATACTTATATCCAATCTCCCAGCCCAGCCGTGACTGGCTCGAGGCCTGCTGCCCAGCCCTTCTTCCGTGTGCCGACACCGTAGTCCACCCCTGACTCAAGTTAACAAGCAGGTCAGACCGGAGCTGCGACATTTCATTGTGAAGGCATCGCGTAGGTAAGATTCCGCTCTTGCGCAATGACTTCTGTAGCTGCTTGCTCCAACCAGCATCTTACTTTGGTGCTCTCTGAACACACGATGGTGTCACGTCAGTTCGAACTTTTCCGCGAGAAAGTGAGCCATATCTACAAGGCTGAGATATCGCATACCGAGCTAAGGTACTGTACGTAGTAATGCTAGCCTAGCGCTTGTTTTCGTACCTGACTGTTGTGTGGGGCTGTATTACGTAAAAGCCCTGCCCCGGTCTGCATGTGTTGAGGACCCACTTAAACTCCCCACAGGAAGGCCCAGGCCAACGTAAAACCCATTTTCTTGAATCATTCATCAATCCACCCTTTGGCGGAACGATCATAAACGGTAACTAAGCACAAGCGCCGTTTATCGTGCGAGTCTAGACAAGATCGACTGGTTGTACTAGAGCCGCGAAATCGACGCCATGGCTCCGAACACTTCCACCCTCCTCTGGGGTGGCCGCTTTACTGGTAAGAAGGGTGTTTGTCTGGACGACCATGTGATGCTGTGCTAATAGTGGCGTCGGCGACAGAGTCGATGGATGGCCTCATGGTCGAGTTCAACGAGTCGCTTCCGTTCGATAGGGCTCTATACAAGGCCGACATCCAGGGATCCATTACCTTCGCCAAGGGCCTCCGTCAACTCAATCTGCTCTCCGAGAACGAGCTCGTCCAAGTCATACAGGGGCTTGAGAGCGTCGAGAAGGAGTGGGACGAAGGAAAGTTCGTTATCAGGGCAAGTATCGACGAGGACATCCACACCGCGAACGAGCGCCGTCTGGCAGAGCTCATCGGCGCCTCGATTGCAGGCAAACTCCACACCGGGCGCTCTCGCAATGAGCAGATTGCCACGGACATGCGGCTTTGGGCTCGACCCAAATTGGCCGAACTTGCTGCGGTCATGAAGGAGCTCCTCGGGGTCTGTGCGGCACGGGCCAAGTCCGAGATCGATATTGTGATGCCGGGATATACACATTTGCAGCGCGCACAGCCCATTCGCTGGTCCCACTGGCTGCTCTCCCATGCAACCTTCATCATGGGCGATCTGAAGCGCCTGGAGGGCGTCCAGGAGCGGATCGAATCGTGCCCGCTTGGCGTCGGGGCGCTCGCTGGGAACTCCTTCGGCATCAACCGCGGTTTCCTTGCCAGCGACCTTGGCTTCTCTACCATCCATCCCAACAGCCTCGCTGCAGTCGCCGACCGAGACTTTGTCGTCGAGATCCTGCAATGGTCGAGTCTGATGATGGCGCATCTCAGCCGCTTAAGCGAAGACTTGATAATCTACTCTACCGCCGAGTTTGGGTTTGTCAGCGTTGCTGATGCCTACAGCACTGGCAGTAGCCTGATGCCTCAGAAGAAGAACCCCGATAGCCTGGAGCTGATACGGGGTAAGACCGGCAGGGTCATGGGACAGGTAAAGTTCCGATCCGCAATTTCCATACTCGATATGCTTGAATTCTAACCCCAGTCAGGCATCGGGCTTTCTGTCTACGATCAAGAGCCTCCCATCCGCGTACAACAAAGACCTCCAGGAATCAGTTGAGCCGCTACTCGACTGTGTGAAGACCAGTTTCCACTCTCTCAGGATCATACTTGGCGTGCTAAGCACGCTCAAGATCAATCCTAATCGGATGAAATCCGCGCTTACGGCCGATATGCTGGCTACCGATGTCGCAGACTACTTGGTCATGAAAGGTGTTCCGTTCCGCGAAACGCACCACATTGCTGGATCTGTCGTTCGCAAGGCCGAGGAGCTGGGCGTGTCTATTGCAGAGGTGGGCTTGGGGGATCTCAAGCAGATCTCGCCGCTGTTCGACAGCGACGTTGCCCACGTCTTTGATTTCGAGAAGAGCGTGGAGAGAAGGTCTGCGCAGGGCGGTACTAGTAGGGCGTCGGTTCTAGCCCAGATTTCGGCCATCGAGGCTTTCCTCGCCAAGCAGGGAAATAGTTTGTAAAGAGCGACTGGCTAAATGACGCTTGCTACTCTTTGACTAGATGAGGCCGATTCCACTGCCTATTTATTTCCCTTATGTTGAATAAGAGAAAGGTCAAGCTCATACAAGATGAAAACGAGTGCAAGGACGTTATGAAAAGTTGGGCCATCCACTGCCTCCGCCGCCCGCCCCGACCAAAAGGAGGGTTTTTGTGTGTTGCTTGTTGGCTTCCCTTGAATTGTGCTTCCCTCTTGTTCAATGCCTAGCAGCCCGCCAACCTACCTCTTCGCTTGTCCACCTGTTATTCGCTGACCATTCTTCTCCTTTGGCGCCGTTCCTGCGTTCGGCATTTCTGGCCACTTCGCCTCTGGGAAATGCAGCCCATTCGGTACCCTTGAGGTTCGCAGCCCACTCCACCCCGTTCAGCCTCCCAGTCGTCCACTCGGCTCCCTTCAGCCTTGCGGACCATTCACTGCCATTGAGCTTGGCAGACCACTCTTCACCTCCTAGCTTCTTTGCAATCTGTTCATCTTTGCCGGGGGCTTTGGTGGCCCACTCGGCGCCGTTGAGCTTTCTAGCTGTCCACTCAGCACCGTCCAGCTTCGCAGCCCACTCGTCGCCCTTAAGCTTTGCAGCCCACTCGGCGCCATTGAGCTTTCCAGCGGCGCCCTTAAGCTTTCCAGCAGCCCATTCGCTGCCCCTTAGCTTAGCTGTCCACTCAGCACCGTCCAGCTTTGCAGCCCATTCGTCGCCCCTAAGCTTAGCTGTCCACTCGTTGCCCTTAAGCTCAGCTGTCTCAGCTGTCCACTCAGTACCGTCCAGCTTTGCAGCCCATTCGTTGCCCTTAAGCTTGGCAAGCTTAGCTGTCCACTCGGCACCGTCCAGCCTTGCGGCCCATTCGTTGCCCTTCAGCTTGGCTGCCCACTCGGCACCGTCCAGCTTTGCGGCCCATTCGTTGCCCTTCAGCTTGGCTGCCCACTCGGCACCGTCCAGCTTTGCGGTCCATTCGTTGCCCTTAAGCTTGGCTGCCCACTCAGCGCCGTGAAGCTTGGCCGCCATTTCACCCATGTTGCCCTTGGGTATTGTGGCAGACCACTCGCTTGCGTCAAGCTTCTTGACAGACCACTCGGCTCCCTTGAGATCACCAACCGACCATTCATGACCTCGGAGAACAGCATCCGATTTTTGACTATTAAGCTTCGCAGTGGTCCATTCTCTACCCTCGAGAGGTTCGGCTGTCTGCTCGCCTTTGATGAGCTTGACGGTCCGTTCAGAATCCTGTGGTTTATTGGCAGACCATTCCGCGCCACTGAGCGTTGGAGGCCCGTCTTTGGCACCGACATTCCACTCCGCTCCCTTCAGGTCCCTGGCCCACTCAGCCCCCTGAAGATGCGTTGTATTGGTGTTGGAGCTAGCCGACTGGAGAAGGGTCTGGCGACTTCCCTTGGAAATCTGGGCCTCGAATGGGTAAAATGCCTGATGCTGCGGGTGGACGGTGTAGAAGATTCTGGTCCAGAGGCCCACAAGACCCTTGGGTATGCCCCAAGAGAGCTCTTCATTTCTGACCCACAGACGCTGCAGCTCGCGTCTATCGCGCCCAAACCCGCGTCAGCGACTGGACTGGCGTGCCAAGAGACGTCGAACAATGGTGTACTTACCGATGGAGATGGTCGTCCCGATACTGGTCGCGCGCGTGAAGCACGCCGAGATTGTTCACCCACTGAACATCGCCTCTCTGCAACTTCATGGACACGCGGTTCTTCCTGGCGACAAACTCCAGGCTGTCCATGGCGTCCATCTGAGCCACCGTCAAGACCTTTGCGATCTCATCGTTGCAGAAGTCGCCGTAGCCCGTGAAGAGACGCCGGGAGTACTGCATCATCAGTTTGTTACGGTGATAGAACAGGACCGGCCTCGGCGTGTAGGCATTCTGATCGAATCTAGAAGAGGTAAGGGGAGATTAGTTCTTAACTCGGCCTCTCCTCGTTATTGTCAAAGAAAAAAGAGAAAAACAAAAATGTTTCTTCTCTCTCATGAGGGTAGCTAGGTGGCTGAGTACATACGTAGCAAACGGCCAGTCGCTGGCAAGCACGCCTAGCACATCTGGCCTGGTCTGTGAGAGCTGGTTATAGATCTGACCCAGGCTGGCCAGGTGCGACGCCCCGCCATGGGCAGAGGTATCGATGCAATACAAGGAGACGACATCACCAAAGTCGGTGTGGAAAGCTTGGGCGTCGGCTAATATGGAGTTGACTTGGTCAGGAACATGTCTTGGATAAGATTGGGGATAGGAGCTAGATCGGTATCACGTGGTGAAGACAGTGGTGAGAAGTAAGGCTGCCAGACGTACAAGTGTATTGGGCTGTGCCAATGGGGATGTCGGGCTTGACAGCAGCGACGTCTTTGATGTGCCGGACGACCAGGTTGCCGTCTTTGTCCTGGAGGCCGCGCATGCGGCCCAGCCACGAGGCCAGGCCAACGTGGATCACCGTGTTCTCCTCTTCGGTGTACTTGTGCACGGGAATTCCACGAAGGACCGCGAACCCTTTGCCATGGTAGATATCAAAGGCAATCTCGTCTCGGATCAATGGTCCGAGCGTAGGCAGTGGGAATGTCTCGGGGCTCAGATAGCCGTTTGGAATATGCATTCCTGCTCAAACGATTAACATGTTTAGCTAATATGAGCGGGATCAAGCTACGGCGCAGATACAAAGGAAAGAGGTGCGTGCTGGGCGCTGAGGACCAACCTCGAAACATGCGGACGGCCGAGTCCAGTTCGGCAACATGTTCACTGGTCAAGTGGATAACCCACTCCTCCTCCTTGAAGCTGCTTCCATCCCACACCATTGCAGACTCGATCTTGTCTGGGAACCCAGCCGGCAGAGAAGCCTGGCCAAGCTTGGCCGCGGCAACAAGCTTGGCTCGGGCCAAGAAGTTGGCGTGGTCAGCATCGTAGGCAATGGTTGAGAGTGCGTGAGGCATCTTCTGTTTCTTTCGAGACAACACAGCTTGCCTTGATATGTTGAGGTTACTAAACTACAGTTGTCTTCTGCTAAATCTGGAGGTGTAACCGTGAATGGTGTCGGATCCGCAGCCAGCTAGCGAGACAGCTTCAAGGCTAATATACCCCTAAGTGCCTAGGTAGCTGTCACATGCCCCTGAGCAATAGCGGCAGGAGCAGGGTAACACAAGGTAGGTAGAGGTAGGTAGAAGAAGCGGGGTATCATAGGCTATATCGCGGAAGGAGCGGTAACAGAGGTTATACGGCGTCTTCTGACGTGGTCTTCTGACGTGGCTCATGTCGTGTCACCGCGGGCTGCGATAAGGATTCGCTATATCGCTGAAGGAGCGGGATAACATACCAGGTAGGTTATAACATTCTTGCTGACAGTGCCTCATGTCGTGTCACCGCGGGCTGCGAGAGGATTCGCTATATCGCTGAAGGAGCGTGATAACATACCAGGTAGGTTATAACATTCTTGCTGACTGGGGTGACAGCCTCATGTCAGCTCTCTGAGTGCTGCGGTATGATTCGCTAGACATATATCACTCAAAGAGCGAGATAACGTAGGTCATAAGGCGTATTCTGACAGTGGCTCATGGCGTGTCACCGAGGGCTGCCATATGATTCGTTGCATATACGCGGCGGTCATTGCCAATACATCTGAACTACCCATAAGTTCTTACGACATTCACTCATCGGCTGTCGAAATATCGAGAGATTTGACAAGCAAACGCCTTGACCAGTCACAAGACTGTACCGGGAGCAACGGAATTCTCGCCATGTCACCACCGTCCAGGATGTTTGTCGCCGCCGCGGTACTTTTCCTGTTCGAGTCGCACGATCTTCTCCTCTTCCTCCCCAGACTGCGGGCTTTAGAGGCGAGAATCTGTCACGACTACTACGCCTCCGAGCCCACCAAGTCGTTGGGGGCGTCCCCAGTTGATGAGCTTGCCTGCAAGATCCCTCTGATTCAGTCGCGCCTTGCCATGCTACGTGGATGGCAGGTGTTTCTTGATGCCATTCCTAGTAAGTCTAGACGCTACATGTACGTCACCTGAGTCACGACACACCATACTTACACCACTACGCAGCCATTGCACTTGCGACGACTTGGGGCTACATTGCCGACCGCATCGGCCAGCGGGTGGTCCTTGGAATCAACTGCCTTGGCAGCATCATTTATTCAGCGTGGTATTTTCTCGTCTGTAAGTATCTTCTTATTCATGTCTCCTACGTCTCGGACTTGGATCAAGCAGACCAGACAAGCTAAGGTTAGGGCGCTCGAGGCTTCCGTCTCGACTCGCAGCCAATCGAGTGGATATGGCTCTCGTCAGCCGGTTATCTCTTAGGTGGTGGCCCGCGGCTTGCGAGTTCTCTTGCATTGGCCTTGGTGGCTGGCGAGGGAGAGGAGTTGCAACGGTACGAGGTCGAGTCCGTCCCAGCACAGCTTCGTTGACTCTAAGCCCCTCGACTACAGGAGTCAAAGACTCTTCTACACGTACGCGGCGTTTCTTTTGAGCGAGCTCCTCGCTCCTAGCATTGCATCTTTGGCCCTGGCCCTCTCAATCTGGATCAACATTGCTCTCGCGCTCACCAGCCTGACGGCCGGATCCGTGCTGGTCTTTAGCATCAAACCTCTTCCTCGAGACGATAAGCGCACGCCTTCTCCCTTGCCAGTAAGCGGAAGCAGGGCCACCCCACCTCTTTCGCCGGTCAGCCAGCTTGTAGAAGCAGAATCGCCCCAAGCTACGTCTACGCTAGACTCGAGGTGGAAGAAGGCGCGCGTCTTTTGTCACTGGCGTGCCCTCGTACCTCGACTGGATCGATTAAAGAAACACCCCAATTCTGTCTTCACCCTCTACGTTATCTGGATTGGCTTTCTAATCTGTCCCGTGAGGCAAATATTGGTTTTTGAGGTTCTGAGCCCCCTTGCCTCTCAACGATTTAACCTCAAGATCTCGGAGGTTCGGGAACCTTTCCTTTCAACTGTGACTGCTAGAACTCAACGCGCCTGCTCCCACCGCTTCTTTTCTGTTTCTTCTTCCCCCCCATTGTTTTCACTTTTCCCCGTTTATTATAAGCTAAAAAGAGATGTCGTCTGGCATAGCTGACCCAAGTTCAATACCAAGACAGGTTTTCTTGTTCCAGTTATTGCATTCACCAACCTGATTTTGTTTTCACTCGTCATCCCTTGGCTCATCCGGAAATTGACGCTAAAGTGCGGAATGTCGTCGTTCCGTGCTGACTTGGAAATCGTCAAGGCGAGTCTGGTCGCCTTGGTGGTTGGCTGCGTTTGTATTAGCCTGGCCGAGAACTATATTTTATTCGTCATTAGTAGGTGCTTCTATTTTCTCTGCCTCCCCTCATGGGCTGCCATGTTCCATGTATAAGACAGCATGCTCATCCCACTAACCACTTCCCTGGCCAGGCGTCATGATATTCGCCTCCGGGTTTTGCGTCCGGATTGGACTTCTGGCTCTGTACACAGCATCAATCGACACATCCGTGGTTAGCAAGGCTTTTGCTTTTGTAGCTACGTTGGAGGCATTGGGGGGCATGTTTGGCGGTGTTGCGTTCCAAAAGGCGTTTGCCATGGGTATTCGTCGTGGCCGAGGCTGGATGGCATTGCCTTTTTGGATAGGAGCCGTAGGTCATTCCTCAATATTCTATGCTGGTTGTTAGCAGTTGCCATTACTAACTTTGACTACAGGCATTATACCTCATTTATTTAGTGACCATCTCAAGCGTAAAGGAACTAGAAATCACAGAAGAGGCCCGGCAGCCTCTCTTAGGGAATGACACTGACGAAATGTAAAGAGCTTAGAATATATAAACACTTAGACTTCTAATTCTTTACTATGTAGTTAGTCTATTAATTATACTGGGGTGACGGCTGCGAGGCAGTCCCAAAAAAAAAAAGGTTATTAGGCGCGAGCCGATAAAACTGGGCTGCGCAGGTTTTAAGGTTTGTATCGACAAGCGAGCCGAATGGAGATGAACCTTCTTGAACTCTGAGGCCGTAGTTAGTCTATTAATTATACATTCAAAGAATACATGTAACGATCAGAGACAACGTTCTGATACACGATCTCTACCCACTATTAAGTACAGTCGTCCACAAACGTATCGTCACTAATGACATTGAGCTTCCTGGATTTGAGATAGACTACGAAAAACGCGACGTCTCGTTCCTGTCGAAGCCCATTTTCAGTCAGCTTTACGGCGAGCATGAGGAGATTAAACGCCTTAGAAAGGCCGAATTTGAGACATCCAGCATGGCAGAGCAGCTGCTGAGCGCACCAATTCAAGAGAGGCGAGTATGGAGCAAAATTATATATTACATCTTGTGTTGTTTTGCCTTGGCTGCTACCTAGTATACAGGACAAGCTGTTTCCAGGCGGACTTCAGATCTCCTCAGCTATAAACGGCATTTCCAAACCCGATGCCTTGCCTGCCTCTTCGAGACTCTGCAGTTCCACAAGCTTGGCATACTTTCCGCGCAGCCTCATAAGGTCGTCATGCGAGCCTTGTTCGACCAAAGTGCCTTGCTCCACGACGTAGATGACATCAGCATTGCGGACCGTCCGCAGCTTGTGCGCGACAATGATGGTAGTGCGGTTGCGCGACGCGACGTCCAGCGCCAGCTGTACCGCGGCCTCGGAGTGCCCGTCCAACGCCGACGTGGCCTCGTCGAGGAGCAGGATGGGCGTGTTGCGCAGCAGCGCCCGCGCGATGGCGATCCTCTGCTTCTGGCCGCCAGACAGCATGACGCCCCCGCTGCCCACCTCCGTGCCGAACCCGGCCGGGAGGCTTTGGACGAAGTCGAGGATGCTGGCCTCTCTGCAGGCCGCCTCAATCTCCTGCTCTGAAACGGCTTCGCGCCCGGTACCGAGGAGCAGGTTTTCGCGGATGGAGCCCTGATAGAGCACAGGGTCTTGCCCTACGAATGAGACGAGGGCCCTATATTTGGCCAGGTTCAGCTCTCTCAGGTCGATGCCGTCGATGGACACGGACCCTGAGCTCGGCTCGTAGAATCGCTCTAGTAGCGAGAGTACGGTACTCTTGCCACATCCACTGGGCCCGACGATTGCTACCGTCTGTCCTGGCAGCACCTCGAGACTAAAGTCTTTCAACGCATGCCATCCGGGTCTGCTTGGATATCTGAATGAGACCCTATCTAGCTTGATAGGGCCGCGGCAGTCCGTCAGCACGGTTCCATTACCGCTCCATATGTCTATAACAGGCTTCGCGTCCAAGAGGCGTTTGAAGTCTTGGCCGCTATGCTTTGCTTTGGTTATATCGGGGGCGAAGCTGAAGATGGCCCCGATAGACTGGCTGCCCGATACTAACGCGGCAAAGCACACAAAATATTGGAGCATAGTATAGCCTTCGTCAGCGATCAACGTTCCACCGTACCAGAAGGCGAGTGCGGCTACCAACTGCACCGCCGACTGCGAAGCTGCATACAGTGCACCGGTGTAGAATATCGAACGTAATGACTGCGCAGTAGCCCGGGTAGATAGGCTCTCGTAGGTCCTCAGCACGTGCTCTTCTAGACAAAGGGTAGATACTGTACGGGCCGCCGTAATCGCCTCAATCGCGTACGCAGTCGAGTCCGCCTCCGAGGCGCGCATCGTCGCCTCCCTGGACGACAGCGCTCGGAGTCGCAACCAGCCGCAGCCAAGCACGACGGGAATCGTAGCCGTGCATACCAAGGCCAGTTTGGGCCCGATTATCAGACTGAGGATGATGCCGCCCACGATTGATGCGAAGGCTGTCAAGATTGCAGACAAGACAGCTCCTCCCAGACCCGACAGCTGTGTCGCGGAAGTGGATAGGATGCTCATCAAGGCGCCGGTCGTGTGTCTTGGCCGGTCAAAGAAGCCCGCATCTTGGCGGAGGAGCGACCTGAAGGCTCTGTCCCGCGCGCGGGATGTCAGGGCCTCGGAGCAGTACGCAAGCAGCGCCCCCTGGCCTGCCCAGGTGATGAAGGCGACTATGCCGAGCATGAGATACATGAGAGACCAAAAGTCGGCCTGCGAGCGAAGCAGCGGGAACTGCGCGGCTGGCAGGGTGAGACTGTCAAGACTGTTGGCGAGAAACAGTGATTGTCTGGGAAAGGACAAGAGCGTGTGCCTAGTTAGCACAGTGTTCTGACCGCAGTGGGGGGGTTAGAAGGGGAGGCTCCCTTATACTCACACGGGGTTTATCGCGCCTGATAAAAGGCAACAAACCAAGCCAATGACGGCATATGGTAGCTCGGGTCTGTTCAGGGCGGAAGCCATCTTAACCAGGGACCACAGGGAATACTGCTCTGAAGTCGTCACTACTTCCGGTATGATGTCTGGCTTCCTGTTCTTTCTGTCATCCGGTTGTTTCTCAAGGCTCAACGGAGCTTCGTCGCTCGCGTAAAGTGCCGTAGACGCGTTCGAGTCGCCGACCTCGCTGACGTTGTAGTCTTCTGCAATGCATTCTTTGGCTATGATGCCTTGCTGCTCCAGCGCAGTTGCGTAGATGCCGCCCGAGGCAGCAAGTGTTTCATGAGTTCCAATCTCCACAGCGCGTCCCTGAGACATGACGACAATCTGATGTGCATGGCGAACAGAAGCCAAGCGGTGCGTGATAAAGATTGTTGTCGTGCCTGCAGACGCCCGCTCGAGGGCCTCCAGCACGAGGCGCTCAGATGTGGTGTCAAGCGCAGCAGTAGCCTCGTCGAGAAGCAGGACTTTAGGGTTGTTGACAATGGCGCGGGCTATGGCGATGCGCTGGCGCTGCCCCCCGGAGAGCTGAGCGCCCAGCTCCCCAATCTCCGTGTCGTACCCGCGGGGCAACGCTTCGATAAAGTCATGAGCGTTGGCGATCTTGGCAGCCTGGATGACGAGAGTGCGAGACTCGACTTCGTCGTGTCGAGACTGGTCCCTTCCAATAAGGCCGTGGCGGATATTTTCGAATATCGAGCCCTTTAGAAGCACCGGCTCCTGGCTGACAAGAGACATCTGTTGCCTGAGCCAGCGCAAGTTCAATCCTCGGATGTCTACGCCGTCAAGCACTTGCGCCAAGCAAGCATTAGCTGCATTCCACACTAGAACTGACATATCAGCTGTATCGAAGTAATTACTGGGGTACCTATGGAGGGAGAGGGATGACTAGATCTGACTCACTGACTGAACCAGAGATTGGCTCATAAAACCGTTCGACAAGGCCAATTATACTGCTCTTTCCGCAACCAGAGGCGCCAATCACAGCCGTCATCTTCCCAGCAGGAAACAGAATGTCGATGCCGTCAAGTGTCAAGACTTCAGGCCGGGAAGGGTAAGCCAGCCTGACCGACTTTAGTGCGATCTCGCCTTGCACCTCGCGCGGGCGGTCTCCGGACGAATCGAAGGGGTTCTGCGGAGACTGACGCTTGATTGTTTCCAGAAGCTTGTGGGAACCTGCCAGTCCAGCGACAAATGCATTCGAATTCGGCGCTACGTTCCGGATGGCACGGGCAGCAATGATGATGGCCATGGAAATGACGATGACGCCCGCGGCCTGCATCTCGCCATTCAAGAGGAAGCGTGAGCCTTGCCAGAACGCGAGGCCCGAGCTCAAGTACATGATGCCCATAAACGTGGCAATCATCACGGCGATGGCGAAGCGGCCCCTGAGGCTCTGTGATCTCTCGCGTGCCAGAAGGTCGGAGTACTTGTCGGCGAGATGCTCATGGATGCCAGATGCCGCGACGTGCCTGTGCGAGCGCAGCGCCTCGTGGGCGAGGGCGTTACCCTGTGCCCGCACCTCCGAGGCCCGCTTGTTGTGGTAGACTGCCCTCCGCGTGCCTATTGCGTTGACGGCGGTCATGGCGACTGCTGTGCTCTGGAGGACCAGTGCCAGCTTCCAGTATTCGGCAAAGGCAATGACGAATGCGGCGGCACAGGTTGCAGCTGCTGTCAGCGTCAACGACAGTTTCTCCGAGATGGCGGATTGCAGGACAAGCGAGTCCGAAGTTAGGCTCGACGTAACCTGACCCGGCCCCAGAACGTCATAAAATGCCATGTTCTGGCTGAGTACGGCCTTCAGATAGTCTAGCCGGAGCCGCTGAGTTATGCGTTCGCCGTAGATGGAAAAGATGACGGTGGCCATGTAAATGAAGACGAAAAGACCAATAGCAAGGTAGACATAATAGAGAGCGAAGCGTGCCACCTCGGATTTGAGCTGGGGTCCATCAATTACACCGTTACTGAAGTCCTGGAAAGTTTGAACCAGTTGACCAAAGATGACCTGAGTTATTCACTTTCAGCATTCCTTTTCTCTTCATGAGTTTTACTTAATCCGAGAAGAGAGGGCGGATAGCAGGGGGTGGGCGAGTTGGAGACATACCGTGAGGAGCGGGTTCAGAGCACCTCCGACTAGGCTACTTAGACATCCCAAGATCAAAACGGCTCTATCGGCTACCGTGGCGTAGGCCAAGACAGTAGGGGCCTTGTTAGCAGTCGTGCATAAGCCATCCCGCTGTGTCGACAAGACACGCTTCTCGGCTTCAGTCAAGACTGCTGGCTGCTCCAGAGGTCCTTGCATGTTCTCTCTTGTATTGTGTCGTCATCTATTTGCCAATCCTAGTCCTGGAAAGTCTCACATCGTCTGGCCTGTCGCTTTATACGGGACTCAAACCAGGCGATCACAAGATGCAATGAGGGACTGGTCAATAAGGCCGCGTATAGGGGCGTATAGGCGAGGAGGTCTACGGCCCAATGAAAGAGGCTAATTACCCGGTCGTCTATTCGGCCTATGAATTTGCCGCCCTAGAAATCCTCCGGCCTCACCATGGCCAGACGGAAAGGCCGACCTGACATCAGCTCGGTGTGGCGAAAAGGCTGACCTGAAGCTTATCGGTCTGTGTACGCCGCACGCGTAATGATACTACCTCAAACGGGCCTTTTTCCTTTGGAATTCGTCATTTCAGGAATGTCGTGGGATTCAGCCCCCAGGATTTTGTACGTTGGAACTTTTGCTCGTTGGGTCGTCGGCTCGTCGGCTCGTCGGCTCCTCCGCCCTCACCGAGGAGCACAAGCTGCCTTTGCTGTCGTTCTACGGCGTACGGCCGATCCCTGACATTACGTCTATAAATATATCCTTTCGTGTCCAGAAAGAGTGTTCATCGCACAGGCAGCAGCCCCGCTACGGATGACGGTGACTCAACTGAACGTAAGGTTATAAACCGCGCGGTGTAAGCCAGTTACACTTCTTCTACTCCTTGCTGTCAACCCCATCATCTTTTATGCTATGCAAGCCAGGTAAAGGGGAAATTAAGTCGACGCGGAAACACATAGGAAACGTCCATCATGCATACAGAGGGCGGGAGTGCCCGAGAGGGCCATGTTCCCGCACCTGACACGCGTGACAACGATCCACAGGTTGACCTGAGGATTGATGATGCTCAACGTCAGATTCGGGCCAATATTGGACCAGATCATTGTCAGTAGCTTGCTGCCCGGCAGAAGTTGTGTTCATGCGCTGGAGCTTGAAGGGACTGACTCAAGATCACAGATTGCTTGTCTTTCCGGTTGGACGTTGACGAGAAACTCATGGCGGGCTTACCCGGAGACTCAGACCTTGATGTCTATCAAATGGCCCTGAACTGTGACCATTACGATTCGACGCAACATCACGACCTCTCGTCTTTGGAAGATTTCAACAGAATGAAGCTCAGCTCATGCCATACAGTCGCCGCCGCGGGTCCTCATAATGCCAGGACGGAAGCTGTGACGAGCTTTCTGATAGGCTCCCTGAAGCACTCACTCAAATGCCACCGGGGAGACGTAACAGCTCTGCTGTTTGTTCCCAACAAGCCTGGCCGTCTCGTGAGATCGGACATACTCGAAATCCGGCTGGCCGACTGCCCTGTCCTTGAAAACATCACGACTTTGGATAGTCCCGAGGCAACACTCACCGGAGGACGTGGCACACTGCCGCCTCTCAGCAAGGTACTGGCAGCATCTGTCGGGGCCTGTCTTCTCTCGAAAGATGCAGAGCGCGACGCGGTCTCGCGCGAACTGTCCAACCGCCTCTCACTGCCCGTACTGCAGGATCGACCTCGGACGAGTCGAACGGTCGTCGTTCTTGGGTACGGCAGGAATCCCTCAGCGGGAGCTGGCGTGTTCATGGCGGCAAGGGCACTGGAAATCAACATCCTTGCTCTGGACCGGCCGGGCCATTGGCTTTCGAAACCGGAATATGCAGCCTGGCGCGACGAGTTCATCCCCATCGACCGCACCCTAGACGCGGGGTTGCCGGATCGGATCCTTGCGGCGATTGGAAAGTATGGCAAGCCTGTTCACGGCATTGTCAGCTACTTCGACCCCTTACTTCCCGTGGCAGCCGTTGTGGCCGGCAGGCTCGGACTACCGACAGCACCCGTGAGCGCTTACGAGGTTGCGGCCGACAAGTTCAAGACTAGCGAGGCCGAAGGCCACCCAGCCCGTCGCCTCTCCAGTCTACAAGAAGCGCTGGCCGTGGCGCGTTCGGGGCGCGACGGGATTGGATACCCCCTCATCATCAAGCCCTGCAGTGGGTGGGGATCCGAAGGCGTGTTTCGCGCCGAGGACGAGTCCGATCTCGTCCAGGCGGTTACGTCAATTGACTCGGACCGTCATGGCAAGAGCTTCGTGGTCGAGAAGTATTGCGACGGGCCAGAAGTGGACGCCAACCTGGTGCTCTGCGACGGCGAGCTTGTATTCTTCGAGGCTTCCGACGAGTTCCCCAAGGACGGCGACGGGGCCGCAAGGCGGAATGGACAAGCCCAGAACTTTCTCGAGGTTGCTAACATCCTACCCTCGGCGCTGCCGGCATCCGAACTGGAGACACTCAAGAGGTCGCTGCACAAGAGCCTGCTTCACCTCGGCTTCACGTCTGGGTTTTTCCACCTCGAGGCACGGGTCGAGAACTCGCGCGTGGCATACGCTGTGGGAGAGGACGGCCTGGTGGACCTGCGCGAGAGAGAGCAGCGCGCTGCCCTCGACCCGTCTGCCTGGTTGATCGAGATCAACGCCCGTCCTCCCGGCCAGCAGGCGGCCTGGGCATCGCGCCGCACCTACGGCGTCGACTTCTGGGGCCTCTCGCTCGCATTCGCGCTGGGAGACGGCGCAACCGCCCGTGCTCTCGCCGTGCCGTTTCGGTCCAACAGCCAGTACTGGTGCCAGATCGTCTTTATTCCTGCCCTCCGCGGTGGCATGTTCCAGTCCGGAGATGTCTGCCAGGAGCTGCTACAGCGTCGTCCCGACCTAGCCGGCAACATCTCGCAGAGTCTCTGCCTCCTCCGGAAGGGGGACCACGTCCCGGAGCCGAGCCGCGGGGTGTTTACCTGGGTTTCGTATTATCTGGTCTTCTCCCGCACCAGCCGTCGGCATCTTCTCGAGGTCGCAGAGGAGGTCAGACGAGAGACACGTTTTGTGATTTTGTAGCCCGGCATATCTTCATTTGCAATAGATAGATAAGTAGAAACCACTGGCTCGCTCTTCCTTCCACGTCGTCATAGCAATGCCGGTCGCGTTTGATGAATCCGAAATAGGACTGTAAGAGTCCTGTCGGACACTGCCCGCCGATAGCATCTTCTGACGGTAACTTTTGAATCCTTGCATTTGTGTTTAAACTGATTAATTGTGATTCAAAAGCTGTCGAGGAGCGCAGGGTTCTCCTGCAGCGCAAGGCGGGCCGGCAAACTAGAAACTCTAACTAAGAGCCCATATGGGCGGAGACGCGGCTCATTAAAGACGAGCAGCAGGCTGTAGGAGTCGCTGCCGCGGTCCTTCAGGCGGAACTCCACCTGGTCCTTGTACTGTACGAAATGCTCGTTCAGCAGCCGCACGCTGTGCTCCATCTGCGCCTTTGTCAAGCTGGCATGCACCGGCCACTCCCAGTGACCGAGGCCTGGGTAGGGCCGCAAGGGACCCGCGGTTGGCCTCTTGCCACAGCTTCTGCATGACCTCCTGCGGCGGGAGATCGCGGACTCCGACTACCCTGCCACACGTGCCACCCGCGCCACCAGACGCCGGAGTGCCTTCATCCTTCTGCTTTCCCTTCATGTACTCCGTGAACAAGTTCAGGCCCGAACTCGCCATACGAGCCGCCCGTTCCTTCGACTCCTAATCCTTCGCCTCCTTATCCTTCGCCTCCTTGCGCGCCGCTTCCTCGTACGCCGCCTCCTCGCGCGCCAACTGTCCCGGTACCATCCTGTTGCACATGGTGCCCATGACCTCAACCTGAAGGGTCGTCGAGATCCCGATGGGAGTGTAACCTCGAGGCTGCACCGCGGGCGGACCGACAGCCGATGCCGCGGTTGCCTTGGGCTGACCTGTGCGGCCCTTGGGGCGTCCTGGCTGATCCTTGCCATCCGCAGTGCTCTGCTGCTCGTTCTGCACAGGCGTGGCGCTTACGCTTCCCTTCGCGTAGTTTGAATCCGCGAGGCCTTTGTTTGCCTCCGCTATTGTGATATCGCGTGGCGGTATCTAGCGCAGCAACAACTGTTAGCTTGTTTTTTTTTTCGCGATGCCCAACGCGACCGCGCATGAAATGGGACCAGTGTAACACGGGAAGTATCTAGGGAAGCGATCGAGTAGAGCTCATACCGAGTTGATTGTGGTTTTGGTTGTAGTCGTGGTTGTGGCTGGCAGGTTTGCCTTTGGTTCGGTCTTGTATTTAGAACACGGGCATTTCTTAGTGAAAATTGACTGGTGCTTAAGAGTATCGAAACCTCACCAGAGGCTCACCTTGCGAACCTGTAATCCTTACTTTGGTCTGCCTGTGCTATCTGACCTTGTACGCCACAACACTCTCCCGGGACACGACCGTATCTCGTCCCTCTCGACTCACTCTTCATCATCAGATAGTACATCACTACGTACAACTCAGATACACCACTACGTACAACTTCGAAACCACTGTCGCGATACCATCATGTCGTGGCTACAACAGATTCGCGCCGCACTGGAGAGCCCCGGAGTCTCTCTCTGCGAGGTCGACGTGGGCAACCACTACACGCAGGACTACTGGGAGGTCATCCACTACGCCTGGATGCGAAGCCGAAAGGTGCGACCCGGCGCCGCCGTCATCCACCTGTCGTCGAGCCTTATAGAAGCGTACGTTGCGCGCCAATGAGTCATGTCTCTGGCAGACGACAGCCTGAGCAGCCAGATTGTCGACATCGAAGATGTGCCGCTCGGGGCCGGACAGCTCGGCTTTAGGACTTTCTAGCACTTCACGCACCATCTGCTCTGCAGTCTCGACCGCTGGAAGTCGCGCGGAGAGAGGAAGGGGGCGCAGGCCATGATATCGTCTTTGACCAGCGGGCAGACCGTTATACTCGTCGATGAGATGTAGAGGCCAACTATGTGGTCCGAGCTACTGCTCACCCGCCTGGCGAGCGAACTGACCGGCAGGGTTTCGAGCGCCTTTGCTACCGTTATCTGTCTCTCTAGATTCGGCGGCAAGATACTAGAGGTGCTGCTGGCTCGAGATCCCTCTCTCCAACTCCTAACGGCAAAGGTCGCCTCCGAGGAGATCCACCCGGCGGACGCGCAGATCCTGCGTCTGCAGGACACTCGCCAGAGCAGGAGTAGGGTTGCTTTGGATATCTTGACGACGTTGAAGGCTAGACTGGACGTCGTCAGCTTCATGCCGCTGGAGGATATGACTGCCTTACAGCTAACGGTCGACAAGTATCACCGCCGAGAGCCCGGCAACGACGGGCGGTTCCGTATCTTCAACGCAATTATAGTCACTGCTACCGGAAGTGCCAATTGTACCCAGCGGTCAGTATCGACGCCAAGCTCGAAGGTTTTACCGTCACCGCACGCTTTGGAATCTTGCCAGAGGAATTAGAGAACCGCGTCTTGCGGTCTCCAGAGGATAGCAATCAACGGCTCGCGCTAGTGCCGGGAAGCGTGAAACAGGGCGAGTCCTCGGGAGCCAAGAGGCGGGAATCAGAGGGAGCAGACGAGGAACAACCGGAAGAGAACTCGGATACTGATAGCAGCTTCTCTTGGTAGGAGGCGAGATAGAAGTAGTTTAGTTGATCACTCTATTCACCCCTGAGTCTACTGCCAGAGTAAACAAACCCCTATTATTCTCAGCCACTAGGATTTCAACAGTATTCTCTCGACAACCTGCGCTCTCATGCACATACACTCCGCCAGACACTCACAGAGCCCATTGCATCTCCAATGAGCCAGTAATCCGCTTTTCCATCCGGGATCCATGTTGCCGAACCGAATGTTTTCACGCGTCGCACCCCCAACGCCCGGAGCAATGAGGCCCTGGTTCTTCCAAACAATGCTCTTTGGATCTGTGCCGGTATTCAACCACGCATATACACCCCCCTTGTCCGTAACCTTCAGATAGTCGGCCTTCCCGTCGCCGTTGATGTCCACTAGGAAAACATTGTCTCCATTCGCAACATCAACGCCAGTCGCAATCTTGCCTTGCTTCTCCCACGTCGGCGCTCTGGGGTCGGCGCCGCCCTTGTTCAGCCACGCGTCGACGGATCCGTCGCTCCAGAGGACGCAGTAGTCGGCCCGGCCGTCCCCGTCAATGTCGGCAAATCGGACGTTTTGCAACGTGGCTCCGCCGACGCCGGGCGCCACCTCTCCTACGCTGGTCCAGGCGGGGTGGCTCACGTCGCCCTTGTTGAGCCACACAGTGACGGCGCCGGCATCCGATACAAGCAGGTAGTCAGCACGCCCGTCACCATCCATATCCGCAAACCGGATACGCTCACGCGAGCCGCCGGGAACACCGGGAGCAATCGTTCCGAGGCTGTTCCAGGCGGGATGGTCGTAGTCTCCGCGGTTGAGCCAGGCGACGACACCGCCCTTGGAGTCCAGGAACAGGTAATCGTCACGTCCGTCTCCGTCAATATCTGCCAGGCGGGTATTGGGGCCAATGACCTCGGTGTCTAGATTGTTGTACCAGGCGTTCAAGGCGCCGTTGTCCGGGTTTATGATGACATAGTCGAAGCGGCGATCGTTGTTTAGATAGGCAAGACGCACGTTCGCACGCTTGCCGCCACTGACGCCGACGGCGATGTTGCCTAGCTCTCGCCAGGTTGGTTTCGTTGCTGAGCCGGTGCTCTTCCACGCGGCGATACCACCATTCTCCCACACGACAAGGTAGTCTGCACGCCCGTCTCCGTCGACATCGGCGAACCGCACATTGTCTCTGCTCGCACCGCTGACGCCCGTGTTGATTGTCCCTACGGTGCTGTTAGTAATGGATTCATTGATGTTTCTCCAATGGCACGGCCTCTTACCTAGATCGACTCTAGTCGGATTGTCGATGTCTCCCAGAAGCGAAACCGCTCGAACGGCTCCAGAGGCGGAGACGACGAGGTAGTCCGCCCGTCCGTCACCAGTGACGTCTGCGAATTGAACGGCCTGTCTAGAGGCACCACCAGAAGCAGGTATTATCTGTCCAGCACGGCGCCATTCAATATGGTCGGGATTGTTGATCGGACACAGCGCTCGGCTCCTCAGCAGAGAGCTGTCATCGCCACCCTCGCTTCTACGCGAGTCGGCTGGGCTTCTGCAAGTATTGATCCAGGCCTGGACCGAACCATCTTCGGCAACAAGCAGATAGTCGGCCCTGCCGTCACCGTCAACGTCGGCAAGCCTGACATTGCCTTGGTTTGCGCCCGACACGCCAGCGGCAAGCACTCCCACGTGCCGCCACGGCACGCTGGTCTCGCCGATGCCCCGGAGCCATACATCCAGCGCGCCCTTGGAGTTGATGAGCACGTAGTCATCAATACCGTCGCCGTCAATATCGGCCAACAAGACGTTGTCGCCGTTGGCGTCGCGGACGCCGGGAGCAACGAGGCCCTGATTATCCCACGTAATCAACATGCCGAAGCCCGTGCCCTCGCCGACCAATCCGCCCTTCCAGCCAAAGCCGTTGGGGCAAGTCGCCTCGTCCGCCGGCGGCGGCGGGTCTCCGGGGGCGGCGGGATCGCCGACGAGCCCCCGCTCCAACGCATCCAGGATAGCAGCGTACCAGACGTCCGCCATCTTGTCGTAGCCGCCGTCATTCGGGTGCAGGCCGTCTACGAAGTCGGAATGCTGAAGTATGCCGCTCATGTCGGCCAGGACGACGTTCTTCCCCTGGCTGCGGTGTTGGGCGACGACACCCTCGACGCCCTGGTTGAAGGCGGCCCGCTCGGGCTCGACCGTCTGCGACACGGCCATTATGATCTTGGCGACGATGACGACGGCGTCGGGGCACTGGGAGACGATTGTCTCGATCAGGAATCCCAAGCGCGCGGGGGCGTTGTATACGTCCACGTCGCGGTGGAGGTCGTTTGTCCCAGCGTGCAAGAGCACGACGTTAGGGCGCATGTAAAACGCCCGGCTGGCGAAGTCGTGAATCAGATCGATGGTCGCGCCGGGATAGCCTTCATTCTCATTGTCAGCCATGAGGCCGCTCACCTGGCTCCCTACAAAGTCGACCTCGTAGTCGGCCTCGAGCAGCTCGTGCGGCCTCCTGCGGTACCCGTTGCCGTCGGTGGAGAGCACGCCGGCCGTCAGGGAATCCCCCAGCGGCATCACGCGCAGCAGGGAAGGTCCCGCGGGCTTCGGGTCCCCTGGGGACCCATCGTCGACGCCAAAGTCAAAGTCGTAGTGATACAGGTAGTCGCAGTTTTCGGAGCCCCCGCATAGTCCCTCGGACCCTTTCATCGGCGAGGCCTTGCGCAGGTTGTCGGCAAACTGGCTGTCCTTGATGCCGATGGTGGCTGTGCCGAAGTCGTGCTCAAAGAGAATGTCGCGGATGCCGTCCGGGTAGCCGTTGTACGAGACGAGGGGGGATCTGATCCACACGCCCTTGTGGTTCTCGATGTTGTCGTCGTCGTCCGAGTTGGCGAACCGGAAGGCGTGCGTCGACCCGCCGGTTTTGTGATACACCACCTTGGGATGCGTGCCATCCCAGCGGACCTCATCGGCCGGGTAGACGTCGTAGCCGCCGTGCATTGAGACGGCCACGTACTCGGCCTTGTCGTCTCTGACCCATATAGCGATGTGTTCCCAGTCATGACGGTGCCCGCCGGCATCACGCACATGCTCGACGGCGACATCCTTCTCGAAGTAGTAGTCATAGAGGTAGACACATACCCCTTTGTTGCACCGCTGCCGGGAATAGGCGTTGCTGTTATCCAAGTCGGACTCGTCGCGGCAGTCTTCCGGCCCCGTCGTGTAGTCGTGACCGAGACCCTCGGAGACATGGCCACTTGAATCGATGGCTGGAACGTTGTAGCAACCATCTCTATCGTAGTCGAGGGAGGGTTGCCATTTCAAATCCTCTTTTGTCGCACGCTGCGGGAGAGCTTGCGGCGGGACCGCGGCCCGCTCGCGGAGGATAGCAGCATGCGAGAATGGGAAAATAAGAGTTAGAAGAAGCATTATCAAGACGCCGGGGCTTGTCGCAGTGACGCGCAAGCGACCGGGCAATGCCCCTCGGTGGTGTGCCATGGTCATTGTGAAGACTAACTTGACGGATGCCATAGCCCAATCACCTTTGAAACGTCCATTCTCTCTATTTATATATACATATCTTCCATACTGGGGCGGGAGAAGCAATCACAATGCTATATTCATAACGTTCTGGACCAGCAAAGAGGAAGACTCCCTGGCTGCATGATAAAAAGATGATGCCTAGATCATGAGGCGGCCGCGCTGAGTCGTTCTGATCAGTCTAGTGCGAGCCTATGCTGGAGCCTCGCTGGCTTGGGACTTAGGTCTTACAAGACTATAAGGCGGACCACTGGTTTGAATACTTGGCGGCATTGGCGATCAGGGAGCGGCCGCTTAAAGTCTAATGAATAGCAGAAGCCAAGAAGATAGGGCGCGGCGGGACTCTACCTGTAGTCTGTTAGCATTTAACGAACCATCGACTTAGAAAATTCTCCACTATACAGCACAAATGGACCAAGAAGTACCCGATGATGCAAAAACGTACAACATCAGGGATTCCCCGGTGGTCACCCACCCGAGTACTAGTCTGACGATTACTGGCTTATCTATGGGAGAGCGGACGGGATCCCGAGTTTTCCAGTATCTATGGTCGTACGTATCAGATCGTGCTGTTCAAACGGTCTATAACCAGCGTGATGGTTGAAAATCACTGGCGTGGCAATGCTCCTGAACCTGATGGACACCTCACATATGGATGACCCACACCCCAACAGGTCTCCATGTAGATGTTATTGCCGGCATCATCGCATCTGGATTTAGTAAGGTCTTTGAGACCACTCATGAGGACTATGAGACACTGGACGAAAATGTTAAGCATCGTGCATCATAGGGAGAACAAGAGCCCGCTCAATACAAGCTTTTACGCTCGCTAACAAGCTTTTCCCCGCGAAGCCACGGATTGCCTCCCTCCTCAGCAAAGTCAGGTTTAGCCTGCAATTAGGGGCTTTCCCAACGTCATCTCCGGCTGTTCGGGTTGCATTCCCTTGCTCCAACCAACAGTGTGCCTGCCCTCCCGCAATGTGTGCCTCCGAGGTTCCGCATTTGGGTGCCGCCCTTCTTACTGCTCTGGGGTGGTTCGTCCCAAAATCCGCCAATGGTCTTACACCTTTTCTCCGGACCCCCTCATCAGGACGACGGCAGCGATCCGGGGTACTGGTACGACGGCTGGCACTGCGATAGATGGGATAATATAAGAGATGTCGTATAAATATTTATCTAGACGCAGGTCAGATCTTGGATCTATGATCATCTATTCCTGCTTTGTGTGTTGGTTAACTTTGCTCTGGATCTCCTGTCTTGGCGTGTGACCCCTAACCAAACATGGCTCGCTCAATTGCAGCGCTCCTTTCGGTATCGGTCATTGTGGCCTCAGCAGATGCTGTTGCATTGTATGGGCAATGTGGAGGCATTGGCTATAGTGGCTCGACGTCGTGCGATGCTGGTGGAGTGTGCACATCTTACAACGCGTATTACTGTGAGCTTTCCGTCCATTGACAACTGTGCCCAGACAACGTGAAGGCGAGAGTCTAATACCCTTGCAGTCCAATGCGTTCCGGGAGCAGCGACACCAACAGTTGCCACGAGTACATCGCTGCCAGCAACGACAACGAGCACAAAGATCAGCGCCTGCATTACACGCACCACCTCAACCAGCTCCAGTCCAACAGCGACAGGAGCAAAGTACCTCATCACCTTGTAAGCCACCCACCTCCCTCCAGCCCGAGCACACGCTAACCCCCCCAGCGGCGACTCCTACTCCCAAACCGGCTTCAACATATCCTCCACCAAGCCCTCCGCCTCCAACCCCCTCGGCAACCCACCCCTCCCAGGCTGGACAGCCAGCGGCGGCCTGAACTGGGTTGGCTTCCTAACCAGCCAATTCAACAAGTCGACCCTCCTATCCTACAACTTCGCCTACGGCGGCGCCACCACCGACTCCGCCCTAGTCACCCCCTACGAGCCCACGGTCCTGAGCCTCGTCGACCAAGTCGCCCAGTTCAGCGGCAGCATCGCCTCCCACCCGTCCTACGCCCCCTGGACGGCGGCCGACGCGCTGGTCGGCGTGTGGATCGGCGTCAACGACGTGGGTAACTCGTACTGGCTCGCCAACGAGACGGTGCTGCTGGGCGAGATCATGGACCGGTATTTTCAGCAGCTGCAGATCGTGTACGATGCCGGTGCTAGGAACTTTGTGCTGTTGAGTGTGCCGCGTATGTTTGACCCCCTCGCCCCCTCCCCTTGTCCATACTTATCCTTCCCATCCATTCCTTGGAGTTAAAAAACTGACAAGCCACAAAAGCAATCAACAAAACCCCCATGATGCTAGCCCAACCCGCCGACTCGCGCACGCAGGAGGCAGGCGTGATAGCAGAGTACAACACCCTCATAGCGACGCGTCTGGCGGCCTTCAAGGCCGCCAACCCGGGCGTGACGGGCAAGGTCATCGACACCTCGGTCCCGTTCAACACGGCCATCGCCAACCCGACCGCGTACGGGGCGCCGAACGCGACGTGCTACGCCGCGGACGGGAACAGTTGTCTGTGGTTTAACGACTACCACCCTGGTATCGCGATTAATAAGTTGGTTGCCGGGGCGGTGGCTGAGGCTTGGAGGGGGAGTTTCTTTTAGGTGGAAGGGAGGGAGGGTGAGGGGATGGGATGGGGTGGGGTGTTGGGTACATAGCTCTGTGGCGGTTGATGTGTGCCTTGTATCATTGGAGGATATGACGGTCCGCGGCAGTTGCTCAACGTAGAAGAAAGGGGCAAAAGTGTAACCAAAACCTCAACCTGCGCCCGGAAGGGTATATATACGAGGGCATCTCGGCCTCCCAGGAAGCAGTTCTCTATCTCCAGAACCACACACTTTTGATCACAGCCATCAACTTCCCACATTTGAGCAACCTCTACAAGTTGAAGTTCCGCAAAAGGCCCGTCCTTTTTCGGCATTGGCGTCTTCATTTTGTGGAACTTGATGCCCTTGCCCTTGTTTGCTGAGCTCGGGCTTGGGAATCTCGGTGGTTATGATGTGGTTGGTGGAAGTTCAAGTACTTCAACTTCAAGTAGAGGTTGCTCTAATGTGGCAAGTTGATAAGTGTGATCAAAAGTGGGTGGTTCTGGAGATGGAGAACAGCTTCCTAGGCTTCGAAAACTATCCCTAGGCGCTGCGCGCCTAAAGAGGACTCTAGGGAACGGAGGGAATAGGAAGTTTAACGCCGATCTGACCTCTGATATTCCCGGGGACGGTTTGAGAAGCCTCGGCTCTGCCAAGTGCCGGATTCTATACCGAGCACTGGTATTTGTTCAATACTATAGTAGACTGGGTAATGGTAGTGGTCGGGATAGTAGTAATTGTCTTTGGAAATGATTCAACGTATCGTGTCTTTGAGCTCGGTTTGGTTTTGGATCCGGGGAAAGGAAGAAGTTTTTAGACAGGTTATATACCCTCCATGTTACCACCGGGCACCTCCGGTGCGGAGTGCTCTATTGCGTAAGACGTCTCAGAGTCTATATGTCCGGAGAGTCGTAGGAAGCGATACTTCAGCCGGCGTGACTCTTTACGGTAGTTAAGGTTCGGCGTGGCTCCGGAGTGTTAGGGAGTTCGGACGAGGTATTGTCTTTAGGATTAGAGTTGACGAGTGGCACTTACAAGTTACACTCGGGACGCTCTAGTTACGTTGAACAACTATCGCAATTGCCGGGTTTTGGTAGACACACATACTGAGTCAAATCCAATCCCGGAGACCTGGTAACTTCAAATTCTTTTAGAAGTTTCATTTTTGTACGAAGCCATAACAATTGCTATAAGAGTTAGACATCACTATATCGTGAGGGTGCAAAATGCAGGTGACAGGTCCAGTCATGAAACGACCTTCGTGAAGACCTGTCTGTATATACTCGCTATTGCTATGGTAGGTAGGCTATGTTCGAAAGAAAGTATGTACAATGTAAATGTGAACTTATCCAATTTATCCTGCACCGTGATCAAGCTACGTTCGGGTCATCTAGGATATCACCCCCCTGCAGCTCGCCAAGTCATCTCTCATTCAAGGTCATCTTCTCGTGTCATCGCTTAACCAGACGGGTTGCCGTTGAAAGCAAGCTTGTTGACAGTCCCACTCGGGATGCCAGAAAGCTTGCCCGACTGCGCAGTGCTAGCAATGTAAGCACACAGCGCAGCAGGCGTCTTCTTGCCGAGCAGGGTGAGCAGGTATGCGCCCAAGCCCGTGATGTGGGGCGTGGCCATGGAGGTGCCCGAGATGGTGTTGGTGGCGCTGGTGCTGCCGATCCAGGTGGACAGGATGTTTGTCCCCGGCGCGAAGATGTCGACGATGGCGCCGTAGTTGGAGTAGCTGGCGCGCGCGTCGCCGCTGGTGGTCGCGCCCACGGTGCACACGGTCGGCTCGCTGGCCGGCGACGAGTTGGCGGCGTTGGTGTTGTCGTTGCCGGCCGCGACGGCGAGGAAGACGCCCGCGTTGACGATGGCCTTGGCCGCGCTGTTGATGGCGGTCGAGACGCCGCCGCCCAGGGACATGTTGGCTACGGTGCCGTTGGGGCAGCTGCGGGTCTTGGCGTCCGTGGCGACGAAGTTCATGCCGGCGATGACGCCGGAGCTGTTGAGTGTTAGTCAAGGTTGCAGGATGCAGTTTGGGGGGTGGTCTTACGTGGTTCCGGAGCCGCTGGAGTCGAGGACCTTGACGGCGTAGAGGTTGGTCTTCTTGGCCACGCCGTAGGTGGTTGAGCCGATCGTACCGGCGACGTGAGTGCCGTGGCCATTGCCATCGGTGTTGGAGCTGTCGACGGCATTGTACAGGAAGGTAGCACGACCTCCGAACTGAGAGTGGGCGGTGTAGATGCCGGTGTCGATGACATAGGCGCAAGTGCCAGCTCCAGCGCTGGTGTCGTAGACATAGCTGGTGCTGCCTGCAGCCTTGTGCGAGATGCGAGCAATGCCCCAAGGAGCGCCAGTCTGAGTCGTGTAGGCGTTGATGGTGAAAATGGCCTCTTGCTCGATGTACTCGACCTGTGTCACATGTCAACATCTCTGGCATTGTCTTTCGCACCGGCGTCAGGGAAGTGCGCTATTACATGGAACGTACCTCAGGGAGCTTGGAGACAAGGTCCAGCAGCTTGCCGTCCAACTTGGAGGCGAAACCCCGGAAACCGTCGCCCTTGAAGACGCGGTGAGGCTTGGTCGAGCCAAGCTTGCCGACAATGGTATCCACAATGCCGGAGGAAGCGCCGTCCTTAATCTTGACGATGTACTTGCCATGAATGACCTGCGCACCGCGGGGGGAAAGGATAGGAGCGGCAACCGGCTCAGGAACTGGGGCCGGGGCCGGGGCTCCCAGAGCCAGGGGCAGGAGTGCGAGGAGTGCGAGAGCGTGCATGATGACCAGCAAGAGAGGCTTGATGAGCTGAAAGAGCTTGATGGGAATGATAGCCTGTGACTGTCTTGATGGATCTCGAAGGCAGCTTGTCTTCTCTGGCTTGATCCAACATCATCGTCGAGGGAAAAGAACTGTCTTATATCCTCGACTGAGGCACCGTGGCTGCATCAAGAGGTCGCCACCTTCCTACTAAGGAGACATGCCCGCCATACCACATCCAGAAGCTAGAAAGGTCTCGATGTACCCAACAGATGGGTTACCGTAAGGATCAAGAGTGGCCAAGCAGAAGAGAAAAGAGAAAACGGGCGGTCGATTCGACGCTAGATGTCTCACCTTCCGAGCCTAGCTACTGCCAGCAAGCGGCAGCTTGCCTTCGGGGCCCAGAATATCGCTATCCGTGTCGATCACGGCAGCTTTTCCCTAACGTTGGGAGCCAGTGGGTGGACGGCGTTGAGGCAAAAAGAGGCAGGAATGTAGAAAGCCGCAAACTCGGGTGGGCGGGGCAAGCTAGCGACACTGGGCAGACAGCCACACCCGCAAACGTCCAGAATTCCCCAAGAATGAAGCATTTGGAACGAGGTCCAGACTATCGAAGTTGTGCGTCGTCGAGCGTGTCACCGTGGGCGGCAGAGGCTGCTCAGGACGGCAGGAGGGAGCAAGAGAGCTGGACGAGAAGGATCAGAAAATGGGGGATATGTCAGATGCTCTCCAGGCAACGAAATTAGTCACACAAATGGCCATCCATACACCGTATGCGTGGTGTGGTATGTTGTAGGTTGTAGACTGTGAGTGGTCGCCGAGCGGTGATTGTCAAGGCACACGGCCGGCCAGGGTCGAGGTAGGGAGTTGGATGGAGTTGGAGCATGCAGGCATATCTCGATGAAACCCACCATGGCCAACGGTGCAAGTGGGGAGAATCTCGCCCGCTCGGCAGTGGAAAGACTTGCGATGCCTTGCATGGTGCAACCCCGGAATTGGTTGGGCGGAAAAGGCACCGAATTGGTCAGTCTAGACCCTGATGACCCTGCACTAGAGATGTCGACCTGTCCGATCCAGACCGGCACATGAAGATCTATCTTCACCTCCACCCGGTCTTTACCGCTTCGAGCCAGACACCGCCGGTACCTGGCTTTCCCGGTGCTCGGTTGGCTCCGCTCGTTAAGCCTGTGCTCGACACTGCTCGTCCTCCGCGAGAAGGAAGTTTATTTAAGCCTCACGGCAATCTTGACGGCAGCTGGTGCGTCTGGGTTGGGTGTCTCGACTCTTTGGGAAGGAGTGGCTGCCGATTGGATGGAAGGAGCACGTCATTGTGGGGAATTGTTAAAACGCGCCTGCAGTCCTCAATTTCGCGACTTCAATTTCTGCATCTCTCTTTCGACAACGACTCGTGCCTTCTTCTCCAAATTAATCTCAGCATGAGCATAGGTACCACCGCGTTGCCGGAGTCGACTGGGCGGCGCGAGGGTCACTGAAACCCAACTAGCCGCTGCAACAAGCACCGAGGGGCCAACGGTTAGCGGTGCTTGGCCAGCGTCTTCTCTTGGCAGCAGCGCCAAGAAGGTCAATGTCAGTTCAAACTTGACTGTTATCACGACAGACGACACCGTTCTTTGCTGGCCTTCCTCTTTGGGTTCGACCGTCAAAGTCTTGAGTTGTATTCAAGGCACGCCACCTATCCACTGCTTATCAATTCTTTCTCAGAGACTTGGAACCGAAAGCCGGCTCGTTTAGAACTACTTTGCCCTACTGTAATTGCTCCGTAATTGCCAAGTTTCCGACCACCAGGTCTCAGCGCCATCAGTTAATCAATATCGGGCGGCCGCGACAGGACAAGCCATACTCTGTAATGAGTTCGGCCACAGAGTGTGGGGGCAGCCTCAACTGGGGGAGCACGACTCAAGTCTTGACGGCGGATCGACAAAAGAGCCCACGCCCCGACCTTTGGCGCTATCACAGGCAGTCGGTGCGGTCTTGGCGCGGATAGCTTGTGCGGCAGCGCCATCGATCGCGAGATATCGATGACCTCCACACTTGACGACAGTCTGTCTGACCGCTGCCCGCAGCCTACTGCCCGAGATCTAACGTTGAACACTCAAAAATTGATGGACTTTGCAGTGGTTTTGCACTTAGTCTGCTTCTTTGACCATTTACAGGCATCCTCAGTTACCCCACACTATCTGTCTGGACTCCTATGTCTACATCCGTGTCGCATCCTTGAACTACCTAAGCATTATCGACTAAGATAAAAAGAGCTTGCCACGGCCACCTACCTCATGCATGGAAGCTACTATGCGTTTTCTATGCAGATGCGGGTCCCACGGCAGACTTCCGTTCCGGGTAACTCGTTCGTCAAGTGTGCCTGGAAGTCTCGTCGGGAAGCATCAAGGGGTCGGGACTATCCGCTCACTCGACATTTGGAGCCTCACCGATCGACATGTCTGAACACCATCTCCGTTCTTGCTCCTCGATTCAGTCAGGAAGGTAGCAGACGTATGCAGGAGGGAAGGACGAAACTGGCAGGCCGACTTGACAGAGCTTACTAACCCTCTCTAATGACCTTCCCGTCCTTGTCTAAGACAGCAGCGAGACACTGCATCGGACGCCACAGCTGTACTGCATGCGCACTAGCTGCCCACCCTTCCATCGAGGCCAAGACTCTACTACTCCTATCGAGATCCTGCCGATTATCCCGCCTTCTTCAACCTTCTACGCCTCAACTTGGCGATTCAACATGGCGTCAGTCTCGTGGGGTGCGATCGACGTCTTGATAGCAAACGCCAGATATGATAATGTTTGTCAAGAGAGCACGTAATACTTCAACCGAGAAGAGCGGCAGAAGAACGTACGTGTCTACTGTCTGAGTGACGACATCATCTACTGCAAGAAGTAGCATTGTGATGATGGGAGACGGAGAGCCTTGACTCGCAGTACATGGCCTTTCTTCGCTAGCACTCGTCTTGAACTATGTCCTCAAGTGAGAGACTTCATGCTTCAACAATGCGAGCAAAACTTGCTTCTATGCTGTCGTGATGTCGTCAGAACATGAACGACGTGACTACATTAACAAACAAATGTATTCTCACTATGATCTGTTCGTTTCGAACCGACTCTCACACGAGCCCCGGTTTTGCTCAGATAGCCAACCCACCCACTTTTGCAATAACATAGGCGTACTGTTGTGGATGAGTAGTGTACTTACGGACCTCTTAGTCTCTTCAACACTTCCTACATGATTTCTCATCATTTTGAGGAATGATAACATGAGCCGGCAGTGCTGTGCTCAGACCTCGGCCCGGGCTAAAGCAGCACTAACACGGGTCGATACACGACAAAGGAAGTTGCGGAGGGTTACCTTTGGGAAACACATGATAGGTCTTGGGCTCTTGCGCTGCAGCATGAGTTCATGTTGTAATGACCCAGGATTCATTGAAGACTTCCTACTGGTAACGTTATGGACCATGCATACTCTGCTATGACTCTATACGTTAAGTTCACTTAAACAAAATACGGTAATCGCACGGTAGTTCAATGCTTGGTACCCAGCTCATAACCTATTGTCGTTCTTCTATGCTGTCATTCTATACCTCTAACACATTACCATACACGAGATTGAAGGTAGCTCTCTCCTTGTTAGACCTCAGCCAGCCCCAGGCTCCCAGTGTCCCGTGCCGTGCCACTGTTCCGCCGGCCGGATCTACGGGATGCATAATCATCCTACCTTGGCCGACCCCGCTCATCTATGCAGCCATCAGCAATTCTGACCGCTCATCTCCAAGATTGTTACCTCTCATCGCACACCAATGACCGCCCGCGCCTCCCTCCCCCGAATCCTCATCCTCCAACATGAAGCCTTCAAAAAGACCCTCGACGGCGCCCTCCTAAACGCCCCAGCCACCAAACCCGTCGGCCGCGTGCTCGACATCGGCACGGGATGCGGCATATGGGCAGCCGACTTCGCGGAAGCTCACCCGACCGCCGAGGTCGTAGGCGTTGATAATTTCCCGCAGCCGACGGTAGCGGCGCCGCCCAACTGCCGCTTCGTAGCCTTGGACGCGGAACAGCAGGACTGGGAGGAGGCGCTTGGAGACGCCAAGTTTGATGTTGTTCACACGCGGCTGGTGCCTTTTCATGTCAGTGAGGTGCAGGGGGTGTTGAGGAGGTGTTATGAGCATCTCGCCCCGGGCGGATGGATCGAGATGCAGGAGGCCTGGCCGCCGTGTCGGACGGACGAGCCGCCCGGGGCTGCGGAGCACAAGTCCAAGGTCATACAGTGGACGCAGTTGCGGCTGGAAGCTGCGGCTAAGCTGGGTATTGATCAGGGGATTGCCGGACGGCTGCCGGGGTTGCTCTCCGAGGCAGGGTTTGTGGAGGTTCAGGTGCAGGACCACAAGTGGCCGATTGGGCCGTGGATGGAGGGGGAGAAGATGAGGGGGATTGGGGCCGTCAACTTGGAGCTTTTGCGGCTGGCTATGATGGGTTTGTCGAAGGAGCTGCTTGCGAATTTGGGCATGGGAGATCAGGAGGTTGTTGGGTTTGTGGAACAGGTTCGGGGAGAGCTTGGGGTGGGAAGGATTTACGCTCCGGTGCGGATTGTGTGGGCTAGAAAACCGGAATAGGCGCGTGGAAGGACTCTTGCAGGGTGAGGTTTACAGCTGGTTTCGTTCGAGCTTTCACAGCTCTCTTTTGATGACTCTACCGGTGAGATAGTCAAAGATCGGCAATAGCTGGTTACACGACTGGTTGTCTAGATCGCCACGTCGCGGCATTGGCTTCTTTGAACTCGTCGACATGGTTGACTGGACCCCCTGATGGCCCTGATCCGACGTCACCGTGCAAGTCCGGGTCTATTTCACATGAGCCTTATCCGACAGTGCTTCATAAGATACCTACCATAAAAACAACGGAAATGTGCTCCTTTTTGGCCTCATGGCATCCATGCCTCCATCAACAGGGCCGGATCGTCGTCCACTGGCTATATGAAAGCACTTTAAGTTATCTTTGCTCCTGAGCTAATACTACTACGACAGTAGTCAGCAGCTCCCTCTACAATGACCTAGATTCGAAGACTCGCTCATCTTCTTTTCAAGCTCCCAACTTCGAGCGCAAGGTGTGTCAAGCCCAATATCAGTCATGCAACGGCACCACGTGCTGGTGCTGCTAATCGAAGACACGTCCCTTGCGTCTGTCTGCTCAAAAGTCTAAACCTTGTTTCATGTTCTGTCAATATCCATCGGCAGTACATGTAAGCCAAAGAGCCCCTTTAAATGACAGGCGGAGTTCCAGAACCTCCAGGCGAGTTTCTGTCCATGTTACTAGAGGTTGATTCTTGGATGTCACGGCGTCGACATGGTGAGACATTCTATCGTTTATACACAACGGATTATCAGGACCGATATGAAAATCTAGCTTACAATACTTTCGCGTCCAACCAACCACCTATATGGATCCTCTCCCCCCTGTGGTCTACCACAACTCAGACTCATATTCCATCACACACTTGCACCGTACGACTAGTCTCGCTCGGGGCTTGACTCTCCCATGAATAATCCTCATCTTCGAAGCACCTTCATGCCTTCTTTAAGCCCAGAATCTCCCTCACCCCAGCAAACTCAAACTCAGCAATAGTCTCGTCCCACAACCGATCAATAACAGCCGCCATCTCAGGCTCATAAACAAGACGCGCAAACCTAAGAACCGGTCAGCATCGCACACACCTCCTTATCAACCCCGTCACAGCATCAGTCAGAATATAACTCACGGCGCAACCCTCCAATCAGTCAAAAAACACCCATGACTCTCCCTCCCCTTACACACAGCAGCGTCGACATAAGTCCACGCCCCGTCCTCGGGCGTCCTGCCGGAAAGCGCCTTGACCACCCCAAACACCCACCCAAAGAGCGTCCCGTCCGCGTCGCGCTGCAGCCGCGACCCTTTACACAGGCCCGGGTCGCAGATGTTGACCACCACGTCGTCCGGGTCGATATGTGTCGCCAGCTTGACCAGAAACATGTGCAGCAGCAGCTTGGACGCGGCATACCGCTCGGTCGGGTTCCATTTTTGGATGTGTGTGTCGTCGAAGGAGGCGAGGAGGGGGACTTTGTGCCGGTTGGGGAGGGAGGCGTAGTAGGCCATTCCGGAGCCGACTATGGTGAGGCGGCCGGGCCGCGGGGAGGCGGATTTGGATTTTAGGGATGGGAGGAGCAGGATGGCCAGGAGGTAGGTGGAGAGGTAGTTGACTTGTATCACCTTCTCGTGGCCGGTGGAGGGGACCAGCTCGTGGCGGAGGGCCGTCACGCCGGCGTTGAGGATGGCGATGTCGAGGCGCGGCAGCTCGGTGTCGACGCGGGCGGCGAGGGCCTGGATGGAGGCGTAGGAGGTCATCTCGAGGGGCCAGACGTCGATGTGCGCGGATGGGTATTTGGCTTGGAGCTTGGCGGCGGCGGACTTGCCGGCCTCGACGGAGCGGACGGCCATGATCAGGCGGGAGAGGTTGAGGGAGAGGAGGTGGTCGGCTGCGTGGAAGCCGAGCCCGCTGCCGGCGCCTGTGATGAGGGCTGTTTGGCCGGCGAGGTCGGTGCCTGGCGGTGCGCTGCGGATGGGTTTTACGCAGAATTGGGCGTGGAGGGAGAACCGCAGGTAGCCCTGCTTTGAGGGGCCCATGGCGAGGGACTGTGAAGACATGTTGGGTCTGGTAAGATGCTGGCTTGGGAGGTTTCAGGGGTTAAGTCTCAGAGATTGAGAAGGGTGAAATATGTTGTTCATCCAAGTGGCACTGCTTTGATTGCGCCACTGCTTAGTCTAAGAAGGGACCGTAGGATAGCCTCGACCATGGGACTGGTGGCCCTCGAGACTTTATAATCATCTTCTTGGTTGGGAAGGTCATCTTCTCGGCGGACATGAGTTAGGTCCGGTCGCCGGATGACGGGACAACTTGATCAAAGTCATCGATATCAGGTTTACCATATCAGGTAGTCGCAGACTTCAAGCTACCTAGAGGTAGCTTAGTATCGACTGTAGTTTTCCTTAGATTTGAAGTCATCTCGACGTCTTGCCAAGACTCTTGATGGATGTCCCAATCGGGCAATCAATCGAATGTCTTGGCACGGGTGCGTGTTCAGGGTATAGCGGAAGGATTCAAGGTTGCGTCAGCTAGACCCAGAACAGTATCCAGTCGATGTCTCAGTAGCGCTTTGTCACCCGCTCCCGCGGAATCCGTGTCGATGTCGATCTCAGACACGGCGTAACCCCTTCTCTTCTTCATTCTTCAACGACAATAACCAAGGACCACACAGAACCCTCCTTTGAGTGCCAATATAACCGACACCATGCCGGAATCTGTCGAGCCAGGCCGGAAGAGGAAAACAGTCAAGAGAACAATCCCCAGTGAAGGCAACCCCTTCATCGTGACCACGTCCCTCGCCGGACAAGATGCGGAAACCAGGAAATTAATTAGGCGCCATGTGATGCTCGGCAAGAACAAGGAGAGACGGGGACCACGGTCCAGACCACGTAACACCCCTATCGGATCGTGGATCAACGGCGACCACGACCCAGCATGTCAGGAGGAGCTACAAACATCCCGCGGTGCCAAGGACGACGCCGCCGTTGCAGACACACCCAGCCCACGCATGATGGGCTCGGACCTAGCCTTCTTCCGGTTCGCCGATGACATGGCCCCCGGTGATCTCGAGCTCGTCTTCAAATGTACCTAGCCTCAGGAAGGCCCTCCACACGAAAGTCAAGTCAAGTACTGACCAAAGTTCGCAGTCTTCACCGTCATAGGACCAGGAATGTACCCCTTCGACCTCTGCACGGCCTTCCACCCCCAGAACTCGGTCTGGTTCGAGTACCTGGCCCTCGACGCGGGCTACGTGCACTCGGTCCTCTTCGCCACGCGCGCCTTCTTCGACTGGCGCGGCGGCACTGGCAGCCCCGTCCTCAGCCATAAGAGCCTAGCCCACCTGGCCAAGACCCTGGAGCTGCTGCGCAACAGGCTGGACAACCCCTCCTCGGGAGGAGAGTCGACCTCCGAGTCCACCATCTCCACCGTTGTCGGCCTGACCGTCGCGGCCGACTGCCTGGGCGACCGCGACGCGGCGGCCAAGCACACGGCGGGCCTGCACAGGATGATCTCCCTGCGCGGCGGGCTGGGGACGCTGAGCCACAACCGCCAGCTGCAGATCAAGGCGTGCCGGGCCGACCTGGGCGTCGCCATCTCGGGCGGGAGTAAGCCCCTGTTCTTCTCGGACGGGATGATGTCCTGGAAGTCGTATCTTGCGCCGGAGGTGTCGCGGCATACGGACCTGTACGACGTGTTGGCGAGCCCGGATCAGAGGCTGGTTAATGTGTGGGTCGACTTGAAGGAGTTCTGCAGGGCGGCCAATATCGGTGTCGTTACGGGCCGGAAGCTGGATCCGGAGCTGTTTCAGGAGGTCATGACGAGTGTTCAGTACAGGCTGCTTCATCTGGACTATGGGGGCGGGTCTGGGGAGGGCGGTGCTTGGCATGAGGCGATAAGGTTGTCGATGCTGGCTTTTGCGACGACGGTGTTTCTGAAGATCCGCGGTCTGGAGATCGGGTATGAGGATCTTTCGAGGCGGCTGAGGGCTGCTATGTTGGCTTTGGACTATGCGGGGGATGCGGTGGAACGAGAGATGATGCTGTGGATGGCGTTTGTCGCTGGGATGTCCATGTTTCATGGGCGTGTGGACGGTGGTTGGCTGAAGGATTATCTGTCTGTGGCGGGCGTGACATCGTGGAAGGCGACGAGGAGTATCCTCAAGGATCGTCTGTGGGTAGACTGTATCCATGACAAGCAGGGTGAGGCTGTGTATCACGAGTTGTCATGACTATTAGCGGTAATGAATCGTTTACTTATGTCGATTACATGCCAATAGGTTCTAGTGGTGGGATAATGTACATTCTACTCGAACGCTGACATCTCGCGATTCTATCTCTACACGCTCCATCTACCACGCCGTATGCCCGCCATCAACAACAATATTGCTCCCCGTCATGAAGCTACTCGCATTACTGAGCAGATATATCGCCGCCCCCTTGAACTCCTCGGGCGTGCTCAGCCGGCCCATCATGTTCTCCGACTCCCACTTCTCCTTCAGCCCGGGCACCTCCTCGAAGTTCTTGAGCACCATGGGCGTCACGATGTGGCCGGGGCTGATGCAGTTGACCCTGATGCCCCCCGTACCATCCTCCCTAACCCTGCTCCACTCCATGGCCAGGTTGCGCGCCAGCTGCACGACGGCCGCCTTGCTGGAGTTGTACACGGGGCACAGCAGGCCCTTGTTGGCCACCTGGCCCGACATGCTGGCAATGAAGCATATGCTCCCGCGGTTCTTGAACCGCATCATCTGCCGCGCCGCCGACGTGGCCGTCATGAAGAGGCCCGTGTAGTTGACCTTGAGCATCTGCTCGACCTCCTCCGGCGTCCAGTCGAGGGCCGGCTTGACCTTCTGCACCCCCGCGGCGGCGATGACGCCGTCCAGCCGGCCGTTCTCCTCGGCGATCTGGGTGACGAGCTCGTCGAGGTGCTGCGTGTCGGTGATGTCCTGCTGCCGGTAGTGCAGCTCGCCGCCCCATTCGGGTAAGAGGCGCCCCTTGGCCTCGGCGTAGTGCTCGTCCGGCTCCGGCTGGCGGTCGAGGCAGTAGACTTTTCCGCCGGCTTCGGCTAGACCTTCGGCGAGCGTGAGGCCCAGCCCTCGCGCACCGCCGGTGACGATGAAGACCTTGCCGGCCACTTCGAAGTCGGCAAAGCGCTTGCGGTCGGGTTTGTTGACGTCCTTTGGTGGGAGGCCTTTGGCTGAGGTTGTCGACTGTTGCCTCGTATGAAGCGAGGGTGCAGAGGCATTCAAACTCGTTGCGGCGATGGATCTGCCGGAATATGCAGCTCGGATAGGCAGAGATGCGGCAGGACGGGCGCGGGCCAGGCCGCGGATTGCTTTGGGACAGACAGACATGGTGATGGGTTTTATGTTATGCCTCTTTGTACGTAACGTGGGTGATTTGGGTCTCGCAAAAACATCAAACTATGGGAACAGGACAGGTTTGCGCTGGCTGGGTAATTTGTTTGCCAGAGATTCGAATATGCAAGTCGATGGGCACACCAAAGTATGAGTCCGAGGCAGCTGAGGGTTCGCTTTTATAGTCTGTCTTCTGTCAAGGCGATATCGCCTTGCCTTCGACTCAGCTCCGAACGAGGTTGCATTTCGTCATTGTGACCATCGTGGCGGCCAGTTGGAAGACAGATCAGCCAGGCACCAGAAGGGGGATCGGCGCCGGGCCCCGCAAATTCGAGTGACGTCGCGGCTCCGATCGGCGTTTGACAGTTGCCGTCCTCGGCACTGCGGGGCCGTATGCTCGCCGTCATTTGTCCGGAGCAACTTGTCCTGGAATAAACTTGGTATAACTGGGCCCCTCCCCCCACTGCTTCTGCCAACGTTCGAGACTCGTACCAGGTTTCATGTCCCTTGCTGGACAAGTATTCGTAAACCGCCAGGTTTTACCGGAATGGTGTCTTGATGATCTTCGTCGGCTTGACATCCGCAACAAGAGTTTGTCCGCTAGTGCTCTTCCTCAGCGGCAAACGTTGAAAAGCTCCGGTCGCCGCTCGGACTGTCGTCGGTATGGATGTCTCCTCAGTATTCCACATACGATATCCTTTTCGTCAGTCTTTACCACCTCATCACCACACTTCAAACCCGAGACTTTTCCACGATTTGCAGACCACGACCCAGCGGTGGGTGGGACGGACACTCGAAGCTGTCGTCATCGACTTAAAGACTTGTCATTTTTGAGGAAAAGAGAGCCGAAGAGCCCGGTAAGACAATTTACAGTGGGTAGACGACACAAGGCTTAGCGGCCGCGCGCCTCTCGGTTCAACGGCATAGCTAACGGCGAGCACCGAACAGTGGAACAGCAACAGGGTAAAGGCTCTAGAACAGGTTTATCTTATCTTATCTTATCTTGCTCTCGCGTGCCGTCATCTCGTTTGCTCAGTGCCTTGGTGCCATGACGACAATGCTGTCTACATCCACTTGTTATCCTTCTTGATCAATTATGTTTTCTGGGTTGCCTTCTGATCATTACTTGATTCTAGCATCAAGTGACAGGCGATGGGGCGGTAAAAGCACTGCGCCAGGTTGGTGCAACCGCGGAGGATCCAGGTCACGATCGCTTTTCCCAGCACTTCGACCTCACCCTCGCCCAGCAAGTGCTGCTTGATGCGTACAGTAATGCACGTGCCGCGGCCTCAGCTGATGCCCAAGATGATAACCCCAGTCTTCCACAACTGGCGGCAGCCAGGGAGTAGCTACCGGTCTAGTGGCAGGAAGTGCGTCAGACATCATCGACCTGTTGCCAGACTTTGAGGTAACGCTTGGACGGTGGAGTCCAGAGGACTTCATTGCGAAGGAATACAGGTGTGAATCCCTGCGAGGGCGTCACTTCCTGCTGCTGCACCAGGCAGCATCCACATTGACTTCGACAACGTACGTTTTACCCCAATCCCTATCTCTGCTCATGTACTAACCACCTTTCGAACAGACCTGCACTGCCAACCTCTGTCCGTTCCTTTACTACCCTATCTAAATAACCGGCGGCCGTGCCCTGTCTAAGAACATCGCCGCGCCGCGCAACCCAACCACGCCTAAAGCCCCCTCACGGTGTAGGATGCACCAGCGCTAACGATAGACTGGTTTGGTATTGTTCCATTGTACGATCAGAGGATTTTGCTACAACCTACAGGTTCGAGAGCGGCCGATAGGGGCTGTAGAGAGCGCATTGGTCAATTGCTGGTTGTCATTGCGCTTGGCGGTTGTATACAGCGGAGAGGTTGGACATGGCACACTTCTGGTCACTGCTGCTTATACTCCGACGGCTCGGAGGTCGACTGACTAGTTGGCACTTTGGGCTTGGAGTGTATACTTCAATGGTGGTTGAACAGCTCGGTTACGGTGGACGATGAGACAGGCGTAGAAGCAGCACTCAAAGTGCACTCCTCATAGACATGGCCAGGGGGGTGCTACACGGGAATACAAGCGTTGGATGCTGCGTACACCCAAGCGTCCAGTTTTCATCATAGAAGTAGCTATACATAGCATTATTCATCCCTCAAATGTCTTATGGCGGTGATAATGCATGTAGCGAACTTCAAGTTCACATGTATGTCAAATACATTTCGCCAGTGCATATTGTACACCCATTTCGGGTATCTAGGTCTCAAACATAATGAGCATCTCCTCAATGGCATCTTCACACCCTTGCAAACCGCCACACTTGATGCTACCTCGAGCTCGCTCCAACTGCTCGCATGACACCACCTACGGCGCGACCTTAACCACAACCTTCCCCCTGGCCCTCTTAGTAATGACTCTCTCGTAACCCTACCACAAAAGTTAGCAGAAACACCCCAAACTCAACTCAGCCGACGCAGCCAGCAACTCACCTCCACCGCCTGCTCCATGCTATACTCGGAGTCGATCGGCACCTTCTTGATCACCCCGTCCTCGACCAACTTCGCCACCTCCCGCATATACTCGCCCGCGGGCGCCAGCCCCAAGATCTTGTACGTCCTCGGCGTACCCCACAAGAACTTGGGCCACAAGTTATTCTTCAAGACCGGCAGGACGCCGTGCGTCTTGCCTCCGACAAGGCTGATGTACTTGCCCCCCGGCTTAAGGAAAGCCGGCGACCTCTCGTACAAGACCTGGTGTCCGACGCAGTCAAAGACGTAGTCGAACTGCTGCTGCTCGTCCCCATGCTTCTGCGCAAGAAACTCATACAGCGGTTCGTGCGCCGTATAATCAATCGTCTGCGAACAATGTCAGCCCTCTCATCCTCCCTCTCACACACACACACACACCAAGAACCAAAACCAAAAAGAAAAGAACAAACCTCATCAGCCCCCAACCCCCTAACAAACTCCCCATTCCCCCCCGAGCAAACCCCAACAACCCACGCCCCCCTCCCCTTGGCAATCTGCGTCACCATAGCCCCCAGCCCCCCACTAGCCCCGTTAACAAGCACCCTGCTGCTCCCCGACCCCATCCCCCCCGCCTCCCGATGCGCAATAACAGCCGTCTGTCCCACGATCCCCAGTCCAGCAGCCTCCCTCATCCCCATCCCCCGGGGGACAACCGCCACCAGTCCCTCCGGCACGACGATATACTCCGCCAGCGTCCCGGAGTTGGTCGCCACCATCCCCACGCTCAAAGCGCCACACACCCGCGCCCCGACCCCCAGCCCCGCGACGTCGGGGCCGGCTTGGACGACGGTGCCCGAGAAATCCAACCCGGGCACGGGGGTGCGCCGGAAGGGGAGGAGGGGGGACAGGAAGGAGAGGAAGCCCACGTCGGCCGGGTTGAGCGCCGCGTAGGCCACGCGCACGAGGATGTTGGCGCCCGTGGGAGGGGGTGGGACGGGCCAGGCGGGTTGGAGCTGCATTGCGCGGCGGGGGGTGCCGAGGCGGACTGCTACCCAGGCTTTCATTGTGGTTGGGGGTTGGGCGTCGTCGGCCATTTTTTTGGTGGCTGGTTGTGAAAGAGGGTTGGTAAGGTAGAGGGTTGTGGGACGAGATGAAAGGTGGAAGTTGAGATGAGCGGGCTGTTGTTGGGTTTGATGCCAAGACTTTGCGGATGGGACGAGAATCTTGGATGGGTTATTGTTCTCGCTGTATTGCCACTTCCAAATATATCGGGGCGATTGTCCAGAGAAGGCTATTGTATTGGTAGTCGCCGTGTCAAAAGTTATGGTTTTCCCGTTGGATAGTGACCTGGAATGAAGCGTTGTCGGGACGCGGCGCCATCGAGTCAAGCCGAAACATCAGATTGCGTCAAAACGCGGTCAACTGAAACGCCCCTTGCCCGCTGCTGGCGCCCCCCAATTCGCCGTGGAGTTTCGACTTGGAAACATCACCAGTTCGGTGGAATTTCTGTATAGGTTGGTCACTAAGTAGTTGGCAGGCTACGGGTTTCTATGTTCTGAATTCAATTGTCGCCGTAAAATCAGAAGTTGGCATCTCAACTGTAACCCTAACCCTGGACTTGATGTCCATGTCTCAACGACCGAGGCGTGGTCGTATAGCAAGAAGGTTGGGGGGATGCTGGAGCGGCATCTGTACCTCAGGGAGGCCATGCGTGGGTATGTGAGGGGATTGGCGAAGGAGGCGAGCGGAAAGGGCACACCGATGGCTTGTACCATGATCTTCGAGTTCCAGCGCCGACAAGAGGGAAGGGTTGTAGAGGACGAGTCCATGTCTGGAGACAAGTACCTCATCTGCCCGATCCTGTACCCGAGCTCGAGGACGAGGAAGTTATACTTCCCAACGGGGGCAAAGTGGGAGCTATGGAAGGAGATGCAGTATTCGAAGGGGGCAGCTCGCAAGACGTCAACGCTCCTTTCCCGGCCATGCCGGTGTTCACAAGGCAGTAGGGTAGGCAGGCAGCCCCAGAGGCCTGAGCAGTCGGTAAAAGCAAAATAGACTTGATATCGTAATATATAGACTCAGATTACCTCCAGCTTTTGGCCATCTTGCTCCGCATAACCCAGGTATCTCATGTCCGCACCGATAAACTCCTGTAAACTTGGATCTCCGCCGGAATGCAACAGAAACAAGCACGAGATTCACCCGTCTGATACCTCTAGCTAGGGAGCAAGCCAACATTGCTCCCAAAGAAACTGAGACGAGAACCAGGTAGGCCGCCACGTAAATCTCTTCGCTCTCAAAGCGCACAATGCTCAAATTTTAGGAACCCGGAAAAGCAGGAATAATTGGCCGGCGTTGCATCCCCAACATCATCGTTCGGACCAATGTCCATGCTTCAGACAGTCGTATAGTCGTATAAAAAACATTGTTAAGTCATTCCCACTTCGCTTCCACTGCTTCTAGTCGTGTCACGTATCTCGTCAAGGACTGTCACATATGGTCATGTCCGTCACCGGACATGTTGTTCTCGAAGAACTCGAGGACGTTCTCCGGTAGGTACTCCACCAGCCAGGTCGTTGGCCCGTCGTTGGTCAAACCCAGCTGGCCGATGTCTATCTCTTGGCTGCCGAGCGTGATGACATCTGTCATACCCACGGGTCCGAGATAGGGGTAGGCGCCCGACATCAAGCCACTCTGGGCAAAGTCAGAGTGGTATGTTGCGCGGCTTCCGACGCTCAAACTGTGATTGCCAACACCATCAGGACGATTACTGTGGTGATGTGCATGGCTATGGTTGTGATGAACGTTCGAGCCCGGGTCGGTGAGAGTACTAGCCGGTGATGCCCCGTGGCCGCCTGAGCCCTCGTGAGAAGAAGAGTGCTGGGAAGATGGTGTGTACGAAGTAGGAGGCGCATGTGTGTGGTTCAGTTGAGACATGCCGGGATGCATATGCATTCCGTTGTCATTCGTATGGCTTCTGGCGTCCATCTCATCAGACTGCAGGGATTCATATTTCAGGGAGGTCCGGCTATGTATACTAGCGGCGGATGACCCCGAAAACCGATGAGGCTTCGCAGGTTGTACATGGTGTCGGATAGCTGACATGTTCGGTTGTGGGTAGGGAGGCGGGAACATCGACATCGTGTCTGGGAGACTCTGCCTGATTGGGTCGTATATCATGTTCCCGGGCGGTGTAGGAGCAGACACGGGTGCAGATGTTGGAGGAGGCTGTTGCGGAACGACTGGCGTCGCCGAGACGTTGTTCTGGTACAGCAAGGTCAAGCTCGGGTTTGGAGAGTTGGTCGTTCCGGTCAGTGACAATGCCATGGGGACGATACGTGGCGAGGCCGGGTGATCGAGTTTGGCGAAGCGCGTAAGAGAAGCTCGCCGGGGAAGTTTCGCGTCCTCGAGTTCCTCGTTGGTGTACGTTTCGCAGTCCCAGATGCCTTTGGACCTCTGGTCCAAGGCTGTCAAGATGTATTTGACTCCGCTCCAATAATCATGCAAGTGCTGCAGCGACTTGTAGCATCTCTGGTAATTCTGATTGGCCGTGGACGTCAACAGTAAGTGCTTTCTCGAGTGCTTATTAGGCGCAGACGTATGTGACTCGAACCTGCCGTCCGGGCGGGGCGACGGCTCCCTGGACGGTGGAACAGAGTCTTTCGCAGCTGACTCCATGAGGAACGCGCAGGCAGCTATATACATTGGCTGGGACGTGAAAGGGTTTCCGATGAAGCTCTTGGGGTCTATCAGCTCGGCAAAAGCTAGGATGTCCGAGATGGTTTTAGCACTCGACATGGACAGCTCGTGGCTGTTAGGGAGGAGCTGCGCACGGCTGAAACTTCCAAACGGCATGACCAGCGTCGGTTGATGGAGAACAATGATGAGTGCGTGAAACCAAAAGTGCAAGAGGATGAAGGTCGTGCCTTGTCCTGCCTTCACGTACTCTTGGAAGTTCTGGGCACTGAAGTTGAGCCGCGGGTCCTGGTTCTGGTAAATCTGCGTGAGATCGCTCTCCATCTGGGCCAGCTTGCTCATCTTGTCCTCGGTTAAATCGTCCGCACTGCTGATCTTGTTCAGGACATCTGACACACGGCCGTACAGATGTATGATGCGGATAAAGTGCGGAAAAGGGGCAGGCCAGCCTGACACAGGGTCCACTGTCGGCTCCGGCAATGCAAGCTCGAAGTCGTCGTCCCGGAAGGTTACCGGGCGGCCGGTTCCGGAAGAGATAACCCGGTCCAAGACGAAAACAGCCCAGAAGGTATCGATGCGCTCTTGTTCGATATCATGCTGCTCCTCGGGGCTTGGCATATCCCCATCACTGTTTTGTTTGCTCTCGTTCACGTCGCTGTCGCCAGCATTGCGACTCCATGTTCTAGTGTACCACGGGTCTGTCTCTCCCTGGTATTTGACTCCAACCATCTTTTGCAACCCCAGATCGACAGCCATCCGTATGGCCAGTCCAAGATACATCCACAGCGTGCTGTCCTGATTCTCGCCAAATCCCTCGTAGGCCATCAACAGGCATGCTTGAACCGCGCCCACCGAGGGGCACGGAAATGTGTCGACTGTGGCAGCCTTCGCTCGCTGAGCGAAAACATGCCCGCACTGCGATCTCTCGGTGTTATCGTCTCGTTCACGGGTCGCTACGGAGAGCTCGCTGAACCTCACAGCCAGCGCACAAATGGAGTCGACCAACATCGGCTCGAGCTGTTTCTCTTTCAGCATTCGGAGACAGCGCTCTTCTCTGAGAAAGGGGTAATTGCACCCCAGCCGTAAGAAAAAGGTCCTCACGAGATCGATAATCAGAGGGTCAACCGGGGAAGGGTCGTTGGGGTCATAAGAAGGGAGCTCGTCCAAGCTCTCCAAGATAGTCTCGGTGTGCAATGGGACGGCATAATCAGCGCCATGCTGAGCCAGGAAAGAGCTGGGTGACACCGCTGAGAAGGAGCCGCCTCTACTCCTCCGACGGTCTCGTACCGAGACATTGACCACCATCTGCTTGAAGCCGGGTACGATCGCTGTTGGGCCGAAGTATCTGAAGTACGGCACCCGGTGGCTTTCAGTGTGGTGCTGTATCGGAGAACGATTATTTGAACTCCGGCCATCCTCCGAGTATGACGGGTTACGCGGTGCATAATTCGGCTGCCGGGCGGTGTTTCCCTGAGGCTGTGGTTTTGATGCCGGCTCCCAGTCAGTGCTGCGAGTTCTTGGCCAGCCGTTCTTTCCGCTCATGGTGGCGGAGGAACCGCGACGTTCCGCCTTCACATTGTGGGATGAAAAGCTCGCCCTGTGGCCAGTCTTGCTCTTCCAGTGCCTTCGGTCCTCGTCCTCTACATCCATGTAGTCATCCTCCGGGTCGTTGCTCGAATCACCCGCATCTCCTCGATCATTCGCAAAACCAGCTGTTCCACCACCCTGCACCTTTCTCTCGACGATATCCGCGAACCCCAGGCAAACGTGCCCGTTTTTTGTGCAGGTGGAGCAGGTCGGTTTTTCGCCCGCACACCTCGTCTTGCGTTTGCGACATGTCAAGCAGCTACCAGGTATGTTATCAGTACGTGGCTCGCCAGTCGTTTATGCCAAGGCAGAATGCCTTCCAAGAAACCGACTATTCAACTTCAACTCGCACAACTCTCCTACCAACACCAAAGGGCGCAGACACTGCGTAGAGCAGAAAGAGTCGAACTACTCACGCTGCATTAACCCTACGTCTCTTGGACGGTGGTTGTCCTTGATTGTTCACAAAGCGGATCTGCTTCGGCGTCGGGAGCGACCCATTGATCAGAGTTGTCATGGCCAAATTTCGTCGTAACAAGTCATGATAACTCGTTACGGAGCGAAATCGTCTCTTCCAATCTGCTCCGTTCCGTTGTTTGTCCTTGGTGTTGACTGCTCCGGGCTACGATGTCGACACAGGCTGGATGGCGGGGTTATGAGTGTAACAGTGTGGTGGACACGCTGAGAGGACGGGCGGGCGTAAATTTGACGATTTGGAGGTTTGACGAGCAAATAGAATTCGACCGGTGGTCAACAAACGTGCCAGAGCATGGTCACACTGCGGTGAGGTCGAAAGGTATGAGTGCAGTCATTTTCCTGTTTGGGGGGAGACGCTGCAGAAAGGGGTGCGGCGGGAGAGGTGAGATGTTTGGCCCAGGCTAAGCTGGTTAAGATCAAGCGGAAGAGCTCGGGGTGTGGGATCAGATGTGAGATCCAGATGTACACCACAGGCACCTTGAGGCAAAGAAGATGGGCCGAGATTGCGCAGGATTGGAGAAGAGAGAGTTGGAAGAAGAAACTGGGCAAAAGGAGAGCAGGGCAGTTTGAGAGGCGACGATCTTGGCGGGGAAGTCGCGATCGAGAGCGGTTTGACGCTTGATCGCGAAAGAGGGAAGGAGAGGCCCGTCGCTCTTGAAGCGGGAGGGGGTGGGGTACTTTCCAGGTATATTAGGGAAAGAACGGACGATATGTAGTTCCTTCCCGCGCAGGACCTCGAGTAACCAACAAGAGATGCCTGAACTTGAAAACTGGATTGGATGAAACCGTGTGGCAGATGTTGGATGTTGGTACGTAGGAGCTGGGAGAATGGGATTGTTAAAAGAAATATTTGGGACATAATTGATTGCGAATGTCCCTGGCACCTGGCTTGTTCCGCGCGGGAGATAAGCACACCTTTCAGGCCTAGTTCTACTGCCAGGGGAAGGCAAGACCGTGATGCACCTCAACAACTCGAGCAACGCCCCAGATTCTTCCAATTTATGTTGCCGTCTGTTCAACTGTGTTTATCGCTACCTCGGTCGACATACCATGCAACGACAACCTTGAAGGCCAAAGGCTCGTTCCGGCCCTAATTTGCATGGACCGGCTTGATAAGCACTTCTCCTATATCCACACACTCGACAGCCCGAGGTGAGCTGCGAGCCGTTCCGGCTGGGTCAGGGTTCGGCCGAGGAAGACAATGGACGAGTCCTAAAAAAAAAGTGCTGGCCGCTCTAGAGGTTCTGGAGTGCTCTCGAGGTAGCGCCAACCCACCTGGTCCTACCATGCGCTGCACATGCACGCTCGATGCCGCGTCCTGAGTGGCCCGTCCGAGCCGGAGCTGCAACTAAACAAATCGGAATGCGCTATTCGAATGCAGTGTTGCACGCCATGGAAATGAGCTTCCAAAGGTCCAACGGCTAGGCCTAACAGAGGGTGGAATCAATCATGGACACATCCTCCCGACCCGAGGTCTGCCAAGACCTGGTTCGTCCGTGGAACATCGCTCGAATCCGCCGGGGATGATTGGAGGCGATGCGCAGGGCCTTGACGCACCCTGTTACCCCAGCGCCGCGATAAGGCGTGCTGATCTGTAGTCCGATCTCCGGCAGGCTGACTTCACTCGGAGCCTCTCACCAAACGGTCGGCAGGAATAGCCACGGCTGCCACGGTACATGTCACACCGGAAGTAGAGAGGGTTCATATCGTGATTCTCAGACCAGGCTTCCTGAGACACGCTGCAACACCAGCAACTCGTCATGTCCACGATAGCATGAGAATATAGCCTAATCAGCGATAGAGAACCCCCCACCTTCATCAGTTGTAAGTGCACCCGAATGCTTCGGCAAGCGAGGTTGCGATGAAATAACTGAGGCGTGGTATAGCCACCAACAATCCTCGCTCTTCGCCAGCCCGTATCACTCCATCGGAGGGGTTTCGTCGCTCGCTCTCCAGCCACTCAAGCTTGATCTCCCTGGCCGCATCCGCCACGTGGTTCGTGGCTTCCCGTGTCACCAGGCGATTCCCTCACCTCGATGAAACAAAGCCGCATTTTGCCATAAGGAAAAAACATCGTGACAGAGGAACCGGTATCAGCTGTTCCCGGGTTGTATTATATGTTCATCTCAAGTATGTCCAGCCCAAGCCCATCCTGAATCCGCCTATCCACATCCAGCAAAGGAAACCAGCGCAGCAACAGCCCAGACCAAACAACACCCATTCCCTTCACGTACCGCTCTTACTCCTGCCCAGACACGAACACAACGCTGCTGTTCAAGAAGGTCGCGTGGAGTCGCGATAGCACTTCCGCAGTTTGACGCCATGGTCGCCGTCGCTGAAGATCACCAAACACCACCACATAATGCCCCCTAAATTCAGAACCGAACCCAGAACATGTCCCCAAATCCATGACACCCCCCCTCAGCACATGCGTGAGGCTCAGCCAAAAACAATGTTCACCCCCATATCCGCGCTCACGCGGCGCCACAGATCAACACCCCTCCCTCTCTTCTGACGCGTTCCGCTTTTAACACCAGCTCGACTCGCCGGCCTCTCAGCCCCCACCGGGGACGCAACCGTCCCCTCCCCAAACAGCTCCTCAAACGACATCATAGGAAACTCCCCAAGGGGACCGTACCCAGGTCCAAAAGAAGAAGACGCGTGCTCCCCATCCCCCTGTTGACGCGGCGTCGTCTCCCCTCCCCCATCCACCCCCTCGTCCGCCCTCCTCCACACCTCCTGCACAATCGCCCACGCCCGCTCGATGTTCATCATCCCCTGCCTCCTCTCCACGCCCAGGAACGTCTGCCGCGCGAGCGCCCGGTACTCCTCCCCCACGGCCTCGCAGGCGGCCACGAACAAGGGCCAGAGCAGCGCCCCCATGGGCCCCTTGGCCGACACGGTCCCCGCGCAGTGCCGGAGCGAGGCGCGCGTGTGCCGCTGCACCGCCGAGTGGGGCCGCTCCAGCTCGTGCACCGTGCGGTAGAGGTACACCAGCGCGCTGTGCTTGTACGCCAGGGCCGTGTGCAGGATGGACTGCAGCCGGTTTGGGGGCGTGGCTGACGGCACGCTTCCCGGCTCTCCGGCGGCCTCGCGTCCGGTGGTGGTGGGAGTGGCGGATTTGAGGTTGTCCGCGCCCTCCTGGTTTGGTTTCGGGGACGACTCGTCGTTGGCGTCGAGTTCGGCGACGCGTTTCATCGCGTTGGTCAAGTCCATGTCCTCTTGGCTGGGGCTCGCATCCGCATCGTCTGCGTCGTCATGGGACGCCGCGGCCGCTGAGAGCCCGTTTACGGGCATGTATGGCTGCCACGCCTGCAGCGCCTCCTCTACGGACGAGGCCGACATCTCGAACTCGGTGCGCAGCACGGCAATCTTGGCCGAGGACGAGGCGGCCTTACCGTCGGCACCGTCGGCGCCGACGGCCGCATCCAGCTCCGCTTTTAGCGAAGGCAAGGTAGAGAGGCGGTGCAGGATGGGCCACAGGGTCGTGGCCATGCCGAGTAATGTGTCGACGCTGCTGAGCGGCGACCTGGGAGGTGCGCCGAGGGGTGACAGCGGGGCGAGACACCCCGCGGCCGGCGCCGAGGATAGGGGAGCAGTGCCGTTGGATAGGGCTGCGATCACGTCGTAGAAGCGGAATGCCCGTTCCAGGAAGGTCGCGGTGGGGTCTAGAGGCTCCTCTGTGCTGGTGGACATGATTGCCAGGGCGCCTTTGAGATGGCCTTCAACGATATTTGACCGCCCTTTTTGGACCAACTGCAGCTTCTTGTTAGTCACCAAATACAGTGCACGGGGTGTGTGAGCAGACTTACCACTTCGTAGTACACTAGGAGCATAATAGCTGCTAGCAGCTCGTTCCTGTCAACTCCATGCCCCTCTTTCCGTATCAGCCTGGCCAGCCCCTGAATGGCTCGATTGTGGAAGTACATCGAGCGCTCCCCGTTCTCGACGCCGCGGTACTCGAGATGCGCACTGGCAAGGGCGTACATGGCCTCCGTCACGATACCACTGCGCGCCGTCAGGGGCAGCACGAGTTGCTGGAACGGATTGCCCGACTCCTCGCGGAAGACGATGAGGTGGGAGAGTACGTTGCAAAAGTGGTCCACGAGGGCGCGGCGGTTGGGGCGGTCCGAGAATTCCGCGTACATCGGGGCCCGGAACTCGAGCAAGGGGGAGACGGCCGGGCTCGGGGCGATCATGGCCAGATCCGGAACGAGGGAGCGGGAGGCGTGCGAGGTAGACGTGGATCGCTGCCGGGCGGTATTGGACTGTATCGGACCTCCGTATGGTACCAGGGCTCCTGGACCATCTCCGGAGAAGAAACCAGCCATACTGGCCCTCCTTTCCCGCTCCAGGGTCTCATCTCCCTGGCCATCGTCGTAGTTGGGTGATAGATTGTACGATAAGGTGCTAATCGGCGAGAGGCTGTTCATGTCTACCATGCTCTCTCCCACAGCGGAGAAGGTCCCCATGATGGACGCGGTGTCGAACGTGAACGGAGACGATATGTCGAGCGGGCTGGCCGCGCTTAGCTCGCTATTCGGCCAGCCCACGTCTAAATCCTCCCATATGCGGCCCTGAGGCAACCCGGGCGGATTGCCCGATGCCGGTGTGCGGCTCCACTCTTGGTAGTGATGGTCATTGTTGTTGCCATCGCTGTCATCGCTGCTACCATCAGATTGGTGTCGACCCGACACGTAAGATAACCTGTTGCCGCCGCTTAGCCTGGTGGAGGGTGTCCCAGCGCTGCTTGTGGCCGTCGACTCTCTGGCTCGCCTCTGCCGCGGCCTAACAGGTTCGTAACTGCATTCGACCCCGCGTTCAGCGCAGCGGTTGCATTGCGGACGCTCCTCGTTGCATTTCTTCTTCTAGATAGTTTGTTAGATCACTTCATAGGTCGATCATGGTCCTGCGGGATTGGCAAAGACCATGCAACAATATGTCGCAATCAGGAGTATGGAGATGGAGCGACTTAAATCTCAAAACGAACCTTTTCTTTGCTATAAGTGCCTTGTGTCAGTGAACGAGATTCCGTGACTAGCCAAGCGAGGGGACTCGAGACTTACCAGTATGTACAGCCTTGGTAGGAGCAAAAACCGGCAGCCGGTCAGCAAGCAGTTACACAAAAGCGACTCAGGACTCAGGGAAGCTCCGTCACTCACCAGCTCTCGACCGTCTCTTAGGGACTTTCGGAGGGGCAACTCTTGTGTATAGCAACATGATGCTATCTTTGCCTTAGTTCGCCACTCAGGGGATGCAGTTCAACAGGGCATCACCTCCTGGTCCACCTCTCGGCCAGTTGAAGCGCGTGGCTCCCTCCGTCGCTCAGTTCAAGATACGATTCAAAATAAGACAGGTAACAAGATAGAAACCTTCTAGGCGTGTTAGCATAACAATTGGAATATGATATTGGGCAACCTGCAGTGAAAATTGACTGCGGCTCTTGATCGGAGGCTGAAGGTATCGCGCCAGAAGTGGAGGGGGTGGTCACGGGTCTCGACTGTGGACACAACAGGAGTGGAGAAGAATGTTGGGGAAGGGCGGGGGTCTTAAATGCCCTCTTTACACAGTACACAGGACTCAGGTCTTCCTCAGTCTACAGTGAACGAAGAAACATTTTCGGAGAATAAAAAAGATGCAAGCTAAGCGTACCAATGGTCCAGAGCGGTGACACCGAGCACGACCCCAGGGGACTCTTTGAACTTTGTTGTCCGTACCTGCCTGCCAAGCCCGGTGGTGATCAATTCTTCCTTTGGCGTGGAGAAATCTGCGGGGTCACGCACCCCGGACTCGAATGCGGATTTGCGGGCTTCCCAGAGTCCAGGGCTCAGCACGTGAACAGTGGGGCAAGTGATTCACACGTGATTTGATGAGAAAGGGTTGAAGCGTCAGTCTACACAGTGTGTGACAATGGCAACTCCAATAAGGTATAACTTCAAGGGCACCTCGGTCGGAAACCCGACCTCTTTCAGCTTACGATCATGTACGAGCAGCAAGCGACGAAGGGAGACCAAGAGGGGCACCATCGTTCCGAGCCACGCAAGATCCCCTCTTCATTATGTAGCAATATCCGCGACGGCACTTTGCCAGATCAGGCATTAATCCGCCGATTGCTTCCTTCTACCGGGTTTTCTACCCCGTTGTCCTTGTCTATCAGGACACCCGTTTGTGATCGAAGCTTATTTTGAAGCACAATCGTTCGTTGTTGGTCGTTGCACATGCAACAGGTACAGCACATATGTTATTCTTCAGCAAACTTACCCCGCAACTTGAGAGTTGGTCGCGTCTAACGTCGGCCGCAAGAAGAGCGCAACTCTCTGAAGCAAACCAGGTGCAAATAACCGGTGTTGTTGATAGTGGCATCGTGCTGTACAGATCGACTAACGATCCCGGCAATCCTCCACGGTCTCTTTCGGAACCTGATTCAGTTTTGCATGGTACGGACCGTTCGGAGCCGGACTAGGTACCTTAAGCTAACTACCACCTGGATCTTCAACAAGTCTGCCAGCAACGGCAGTCATGCGGAGCAATCTCCGATACATTTTACGAGCCTTTGATCTGGGGTTAAGACACCCTAGCACGTGCGTCATTAGATACGCTAAGTCAGGATGAAACATACCTCACCAACAGCATGTTCCTTGTCTGCATCTTGATGGCAGTGTGGCTGGCCATAGTGCATGTTCGCCGTCTTTTGGTATCTTGCATCGGACCAACGAGCATCTTGACTTTGGGGGTGGCTCGTGTCGGACATGGTTGGTGGTCCAGCACAGTCGCTGATGACAGAGAATGTCGCTCACGCTTATCATGATACGCCAAAAATATCCCTTGCTGTGTCATGTTGGTCGGCCCAAGTTTGCTTCGATTGCTGGGTGAGTCGGTCCGGAGAAACCCCGATCGATCCCTGAACGGCTTCTGTTCTCATTGGCGATGACCTCTGCAGAGGAGTGAAGAAAGCTTTCGACTTGTGCCGTTTCAACCACACCAACACCAGCCGCCGGCAGGACTGCTTGCGAGCCCAAACGACCGGCTGTGTCGAACACTGTGTTCTTGGTGTGGGAGCTGGTTTTTAGGAAGGTCAGAGGGCAGTCGTCAGCAAACCAATCATCGTATGTTTCGAGCTGACGAAGATGCCACCCTCTCCATCCTTATTGGGGAGGAGGGAATCACGGAGACAGCGATGAGTGGCCCGCAGACGCAGTGCATCGAAAGTGCAGAAAGTGCAGCACCTCAAATCCTCAATGCTACCTGACCGGACTCTTCAGCAGTTCAGCTCGCAGAAAGAGGGAAGGACTTCTGACGATCGCTCCCAGCAATCTGGATTGCCTTTTCCTTTCGCAAGTCCCTTGTCGACCCTAGATCTCATCCCCTGTCATTGTTACTTCGAGATCGAAGCGACAACTTCGGACATCGACAAACTCCTGTATCAGTTTTTCAGTTCCAGAGGCCTGGACGGGCTGACGGGTTAAGGACGCATCAGCCCTACGCCGCATCAAGGACTGGTCGGCCGTCGTTAACTGCAGGCCCGATCGTGGCGCTGATTTGCTGCGCCGCCGTCAGCACTCTCTATGGGCCTCTTCCATCATCGACCCATCGCCAGGTAGCAAGATTATTATTCTGACAGAGAGAGCTGCCTCCGAACCTTTCCTTTTAGAAATTTGAACAACGTCTTCAAGATTTCCTCGAGCCAGCAGGTCTTTAACTTCAAACCGAAGCAGCGGCTCGAGCGGGGTCAGTACAGATGGTCTGCCAAAACCAAGAGCCTCGCGTTGGAGCGACATCACCGAGTTGAGATAACAGCGCGATACCAAACCAAGACGAAGTTTGCGCACAGAAAATATGCCCAGCGTGTGGTCGTGCTCGCCATGTGTTGTCCTTCTTCTGTCGGCCGTCCTCGGCCGGGAGGCGACGGCGACGCATGTCGGCAAGAGGCATAAGGACCTCGTACACAGGGTGGAAAAGATGCAGGCGCAGATCACGGCATATCCAAAGAAGCGCGACGCAACTGTGTGCCCCTCCAGCTACGATCTATGCCCGGCGACACTCAACGGAGGATGTTGTCCACCACGGTACGGATGTGCGACGGATGCATGCTATGCGACGACAGCGGGGACGCAATCTGCCTGCAGCATGGCCGGGTACTACAACTGTGGTGCTGCTGTGGGAGGAGGTTGCTGTCCGGAAGGTAAACACAACCAAGTCTTCTCTCATTGTCGATGCTCTACTAACGGATGTTCAAGGATACATATGTGGCGCTGATGACTGCACGGCGCCGGCTGGAGTATCAAGTGTAATGACAAGCTGTCCGGCCAGCTATTACCTCTGCCCGGCGTCCTTTAACTATGGCTGTTGTATGACGGGCTATGGGTGTGCAACGAACGCTTGTTATGTCACAACACCGTCAACAACGACATACACGCTGACCGCGACAACCACAAATGCTGGTGGGCAGACGGTTACTACAACTCAGATCGCAACCACGGTGCAAACACCGACTCCGCCAACTGCAGTGCCCATGACTTCAAACCCGAATGCTGTCGCCAAGTTCATACCCACCTCTGTCGAAAAAGTCCCTGCAACATCTTCGCCATCAAGCGACGGTGGCGGCGGGGGTGGCCTGACAACAGCTCAGCTAGGGGGTATCATCGGCGGAGCCATCGCGATCCTCTTATTCGTCGTCCTCGCAGCCTTCATCATCATCCGGCGCATCAACCGCGTCGCCAACGTGGTCGAAACCGCAAAAGCATCGTCCAGCGGCGAGCAGAGCAAATCGACGCGACCAGGCCGCCCCAACATGGCGCAGTACCCCCGCCCGTCGCCGTCCGAGATCGACGGCATGGGCTACGATCCGCTGATGATGACGACGCCTGGCGACAGCACCGCCGGTACACCGCAACCACTCGGCGTGCACGGGCGCAACCGCTCCGACTCGGATTACTCGCAGCCGGCGGTCACTCCGTACGGACACGCCTCCGGGACGCCCTCCGACGCAGCGCGGCATCCCAGCATGGACTCGAACCCCTCGGGCGTCGGGTACTTCGACATTCCTAGGGTTCACAACGTGCCCGGACGGCCTGTGATGCGCACCAGCGTAGACAGCCAAGGCAACGTGGGGCAATACAGCGGCCCAGCCGCCCACCAGCAACACGGCAGACAATGGAGCGACGCCTCCCAGCAGTCCAACGGCAGCAGCGACGCTGCGCCTGGTGTCGGCAGTCCGCTCATCCCTGCTGAGCTCGATATCGCAGGCGGCTTCATTCCCGAACTGGCGTCGGCGGACGATGTCTCGCCGCCAGACGGAGGTCGTCGGTGGTCGGGCAGCAGCGGCGTTGGCAGTCCGCGTCCGAGTCTGAATAACAACCGAAGACACAGTTCAAGCTCCGCGGTTGCGGGAGGGTTAGCCAGCCCTGCTATGACGGGTAATCAGCCCCTGGACCCGGTTAGCGAGAGTACCGAAGTCATGCATGGGTATTATGGTCCAAGACATGGCCAGGTCGGCCAGACCGCCGCGGGACTGGACATTCATCACGATATCACCTCGCCTGTTGCTGTGCGCTTTCAGGGGAGGGAGTGAGATCGCTCATCTCAGTCACCAAGACAGTCTACCAGTTTGATTTGTTGCGTCAACCCAGCACAAGCGAGTCACAGAACTTTATTCGTCTTCCTGCACTTGTATCTGCGGAGAATCCAACGACCGAGGAAAGTACCGCTCTGGTAGTATGCGGCACAGTGCGCCCCCTGCCTGTGCCATGCCATTGGGTCCTTCGTCCGAACTGTCGACTACCTCCCCCCGAGTCCGGACCCGCCCAAAGCTTATTGAACTCGAAGACACACCCTTATGAGTCAAAAAGCGACCTGAAGCTACTACCCAAGAGCCCGGGTGCTCTGGCCGCCAGAGCGATCTTCCGACATGTCGGAACCACTTAAAGGTGCCATGTTCGAAACCCACCTCAGCCATATGCAACCACACATTACCATTTATTCATATGTTACGACATCTATACTATCTAAAGGTGCCATGTTTGTCAAAGAATGTTCGATCATTTTGCCATTTATATGTCCCTTTTTTTTCTTGGAACATACTGAGGTCGGTCATTTTGTCATGAGGTGGGTGGCTGTGACGCCTTGACATAGCATAGACGGGAATCCGCGGGCACCACTACCGGCGAGAGGGTGAATAGGCACGGGATACATGGCATACAAGGCACGTTGCTGCCATTGGCGTCACAGGAGGAATTGTATCGGCCATTTTGACAGATAGGAAATTCCATTGTTAGTTCGCACATCGCCGTCGAAGGTAGTAGGGCTTATAAACAGTCGACTCTTCCAGGAGTCCCTCGAAAAAGAGTTACTCGGGTGTAAGATCCCGCTCGATTCGTCGGGTCTGACGCGACTTGACTGCCCTGGGCCCTCTGTTCGCTTAGAGGGATAGAGAAAAGGTCATCTTACGCGTCTCTGCTCTGGCTCTGGGAAAAACGTACGCAATTCCAAGGTTCCCAGGTGTCACCAACGTGGAGGTAGCAGAGTCCGACTTCGACACCCTTGTTTGGCAACATCTCGCAACCGATCCCTGCCAACGATAATGCTATCCAAGGATCAGCAATGCTCCTCGATAACAAATATAAAGCGTACGTCCTTGGCGCGAGTATCACGTCAGGGCGGGATAACTATTATCGCCACTCTTTCGTTCGAGAACGATACAGCTCCCGTCAAAGAAGTTCGAATCCCTCGACCGCAATAAGTTCTTCTTTGATGGGAGCTGTATCGTTCTCGAACCAAAGAGTGGCGATACTAGCATCCTACCCCTACGTGATACTCGGGCCGGGGACATACGCTTTGTATTTGTACCGTGGGCATTGCTGTATCATTGGGTAGATTTATCGTTGGCAGGGATTGGTTGCGAGATGGTTGCGAAGTGGAAGAGGATCTGGGCTGCGAGGAAGGAGTGCAGGCTGGCTATTTTATAGCCTGGCGCAAGAGCTTGAGGTAATCTTGCAAGCTGGCGTTTTTCCATGGTCTGGTACATAGAGTTTGTGGTGTGACTCATGTCATGTCGGTGATGCTGTTGAGGGGGTTTGAGGTTTGCGTGGGATGTATCAGGAGTTGAGTCGAAACTTTAACTTTAATTTTGGACTGTGTCGAATTGGGGGATGGGTATTACGTTTTAAGACTGTGATAAGAACAATAACTCAAAACAAATTAGTGTTCACATGTAAGTAGCCTGTCCCTTGAGTGACTCAAACAGACCAGAGGGCTGTGACTGAGTCGCAACAAGGTTTTCTGGAGCAAGCACGATGGACCGACCGCCTTGCCCATATACAGATTGACACAAATAGAATATCGTCGATGACCACTTCCCTCGCAACTTGACACTCGCCAGCCTAAATCACTCTCCACCCGGATACTTCAGCCCCCCACCCCCCTCCGTCCCGAGCGCATTGTGCGCGGGATGCGGGTTCGTGCCGGGGAAGTTATTCCCCTCCTCGACCGGCATGCGCGCCTCGACGACCTTTGCCCCGCCCGTGTCGACTCCTGGGACGCGTTCGTCGCGGCCGGTTTGAGTAGAAGCGCTGACGCCGGCGCCGGCGCCGTGGTGGTGGTCGGTGTGCTGGCCGACATGTGTCTCTTGCGCGGGTGCGTGGCGGTGGTTACCCGTGACGCTGGGCTCGGTGGCCGCGTTGTTGCGGCGGAAGTGCTCGGCGGCTGTGGCGTTTTGCTCGGTGAAGGGGTTGGCGATGTTGTCGCCTGTGTCGCTGCCGCTCAGCACGTTGCCGTGCTGGGTGGTGGTGGTGGTGGGATGGGTGGTTGAGTCGTCGCTGTGGTGGGCGGGTTTGTGAGGGTGGCTTTGGGCTCTTGTCAGTGTTTGTTCGAGAGGAGTGTATTGAGAGGCTGCTCACATTGTCTTCTTGAGCGAGTCCATGGTGGTTGGTTGTTGCTTAGTGGCTGCTGTGGTTTATGGAGGTTACGGATCTTTACAACAGAATACTGATTGATGAAAGTCTAGAGTCGCTAGTCACTCGACTAGAGGTCTCTATCTAGGTATTTATTATATTATACACGACTTGGCTGCTTCTTCCATGTCTTGTCTCGCGACAGCTGACCGGTGACGTCCTTGGAGGCAAGTGCAGGGTCCTAATCCAGATGGATCTATGAAAATCCGGGGTAAAAGGGGAGCTCTGCACTCAAAAGAACGACAGATATGGCTGTATATGACCTGCTTTACACACCATAATATGGAATGCGAGCTGGCACTGGCCAGCGTGGACAAAGCGGAAGGACCCTTATGACGTAAGTTTGCACTTTGCACAAGTGTGGGCCGCTTATAACGGCACAACTCCACGCACAGACATTGGCATAAATGACAACGTGCAAGATCACATGACTGGCCCGCACTCTTTCTTGCCCGGCTGCCATCCATCAGCAAAACCTCATTGACGCGCGCAATCTCATAAACTTGCAAGGTTAAGCCTCTGGCGAGATTTGCTGACCGGATTCTGGCCCGGTTTCCACTGTATTTCTTTGAAGGCGTCGAGGCGAGCGCTACCGAGGACCAGGAACTCGTCCTTCCAATTTATCCAGTACCTACTGGGGATCGGACCATGCGACTCCGTCATGCGTTCTTGGAGTCGAACCACCCAATTCCAAAGCCCAGCCCTGCCGAAGCGAAGTTCGTTCGCGGCATATCCGGAACTCGGATGCAATATTGAGTATTTTGACTTGGGATTGTCGTCGCCAGCCTGCGATGGCATCGCGAGACCCAGTGGGAACTCACTTCAGAATTAAAATCGAACAAACCATCGCCAACTCGGCGAGCCTCTACACGTGCGCAAAAGCACGCCTCCACGTGCAAATGACAGTGGCGGCTCGCCAGGCACGCCGGCAGGGGAGCAGCCACCAAGCTTTCCGCTTTGATGCACGTGGCGCTGGCTCTCGGATCCTCAATCGACGGCTTCAACGGTCTTCGCATGCCCTAAAATCAATCCGGTTACTGGTCTCTCGCACAGGCGGTTCTGGTTTATTTAACTCTTCGTGGCCATTTACTTCGTACAACAACATCCATGATACGTACCACTGGACGAAGATGTGCCCGCCTCTTATCACGACCACGTGCAATCTGCAAGCGCGCCAGATCCAGTGAACAAGCTTCCCGTTCTGGGTCGATAAGCGGAATATTACAGACTGGGGCCTGCACCGGATACCTGGATTCATGGATGAGGGGTGATACGTAGTACTCACCTTCCAGAACGGAACATTGCATCCTACCGCGTGGAGCTTGGCGATTCCCAGGAATGTTGCTTTGTCGTCGACAAGCTTTGTCTGCGTTTGTAATCTGGACAATGCCGACAATGGGAGCTGTCAAGTCGAAGCTCGAGTTGCGCTTGCGACTCGCGAGATCAGCCTTAAGTTTGCGATGAAGCTAGCAATTGCCTCGACTTCCGTGGAGCCTGGGTAAACCCGTGAGAGTTAGCGTGGTGGCATCGTGAATACTCCGCCCTCGTGGGTTACATCAATGCATCTGCTGTGTTCATCGCAGGCCAAGGACCGGAGAGCTGCCGTGTAGCCGGCCCTTCTTCCCTCGCGAACTCATCACTCATCGCAGGCGACACCGACAGCCGAGTGCTGTAGGGAAGAGCTGGGAGAACAGTCAGGATGGTCTCGGAGTGTCCCAAATACCGTCTCTTCTGAAAGGATCAGTCGCCTCCACAGTCGTGTCTATGGCAATCCTGAAGGTGAACCATCGACACCATGCTGGCCCACAGGAGCAGCAACTCTGTCAATCATCCCGTCGAACTTGGTTGGGTCTCCCCGCATTCTCGACTGGATGTCTCATTGAACCGGACCCGACCGACATCATCTTCCATTCCTCCAGCCACACAGCAGCTTCCCTTTCCCCAGGTCTCTGCATCATCGATGGAAAACACCCGGACGATCACCCCTCAGCGAACTGCCATTGTGTCCTCGCATTTCGGGAGATTTTGTCTCTGCTCCCCGCTCCCAGCACGTCGACCATTATTCCGGCCGCCGTGGCCCCGCCGCCTTGCAAATAGTCCAGCTCGCTTTGGCCTAGCTTCACTGCTCAAGACCTCCAATGGCCTCTGCGCCGGTTGAATTCTATAGCGCCGTCGAACAAGGCAGGATGGCTGTCCAGGATTCGCAGCCTAACTAGTCTCGGACAAATAGCCATGGTTGTCCCCCGCTCAGGCGATAAGCATGCTGTCCGCTGTTTTTCCTTTCCTACCCCCTGTCAGGCCCTGGCAGGGCAGCACACCAAGCGGTGTCCCGTCCCCCGTGGCGTCCGACCTGCCCGTTGCGTGTTCGCGCCCTCTCACTGGTGGAATCGCCTGCACTCTTCCTTCGACCGGGTAGCAATTGGCGGCCAAGCCAGTAGCGCCTCCCAGCGTCTGGCTGACGGGCAACCCTCGTACATGCTGCATGGTTTAATTATACGCATCTATATAAGGCCCGGCAGCATCTCACCCGCCCTCAATCTCCTGCCTGCTTCCCCGTTCTGCCACACACGGAATCACTGACCCCTAAAGACCTGTACATATCCTCGCCCCGGCCGCTTCGAAACCACCCATCCCAACGGTTCAAGTCCATCAACAAAACGTCAGTCAAAATGAAGTTCGCCGTCGTCCTGTCCCTCGTGTCCGTTGCCCTCGCCAACGTGGCCGTCGAGAAGCGCGCCTGCGCCGGTAACAACTGCAACCGCGCCATCACCGGTACCCGCGATGGTCTCTCGCCCGCCAGCGTCCGCTCGGCCGACTGCGCCAGCTTCCTCCTGACCACCGTCACCCCGGATGCTGTGTAAGTTCTGGATTCCGGCAGAAAAGAAAAGCGGCCGAGAGAATCAAGTCTAATAGGTTGCATTCAGCACCGTCACCGTCACCGTCGACGACGAGGCCTCCACCGCCCCCGCCAAGCGCGACCTCGAGTACCGCGCCGCCACCGTCTCCCCCAGCGCCCTCCCCACCTACGCCACCGCTGCTTGCAACGCTGGCTCGTACGCATCCGCCTGCTCGTGCTACGGCGTCACCGGCTCCGTCACCACCGCTCCCGTTCCCACCACCACTGTCACCACCACCATCGACTACTGCGATGACCTTTAAGAGGTTGCTTGGGATGCGAGGGGCGGAGCGGGAGTGAGGATTTAATGGGGTAGTGGTTTCCTGCGGGAGGTGGTCACGGCAACGTCCTATCAGGGGTTCGCATCACGACTGTCACTCGGCAACCGAGGTGTAATCAATCGAAAGGACATTGGGGTCGGTATCTTCAAGGTCTTTCCGCCTCGCCAGCACGATCATCGATTTCGGCCGGGGCCAAGTTGACTGACGACCTGCTGCAGGAGACTGCGGGTTTGGTGAGCTCGGCGCGCGTGTGTATATGGTCCGTGGCTTCTCTCAATCGGAAAACATATATGCTTCATGTAAATGGTAATGATTAAAAAGGGCTCCTGGCCCACTACTTTGGTCATCCGTCTTTTCCTCGACCGCCGTAATTCGTCTCGAAGGCCTGCTACGGGCCGCTGTAAGACATGATCCACTCTCCGTGCTCTTTCTTGCTCACGACAAAGAGCCTTCTTACTCGCTTATCGACCAAGGCTAGCTCGCCAGTAGTCGGTCTCCTAGAGGACACACCAAGGACCGTGTGGATTTCTTCCCACGGGTTCGGTACCCTACCTAACTCATTCGGAGCATTAGTTACGTTACCCGCCCTGGCCTGTCACTCAGCGGAAGCATTTCAGCCGACTCGTCACTCGACAGTGCTGTTCCACGACACCATCATGCAAGGCACAGTAGTCAGTTCAATTAACGTCAGAAGGGAAACTCGGCATGCGCCGCACCGGTGATTGTTCTATCGCAGCCGATCTCGTCTCCGCCACTCCCCAGATACCTTATCAGTGCAACCTTGGCGGTGACAACGCGTTTGCTTCATGAATCATGAGTGTAGAGAGTATTGAGATTCACGACTTCGGCAGTGATGGTCTTCCTATCATCTTGGTACTTGGTATCTATCTGGGCAACAGCCTATTGATGCGCCAACACTGACCGTCTCGAACCCTTATCCATTGCATTCGACATTGAAACGAAACAAGCCCCCAAAGCTCTCATCCCATACCAACGACAACCCTGAAACAAAAGTCCGATGCCTGCTACTTTACCTATACCATTCGATGTCCGTCCGTGGGTAACAACTCTCCGAGGGAATCGTACGCTCGTCCCATTGCAGGGTACAAGACTGACAGCATCCGTCAAACTCGAAACGAAACGAGCCATCGTGAATCCCACCAAATGGAAGGTTGGGCGTGTCGAAACATCGAACGAACCCTGAAACATCCTCACGGACGGCTCGGACGGTCAGCTTACCATCTCCCAAGTCCGTGAGCGCGTCTGTGCTACCGTATACGATGCTACGGCGCATCCTACGATTTACGATGAACCTACCTTAGCCATCTCTGTTTCGTTGGCGGCGCTACGACCCAAGTAAGCAAGCCATCGCGGAATTTCTTGGTGTTCAAACATCGCAGCCGATGAGATTATAACCCACAGAAGAGACTGTATCTCAACCAGAACTCAATAGCCCAAAAGGCGATTACTACTACTTACACATCACGGCGTCACGGCATCACAATAACAAGTTCAATCACCAAATATCATCATCAGTACACAATAAGCTGTAAAAGTCTCAAAGGTCCTTAATTCCTATGTATGCACAAGAAAAGAAAAAGTCTAATGCCCTGCCATGCCATGCCATACCAATCTGTTTGTTGTTTGTTCCCTTACACCTGAACGCCTAGCCTTTGCAAGAAAAAACCACCAACCTATGCAAGTCGTCCGTCCGTCCGAACCAAACCAGCGGACTCTATCGAAGTGAAATGTCTTCTTTCCTTCCTCTCCTCATTCCCACTCTCCCAGCTCAGAGACTCAGACCAGCCAACACCAAAAGAGCAGGCAGCGCTTGCAGACGCCTCACAGAAGTCGCACAGAGAGAGAAAAGGCATCTACAACCCCCTCCGAACCCGCCCAGCCCACCCGCCCCGCCGGCGCCAAAGCGAGTCCGAAACCCCAGGCGTACAGCTCGTCCCCGCCGCCATGGCCATCTGGACACTCCACGCCCCGCTCGCGCACCGCTGGAAGGATGTGCCACCGATACAATTCCACGCGCCCTCGTTGGTGCAGGCGCCCGTCAGCAGGGTGCCGCCGCCGGACGACGATCCCGAGCCCGTGCCTGTGCCTGTGCCGGTGCCGGCTGGTGAAGCGGCAGATGTTGTCGCTGATCCAGTACCGCTGCCGGAGTCGGAAGACGCAGATGCGGGCAGGACGGACGTCGCGAGGGTCGTGGGGGCGGAGACGGATGCGGTGGCGGACGTCGCGAAGCCGGAGGCGGATGCGGACGCCGAGGCGGAGTTGCCGACCGTCACGAAGACGCCTCCCGGAACAGACGACGACGACGACGAGGAGCTAGAAAAAGACTGTGAGCTAGAGTTCACAGTGATGGGCGTGAAGGACGCGCCGCCGGTGGAGAAGGTCTTGGTTGTGAAGACGCTGGTGCTGGTGGACGTGTTAAAAGTCGGGTATGGGGGATAGGTGGATAGGTGGATACGGACACGCTGGTGAACGGGGCCTTGGGGGTGGGGAATGAGGCGGGTGTGGTGTAGGGGGAGGGGGAGAGAGAAGAAGAGGATACGTACCCTGACGAAGAAGAGCCCGATCCCGAGCCCGCTCCGGGGCTGGTTACGGTAGGGCCCGCTGCTTGGGTGGTGGTCGAGCTGCTCGCCGTGCCGGAGCCGGAGCCGGAGCCAGAGCCGGAGCCAGATCCAGTGCCAGCAGTCGCAGTCGCAGTCGCGGCGGCAGACGAGCCCCTTCCGGAGCCGGAGCCGGCATCAGCAGCCTGGCAGGTACCCGTCGGCTTGGCCATCTTGGAGCCCTTGCTGACGACGTCCGGGCCCGGGTTGGGGAAGATGACGTCGGTGCCGGCGTCGGTGCCGCAGCCGTTGCCGATGTTGGCCGTGAACAGGGCCGGGCGCGCGCTAAAGGCCGTGGCGTCGCGCTTGCGCTTGGAGCTGCCGCCGCCGATGGTGACGCTGGCGCAGTTCATGTACATCTCCCTATTTCCGACCTCATTGAACCACGTCCAGGCGAACAGGACGTCGGTGCCCGCAGGCGCGTCGGCCGGGACCGTAAAATCGAAGGAACCCCCCGTGGCGGTGGGGCACTCGCCGACCCAGCTCTGGATGACGGTGAAGGACTTGCCCTTGTCGTACGAGAGCGACGCCTGGCAGGAGCCGCCCTCGTGGAACGCGTTGCCGTCGATGGTGAGGTTGTACTTGCCCCCCGGGGAGAAGGTGGCGACGCTGGCGCCCTCGGGGGTGCCGAGCATGGTCTGGTAGCCCTTGCAGGGGTAGTTTGATCCCGAGGCTAGGAGGGGGGAGGTCATGTCGCTGTCGATGTTGCCGGATGCCTTGGCGAAGGGGTTGAACTTGGACTTGAGGGGCGGGGGGTACATCAGGTCCATGTGCGCGGCGGCGAGGTGGGAGGTGCCTAGCAAGGCCAGGAGGGCTGTGGTGAGGAGGGACGACGGCATGGTGGTGGCCGTCGGGTTGGAAAGTGTGGGTTGTGAGTGCGGTTTGTGAGTGTGGGTTGGTTCAGTGATTTCGCTGGCAGAGTTGTGGGTAGAACTTTGCTGATGAGAGTTGTTGGTGGAGAGATTCAGATGTCGAAGGGATGGTGACCAGGAGGTAAACGTCGAGGTCGAATGACTGATATACGAGTTGAGCACAGCTCTCGTCGAAGGAAGACAAAAGAATGGATGGGTATTGTTCGAGTACACTGAGCAGAGCTGTCTATTGTTGAAGACAATGGATATATCCAAGCACCAGGCCAAGAATAAAGAAGCTGATCAAAGACTAGGCGGTCAACGGGGTTGTCTAAGAACCAGGCAACGATAACAAGAAGTGAAGTGAACAATGGAACAATACCCGTGGGTAGTGAATACAAAGGAAGGAAGACAACACTAGTCGTCGAACTGTAGTTAGGAAGAGAAGAGAGAGACAGATGCCAAGGAACAAAGGCGAGGTTGAGGCTCTTTATGTGTGAGACACGACCAGTCAATCCGACCAGAGTTATGCCCCTTTGTCGATACTCTAGATGAGCCAGTCACCAGTAGCTATGCGCCGCCGACGAGGGCATGACTCCCGTCTGGGCTTCCAGACTGGGCAAACATGGACGTGATGGAACGAGAAAGCGAATCTATGACAGGTCCCGACTGGCTGCCTCTCCTTTTCCAGGGTTCAAACTGTGCCGTTATACCCTCCGCAGATCCTGTAGAAAACCCACCTATCTGCCTGCACATATACATCCTCCACCACGAGTAACTGGCAAGCCGTCATCTATGCGAGAACATCCCCTAAACACCTCTCGCGAATCGCGCAGCCGGAGCATGGCAGTCGTCGCGCATCCTGAAGCGAGCCGACGTCCATCAACCCCACCAAAACCAAAAAGCTTGGTTGAAAAACCAAGGGCGGCGCTTCCCAACCAATGAGGAGCGCAAGGTGCCTGGGCTGGCCAAAGCTCTCCACCTCATCAACGGGCTGTTCATCGTGGATGATTGGGTGGGCGCCATTCCGAATCTATGCAAATCCCGGGGAAAGTCTTCCACCACGGCACTCGACAGCAGTTAAGTTTGCTGTGACTTCCTGCCTTCTGCCCATCGTGAAACATGAAACGAGAAACCCCTATTCCTTACCTTACCTCGAGCCTCAGAAGACGAAAAATGTCGTGACTCGGCATAGCTCCTGGCCACTAGAACTGGCCTCTCTGCTTCCGAGTGCTGCAAACTGCTCTCTGTTTTAAAGAGAAATGAGAGAAAAGAGGATCAAAGGAGGCGTCCAAGTTTCGTAATGATTGCTCGCTCCAGAATACAGAACAGGGTGGTTCCAGGAAGAGAAGGTGATGGCTGTGAGTGATAGCTAAATGTTTCGTGCAGTACCTGTTCGACTCGCTCTGCGTACTGTTCTACAGTCATGACAGTGTAACTAGAAACATTAGGCCGTTTCCATCAATGCCTACCCCTTGCCCGCCTGCCAAGTCGGCCGATCACCGCATTGCATGAACAACCGCCGCGCCAACATCCGCAGCGGGTAAGCCATGCAAGGGTCGACCCAGTCCACTTGCACCGTTCAGCTCACCAAGGGGGCTTCTTACGAATACGATCGACTGCTCAGTCTGTTGGGCGTCCTAGTCCCTAAGGTAGGTAGGTAGTGAGGATGTCCATATTGAACCAATGTAGAAACATGCACTGTCAAGCAAAGCGGCGCGGACATGTAAACAATGTGATTGTATGCGTAGTATCAGCGCTCTGGCCTAATGATGCTTGAGATCACCACGGTGGCCATGCAGACAGCTCGCAGATACACACATCGATATACCCCCGAATGCATACTCCCGCATACTCCCCCAACCTCGTCACCCCTCCCACCATTCAAAGTCTCCTATCCATCAATCCAGCTATCCATCCCACTCGTCCAAGCATACAACTGCTTCATCCCCCCTTGAATCGCACTCCTGCAACAGTCGCCACGTCGCAGGCATACAAGTTCCGTCAGTACATCGGCGACGCTCGTCGACCGACCGCACACGAAGAGTAAGCTCACGCCAGTGACAGAAAGAAACAAGAGCACCCCGCTGCTAAAAGCTTGAGCAAAAATGCAAGCTAAAATGTCGCCCACCACCCGCCCCGCTCGGCTGTGCCTATCGAATAATTAGGCTTGACTTGGCTTGATCATACCGGATGCCGGTCATGTGCAACCTCGTACGCTCACTTAACCAAGCGATCCAAATAGCCAGAGCCGGGCAATGTCGACGAGGTAGAGCAAGTATCGATAATGAGCTACCGAGGTCTCCCGTCGTGTAGCCTCACAAGTGTGTTTCCCAGCCTTCACGGCCGCTGCCCCTGATACTTGTTCGGAGGTTGCTGAGGATGGAAAGGTTGTTGATACTGCATGCCAGGGCTCACGCCATACATCATCGGCTGACCCGGCTGCGATCCTTGATGAGCCATCATAGGGGCTGTCGGCCTACCAGGGCTGGGAAATCCGTTGGAACCCGCCACCGACGGCGGAGGAGCGGCACCCATAGGAATGAATTGACCACCGCCGCCGGGGTACATGGGCATCTGTGGCGGGCCACCAGCGACCATGCCGTTCGCTTGCATGTACTGAGGCTGCATCATGGGCGGAGGCATGTGCGGCTGCTGAGGCATGTATGTGTTGGTCGAGAAGCTGCGGAAGTTCGGATTCATGTGTTGACCCCCGTTGTTCATATACGGCTGCATCACCGGCTGTGGGTACGGCATCTGCGCCGGCGAGTTCATGTTATGCGTATACGCCATCTGCATCTGCGGCGTCATACGCGGCGATGCGAAGGATTGTGCCGAGTTGGAGTGCATCATCCTGTGGTCGTCCGGATGACCAGCGAAAGGGGGGGGATGCGTCATGGGACCGTGCTGCCCGTTATGCATCTGCATAGGGGCCATATGCGGCGACTGTCTAGGTGCCATGTTCTGACCCGCCTGGAGATGTAACGGTAACTGATGTTGATGAGCTATGGCCGGTGCCATGTGCTGTGGAATGGGAGTCGCTGCGGCCGCAGAGGCCAAGGGCTGCCGCTCGAAATATTCTTTGTAGGTCAAGTGCATGGTCGAGTCGGGCTTCTCCTTGCCCTCGTGGAGTTGCCGCCACGTCACCGGTGTCTGGAACGAGGGGCGGAGGCCGAGATTTTCATCCCAGTTCGGCGCACCTGCTGGAGGCTGGAGCGTCTTGATGTATAGAAGGATGTTGCAGCTAGCCACGTTGACCGCTTTCGTCTTGCGCCGAATGATTTGGGCGCGTATTGGGGGCGTGTGCACCGCAGGAGGGTCTGCAACGTTGTTGGTGGACGACCGGGGACTCGAGGTTTGACTGGGGCCACCAGGGTTGAAAGCTGGAGCAAACGCACTAGGTCTGAACTCGTGGCTGTTGGGATTCAACTTCGCTTGCTGAAGGTGAGAAGGGGGTAGTCCGCTCAGCCGGCGGCCGTACGGTTGGTCAATGTTGTTAGCCGGGCCAGTAGGCGGCTGACGCATGTTGTCCACTGGCATGTGCTGGTTCATGTGCTGATGCTGAGGTTGATGCATCTTGTTCTCTCGGATGCGCTGGGCCAGGTTGCCGGTCTGCGGTGGCTGTTGTCCGCCAAATTGCGAGTTCTGCCGGTTGCCCCTGTACGATTGCTGGTAGTGCGCCTGCGGCACGTAAGACTGCCGTGCGCCAGGGTGGCGGCCTGGGACTGCCGACGGCGAGCTCGAATGTTGAGGAGCGGTCGGACGAGAAGTGCCGCGAGAGTCAACTGCAGGAGCAGGCGTAGCGGCAGTGCTAGTCGGTGGCTCAGTCTGCAGCTTGGTCTGACTATCCTTTGTGGTTGACGATGGCTTCTCCTTCACAGTCGATGCGGCTGCCTCCTCAGCCTTGGCCTTTGCAACGGACTGAGCATCTTGGATGGCCTTCTCCTGGATAATCTTCTGCTTCTCTGGGTCCTTGGCTATGATGGATATCAAGTCCTTGGGTACTGGGGTCGATAGCTTAAAAGTCTCCCCAAACTTCTTCAACTCGATGAGCTTGACCTCCTTATCCGCCTTAGCCTTGGTGCTGCGGTTCTTCTCTTGCACCGCGCGCTGTTGTGACGCAAAGGACTTGAAGCTAGCAAGAACATCTTTCTCAACAGTCGCTGCGGCACTAGGAGCGGCCGAAGTGTTCCCCTGGCTAGTCTGCGGTGAAATGGTCCTGCTAGTGGCGGCGGATGGTCGGAGCGGTGTCGCAGCGGTGCCCTTAGCATCGGATCCTGGTACGGCACTGTCACTCGCTTTACCCTCGGGTTTAGCGTCAGGCTTCGACTCGACGACTTTCACCTCGGGTGTTGGGGTCGTCGATTGCTTGGCTTGGCCCACGGGCGCCTTGTTTTCTTCAGACTTGGATATAGGCTGCTTCGGTGTGGGCGCCTTCAGCTGCGAGGAGATGATCGCAGGGTCAACTGGCGCGCCCTTGACAGTCGTATGACCCGTCGGGGCACGTCTCGCAGGAGGCGTGTACTTGTTCTCTCGGCTTTGAAGAGGCGAGGAACCATGCCTTCGCACTCCGCTATATCTGTCATGACGTTAGAATGTGGTTCAACCTCGATTCCCGGGCCACGTACTTGTCCTCTTCGTTTCTCTCATCGTCTCCGCCGGCAAAGTCCATTATTCGCTCCTCAGCGACGTGAGACGTTGTCGCGACGCTCTTCTCGATCTCCCGCGCCTTCTTCTCTGCGGCGGCAATTCGCTGGTGATAGTTGGGGTGGTCCTTGTCAATCGCTGTGGTGTAGATGCTCTCGTCATAATCCGTCGTGAGGCCGAAAAGGCGTTCGTTTGCCGCGAACTGATCCCACCCACCCGAAGATTTCTCCAGGGTCAAGCTCCCATCAACATCTTTCGTGTCCGGCTCCCAGCGTTGTAGATCACGTCCCATGCCGCCACGACTGTTTGAGATGGCCGCATCTGTGCGGAAGCCGGTTCTGCTGCCTATGAAGGGGTTAGCTTCTTCGGAAAGGACGTATTGATGCGGCAATGCCTACCATTAGCACTTCTTCCGTCGGTCTTTCCAGAATTGCTGGACAAGAGCCGAGCATCTCCGATATCTTTCCGCTGAAACGACATGTTGTCGCGCCTCGCCGCACCGTTCGAAATGTCGGTAGAGTTGGGACCTTTCTTTTGCTGAACCATTCTCAGGTAGCAGCTCGAGGGGTCGGCTGGGTTATTGGCATAAATACCCTCGAATTCGGCACCGTTGATCAGGGTGAAGCGGACCCTCTGACCCTGTAGCACTCAATGTCAGAATCTAAGCTGATTGGCAAGATAGAGATGCCGGATGCCAGTTTTGGAAGAGAATGACAGGAGAAGGGTCGATGATGGCAATGCGGAAGGCAAGAAAGGAGGCAAGGTGCCCGGGCTGTTTGACTTACCTCTCGCAAGGAGGCTGTCGCGGATTGTTTGTTGGACGAGTTCGGACCAGTCTGAGGAGTCTGTGATCGGCCGGTAATTGGATTCTTTGCACCACTCCAGGCCTTCTGTGGGGGAGCAGCCGGTCTATGTCCAGAGTGTCAGTAGAGCGGCAATGGAAGCTCGACCGGTGTGACGGATGGGGATGGATTGATGGGCAAAGAGAGGAGTGTGTCGAGCGGCACGGGATGACACAGGTGATGCTCAATGCTCGGAAGACAGTAGAAAGAAGAGCATGCCGCAGCACGCAGAAAGGATCAAAGACGACCTCGAACTCTTTGATGGACGGAAGGGCAAGGAATGGATGATGCGAGGTGCAGAGTGGGGAAGCGTCAGGAGGAAAGAAAGTTGAAGTTGTCTTCGGTGTCTCAAACTTTACTTACCTGATTGCTTGACTTGGCGTCGAGCTGCTGTTGTCGGCGGCCGAAGCAGCAGGACGACTCTTCTGGTCGCTGAGCTTGCTGCTGTACAGCGGACGCGCAGTCGGCTGCGACTTGGTCTCTGGCGTTGTGGATTGAGAAGGAGGTTTGGGAGTTGTTGAGGAGGAGGATGTTGATCGGTGGTCTTCCATTCCGCCCAGCTTTGGAAACTGTGTGTGGTGGTGTGTGCGGCAGTGCTGCACCCAAGTCGCACCTTTCTGGCGCAGGGAAAGTCGGGCTAGAGAGTGGCTAGTGAGAAAGAGAGGAGAGTGTGTTCAAGTTTGGGGCGGGCAGGGGTGGGCGGATTGAAGGGTGCGGGAACGGCAAAGGTCCACCTGGCAGTCCAAATTGTTTGTACGGGGGTGAATCCCAGCCTGTGATTGGCTGACTGCAGCTGGTCGTTTCGACCCTTGAGGTGCCAAAGCCAAACTTGCAAACAGTGAGCTAACCAAGGGTCAATTGTTGGCTTGTCAATCTCTCCTTCTTTCTGCTCTTGTGCTTCGACAATGCGGACGATTTAGATTCCCAAGACGAGATGGAGCAAGTTGCCGCCTCTGTGCCGCTGCTACAGAAGCAGAAGCCTCACGAATCCCAATCTTCCTTATCAATGGTGGAGGAACAAAGGGGATTTGGAGGCCAGAGCATCAATGCACCATCACCTTGTATGTCTTAAACTTTTTTTGTTGCCCACCAGCCTGGTAATTATGATAGACGGAAAGTGGCGTCGAGGGACTCTCTATTCTAGCTCGGAAGACAGATTAGGTGATGCCGAGCAATGACTGCCCGCTTTCGATCTAGTTCGATGATGGACCACTGTGGTCGATTAAGGTAGATTCAGTTTATGTTGTTCTTGACCGAGTTTGACAATTGAAGCCAGTCGAGTCGTCCAGGAATCCAATGTGCAAATAAGTCAGAGGGAAGGTGCGATGTGATCCGGGCGGGGAAGGGAAGGCCACACGGCAGGAACGGTTCTTGGTAAAGGAGCACAAACTCTCTGGGGGATCGGAGCCCTCGACAACTCCGGCGAAAACACAACGATAAGCCAAGGAGCCAAACGAACCTTGGAGAAGAGGTGAGTGACGGGCAGAAGGCCAAAGTCTTGATGGAATACGGGTGGATAGGGACTACAAAAGAAAGGAAAGCTCTTTGCTCTTGAGCTTTGCAATGCTCTGCTGCTCCTCCCAAAAGTCCTGATGATTTCGGAGCTGGGCCCCCTGCTCAAGCAACAATGCCCGGTTAGGTTAGCGTGCTCGGAAGGTCATCAAGTGGGGTCGTCGAGGACGTTAGTGCCTCAGGCAGATCGCCATAGGACGACAGGGATGGGAGATCGTCATTGAGCCGCAATGCCATTCCTAGCACAACCTGCAAGTCACACAACTGCAACATCGGGCTGGAATCAAAAGGCCCAATTGCCTCGATCCATCCGGGCCATCCTGCAGCTTGTGACAAACGTTATGTCAGGTGTGTTTCGGCGGACCGTCCTAACATCGAGTCTCGAGTTGACCAGGTCTATATTTATATGTGTGAGCCGAGGGGTTTGGACTCATGCTGTCGCCACCGCCTTGCTTTACCGGAGGACCGAGGCCGGCAGGAGAGGTGTCGGTTCCAGATCATATGTTGCGCCTCTCAGTCCGATGCTGAAACGGCCTCGTGTGACATGTTATCAAGCTTACAGTCGCGGCAATGGCTTAATTATACCCGCCCGAGGCCTGGGCGTTATTTCAGTAGCGAGTATATATTCCGTACAACTGATATCGGCTGATAACCTCGAATCAGTCTTCCTCATCTACTACACCTATGTCTCAAGATATATGATTTATTCAAGTCTCTAACCCTCACGCCCTTCGACCAAAAGTATGCATATGCCGTAGGCACAACAAGAGTATGAAGCACCTACCGCATGTGGGACTTGACATGCATTGTTGATGTATCTGCAATGACGGTCCTAGGCAAGCTAGGAGTATATATCTAGAGCCTCCTCAGATCATTCGAAAAATTCGCTGCCTTCTAGGTTCTCTGAGGGCGGCCATATCTGCAGCTCGAACTTGGAACCGCCGCATACAGTTTCAAAGCCACAACTCCTGGCTTCTTCACTGCCTCAGCAGGACCATGAGAACCTTCAACGCAACATTGACTCTTCGCCGGCAAAATACGCCATGACGGGCGCCGTATCGCCCATCACCGGCACGCGGCGGCGGGGTGTCGACCTGGCAGCATGTTCTGCTCCGATAGTGTCGTGCAGACGTTGGACCATGCCCCGTCCCCGCCGGTGACGAGATCCGTCCCAATAGGTACCTTAGCTTTGTGCCTTCGGTGAACAAAGGCGAGCGTTTACTCGCCAGAACGTCAAGATCACGCTTACCGCGCTCCAGCTCCCGTCTCCACTACCTAGATCGTTCCCTCGGCCGAACTTTCCGTCAAGACACGCCGGAGATCAGGCCGTTTGAGCCTTAAAACGTCGCAATCGAATCGTACCTACTTGATAATCCAAATAGTGTGGCCCGTCTAGCTGTATGCGAGAAGGAGAAGGATGCCAAGACAAGCCGCTTAGAACCCACCATAGCTGAAGCCACATTCCTTTCAGCCCTACCAGCATCAACTGCGGAGGTGTCACCTCAAGGCCGAAACCTGTCGAAATCGGGACTGTAAGAAGGTTGACTTTCTTAGCAAGGTAACCTAAGCCCAGCTGTCTCGCTTTCGGACAATGACTTTAATAAGGTAGCGTCGCGGACATGGCGATTTGTAGACGTAGACATGTTGACTTCATGATCCCTTCATATCAACACTCCTTCCTGTACGTCTAACGTCAACCAACTTGTCCTCCATCTTCTTCTCGGCCCCGGTCCGCCTCGACATCAATCACCGTAGGCACTCAGACCTGCCGCCTCATAGTGCACGCCCGGCGAGCCACCTGTGCTTCTTGAGCCATACGGTTAGGCCGGCTTCTCTCCAACTCCAAGAGGAAGTGAAAGGGACACTGTGACTCGCATTAAAGCTGCATCACGGCCTACATGTGTGGAGGAAGGAGGAAGGTGCGATCCATTATATGCCGTCGTCGTTGTGGCTGAAATGTGCTACCAGCCACAAGAACCCACTGGGCTCCAGCCCCATACTACCCGCCCCCTGCTTGTGCAGGAACCACCCCCTGGCCCAATTAGGAAAGGCGCAGCACGGCCGAGGTCCCGCTGCCACACTCAAGCACCAGGAGCGGGACCCACTTTTGCAGCTCTCTGGCTATGTTTGACGAGCGCGTTTTTCCGAGGCAGGTTTGTACTTCAACCACACCTTACGCAATAGCGCGTAGATGCGCGGCCACGCGAATAGTACCATTAGATTGCTCTCGGACAGGGCTTTCTAATGATACTATTGCGCGGTTCTTACTACCATTTGCGCGCAATATGAATTTGACGGGGCGAAGAGGTCAAAAAACGCCAAGAGATGCCAAGGAATAGCAGAAAATCTACGATATAGCGATATTATCAATAGCTCTTTGCACCGACGAGATATCATCGCGCAAGTAGTACCATTAGATTACTCTTTCCGAGAGCAATCTAATGGTACTATTCGCGTGGCCGCGCATCTACGCGCTGTTGCGTAAGGTGTAGTTGAAGTATATACCTACCTCGGAAAAACGCGTTCGTCAAACATAGCCAGAGAGCCAGCCAAAAAGTGGGTCCCGCTCCTGGTGCTTGAGTGTGGCAGCGTGTCGCTGGTGGAGTGGATGACAAGCTGAAGAAGCTCCGGTACCCGCCTGCGCTGAAGCGCTTCACCAGAATTGAACATCGATCGTCTCTCGTGCCATCGTCAGCCGCAACCTGCTCCTTGACAGAGAGCCAGTACGTCGACAACACCTTGCTTCTGAATCTCCTACCTTTGCCATCGTCACAAACCATCATACCACCATTACCGAACGACAAGAGAAGGGGCCACGAACGAGGAGGAGGAGCTGACCGGGCGGTGACCCGTAACAGCCCAGCGACGACACACGCACGAATAGGTCCTCCGATACGATGAATACGCTCGGCGGCCCATCGCGCTCCTTGCAGCGGCGATCTCCCGGCGCCGACCCAGGCCCGCCTCCGACCATTCCTGCACGGTCGATGTCGCCAGCAGTGGGTGTTGGTACGGGTGGTGGAGTGGCGCCGCGCTCGTCGACGGCATCGAGCAGATCCTTGCAGGGAAGTGCCGGAGGCACAAGTGGTGCAGGTGGAGGCACGCGGCGGGCAAATGTGAGCTCCTCTCATCATTTCTTCCAGAAGTTTGATGCGCATTGTCGGATGCGTGCGAAGTCATTCATGCAAGACCGCCTTGCGCTCTTGTTTGGGGTTTAGCCGCATCTTTCAGGCGTCTTGTAGCTCTGTCCAGGCTTTACCACCTTCTGTTGCTCTAAATTTCCTTCCAAGCTTCGACTGTCAAATTTCCGTCTCACCGTTTGACTATTGCTAACCATGCCGTCTTCGAAAAAGTCATCCTCTGCGAGCGGTACTGCGGTCCCCCTGTCTCAGATCGAAAAGAGCGTCACGCATCTGCTCGTTGCGACCAAGACTCTCCTTGAAACCCTGACAAAATGGTCTCGCAGGCAGGCGACCGACACCGAGGTGTCGGACGTCTACGTGAGACTGGGATACGAGTTCAACATGGCCTGTCGCGCCTTCACCGCCATAAATGTCGACACACGAGATCTGGGAAACGTGCCTGAGGATCTGAGAAATATCCTCGAGGCCACGCTGAGCCAGGAAGCGAGCGCCGAAAGTCTCGAGAAATACCTGCCCAAAATTCGTGATATCATCGTCAACCTGCTGCATGGTCTGAAAAGGAAACAGCAAAAGTTGCGGCAGAAGCAGGCTAGAGACAAGGAGAATGGGTCTTCGACAGATTCCGGAGGTCCAGGGCGGACGACAAGCACGAGTACTACGGGGAGCTACAACTCTGGGCTAACGACGCTGCTGGACGAGGGCCTTCAGGATGGATTTCGGCCGGACCTACAGCGTGATGATTCGAAAAACATGAACTCCTCTCCGACTCGACGTTATCCTACGCAGAGGAACCAGTCGCAAACATCCCTGGCCTCCGAGCAGTCAAGTCTATCGAGCTCTACGATGCAGAGCATGCCCGTCCTCCCACCATATCCTGGGGACGAGGCCACAATCCCCGGTGGTCCCGTGGAAGAACTAGATTCGTTCCCGCCACCGCCTCCGCCGCCCAAGTCTCAACAAAGCGCCCTGGCCGCTCTCCAAAGGGGTGGCGACCTCGAGAGACGAGCCTCGCGGCGTTACTCGGCATACCAAATATCCAAACACTTGGGCTCGGCACCAGGGGTGCCCATGCTGCCGACACAGACCACACCTATACCTAATCGTGGCCGTGGCGAGATGCGCGAGTCCATGCGGGCGATGCAAAGCAGGGAGAACATAAGACACAATCGCAACGGCTCCAGTCAGTCAAGGACCGGTGGTTTCGACTCTTCTCCGATAAGGGTGCCCAGCAGGGTATCGGAAGAAACGGAGGGAAGTAGCATCGCAGAACTACCTGCAAGGAGCGACAGTCCGACCGCGCAGACACCGACGGACAAATATCCACAGCCGAGCGCTACGCTGAACGGACCGCCTCCGGATATTTTCCCTGTCCCTAGCGTCGATGACGATCTTGCCGAGGAGCCGAAGAAGGCGCCCGAGGCGAGGCCGCCTGCCGTACGAGCGGCTACACCGGACAAACAGCCACCAAGTTCTTTTATGCTGGAGAACTCGCCGCCTACTACGAAGGAACTCACCCTTTTCCTCCAGTACAAGTCAAAGGTCAAGAAGTTCGTGCTCCCGGAAGGGTACAGCGAGCTGTCTATCGGAAGGTTGCAGCTTGCCTTCATTGAGAAGTTCTCGTGGAACACTCAGCAGAATGGAGTCGATCTTCCCGACATCTACATTCAAGATCCCGTGTCGGGGGTGCGGCATGAGCTGGAAGATCTCTCCGACATCAAGGACCGGACCGTGCTTGTTCTGAATATCGAAGCCCTTGACGAGGTCAAGAAGCACATCGACGACGGCCTAGGCTCCCTGAAACAGATGGTGGCAGAGGTCAAGCAGAACATGGTCGATCAGAGCGAGTCTCTGAAAAGGGTGTCTGAAAGACAGCAGGAGACGGCGAAGGACGTCGCTAGACTTGCGGCCGCGCCTCCGTCTGTTGCTGTCATGACCCCGCCCGCCGATTCTCCGAGGTCAATGGGATCCATGTCGACCACCAACCGGGTCGGCAAGGCCACGCCGGGCCAGCTCAACGAGCTCCAATCCCTGCGCCGCGACCTTGCCGTTCTGCGACAGACTTACTCCAACTTCCAATCCGAAGTGCAAGGCTCCATGACAGCGCTCCGCACCAAGGCCGCCAACGTCAAGGCCACGGCCGCGAAGCTCGCAATACCCGACGTCGAAGGCGACTCGGGCTACAAGTACGTCAAGCACGGCCGCAAGCAGCTCAACACGGACAGCGACCGGCTCGTCACCAAGGTGGACGACCTCCAAGACCTCGTCGAGGACCTGCGCAAGGACGTGGTCCAGCGCGGCGTGCGGCCGCTGCCGCGCCAGCTCGACACCGTCTCCAAGGACATCACGACGCTGGCCAAGGAGCTGAAGCACATGGACGACTACATCAAGAAGGAGAGGCCGATCTGGACCAAGATCTGGGAGAAGGAGCTCGAGGACGTCTGCCAGGGCCGCGACGAGCTGCGCCTCATGGAGGACCTGATGGTCGACCTGCAGGACGACCTCGAGAAGGCGAGCGAGACGTTCGCGCTGGTCGAGCAGGCGACCAAGGAGCAGATGAAGGACGGCGGCGTCGGCGTCGGCGCGGGCGCGAGCGCGGCCCCCGCGGCCGGGGCGGCGAGGCTGTTCAGCCGCGGGCTGGGGCTGAAGAGCAGCACCTTGGTCGACCCCAACGCGGCCAAGGAGGGGGTCCTCGGGGAGGTGCGCGCGCTGCAGCCGAACCACGAGGACCGGCTCGAGGCCATCGAGCGCGCCGAGAAGCTGCGGCAGAAGGAGCTCGAGAGCAGGCGCGACAACCCGCTCACCAAGGAGCTGACCAACTTCGTCGAGGAGGGCAAGCTCAAGAAGTCGGGCGGCGTGGAGGAGGTGGAGCGCGCGCGCAAGGCCAAGGACGACCGGATCCGCAGGGAGGTCTGGGAGCGGCAGAACGGCATCGCGCCCGAGGCTCCCGTCGGCGAGGATGCCGGGACGGGCACGGCGGATGCGCCGCCGCCCGCCGAGTGAGTCGTGCCGGGAAGCGGAAGGATTCGGTCTGATGCATGGATCATGTCGGGGCCGCACAAGCCCGCATCGGTCATTGATCAGTAAACTTTTGTTTCTCTGGGGGCCTTTGCTTTCCTCCCCCTGTTTTTCTTGCGAGCATGGCGCAGCGACAAAGGGTTTGATGCATATTCATCTTATTCTCAGTATGTACTTAAGGGACACTACAATATGCAGACGACGGAATGTAGTCTAGGGAGATCTATATTATGACGATTGAAGACTATGATCTCTGCCGTGCCAGACCCCTCATGGTGCTCCCACCTCCGATAACCCCGCCTCGGGGGTTCTTCTGGGAGCAGGGCTGGTTGTCATGTCATGTATAAGTGAAGGCTCATCTCCAGGTTCTTAACTCTGGTATTGCCAGGTTGCTCACCTAGGATGCTGAACATATAAAGCCACACAAACAATAGCGAAATGAGTGCCCTCCAAGACTTCGAGACAGTCATCGACAAGGCCGTCAAAGACGGCGTCGTCCCAGGCGTCGTGCTCTTCGCAAGAGACAAATCCGGTGCGTCTCTCCCACCACCATCTATCTACCTTTACCCACTAACAACACCCTGCCCTAGGCAAACTCAACTACCTCCACGCAGCCGGCCACTCCTCCCTCACCGCATGCTCCCCTCCACAATCTTCACCCTCGCCTCCCTCTCCAAGCTCCTAACGACAATCGCCCTCCTCCAGCTGGTCGAGCGTCACCTCCTCACCCTAGACGAAGACCTGAAACCCCCCCCACCTCCCCGTCCTCCTCTCCAGCCTCCCCATCCTCTCCCCTTCCCCCCCAGCCACCACCGCGCCTCACCCCCCTAACCCTCCGCACCCTCCAACCCACACCTCAGGCGCAGTCTACCCCTTCCTCTCCCCCCCCCTCTCATCCCTCAAGTCGCAGGCGACCGGCTCCCCCAACCCCTTCTTCGGCCCGACCCCAGCGGCCCGGTCCGCCTCCTACCCCCTCCTCTCCGAGCCCGGTTCGGAGTTCCACATGGGACCTACCTAGCATCGACTTTGCCGGCGCTGTTCTGGAATCCGTCACCGGAACAGATCTAGACACGTACTTCCGGTCCCACATCCTCGCCCCCCTATGCATAGACGAGAAACACATGACATTCTTCCCCTACCACGTCCCGGGGGGGGGGGGGGCTGGTTTCCTCCCCGCGCTTCGCGCGCGTTGCGGCGCGGGACCAGAAGACGGGCGGGTTGGTGCAAGACGACACGGCCGGAAAAGCGTATCTGCTCTCCACCGAGGCCTTCGGCGGGGAGGGGGGTGTATGCCACCTTACAAGCGTACGGGGCCGGTGCTGGGGAGTCTGCTGGCTGACGACGGACGGCTGTTGGACCCCAAAACGACGGGGGAGATGTTTAGCCCGCAGCTCGGGGGGGCGAGGGATGGTTTGCGCGCGCAGCTGGAGGATCCGGGGTGGGTGGTGGGGTTTCGTGCCGCCGCCGCCGACGGGGGGGAGGTATAATTGGGGGCTGGGCGGGTTGTTGGTTGAGGAGGCGGGGGGCGGCTGTGGGTGGCGGAGGGAGGGGACGATGGGTTGGGGGGGCATGTTTAATATGACTTGGGTGAGTTGGATGTGCGGTGAGATAGGAGAGAGAGAGACGATGTGCTGACGGAGATGGTAGTTTATTGATCGCGAGGCTGGTGTTTGTGGTGCGTTTGGGACGCAGGTGCTGCCTGTTCGGGATCCGCTGGTGAATAAGTCGCATGAGCAGTTCGAGGAGGCGGTCTACAAGGCGGCGAAGGAGCTATAAGGAAGAGTGGTGGAGGAAGGGCGATGACCGGTGTACGACGGCCGGGAGGGATGATGGCGCAAACACGTTGAGACGGACAACTACGCGAGGCCAGCAAGCCGTCTCCAGATGTTACTCTACTCGCCAGCACCTTCACATGAGCAGCGTGAGATAGCACACCAGTGGCTGAACAAATCAATATGTCTACAACCAAGGTCTAGCCTAATTGCGAGCAGACACCGAAACCCAGTCGCGAAAAGAAGCCCCTCAGGAAAAATATATGCCTGCCAAACCTCCCGCCGACCGAAAAGCTCAGATGCTCATATAGGGTAGTAACTCATCGACGCCCGCAACCACCAAAAAGCCAGAACCCTAACCAGGTACGAACGAAGCCAGGAAAATTCCCCCCCTTGCTCGCTGCCAAATCATCGCTCCCCAAAACTACATACACACGCGTCGCCTTCCCTTCCGTAACTTCTCTAAAATGAGATGAGAGAATCCATGGGAAACCTGAGCTGCAATCCGACCTGGCAGACCTCCCCCTAAAGTATCCGTGACAAAAGAGAAAACTCTGACAGAAAAATCAATACATTTTTTCCAAGTTAGGAAAAAAAACCCTTGAGCTAGCTCTGCAGCAATTCATCCTAGCATCCATTCCGACATAAAATAACGCTGTTCCTTGTCTGACCATACCTAATGAAATCTCTCCGGGCGATCATACGCGTCCTGGGGTCGTAGGCGCGGCTGCAGGCCGCTCTGCTGCTGCTGCTGCTGCTGCTGCTGACGCGCGGCGTGCTGCTGCTGCGCCGCCGCCGCCGCGTCTCGCTGCTCCTGATCGCGCGCTGCCATTTCCCTATACTGCATTTCGCGCATCTGGTCCTGCATGGCCGGTCCGGGGTACGTCGGACCACCCGGCGGCGGCTGCGAGCGGACGTCGTACATCGGGGTGGGCGTGTAGCTCCGTCCCGGGCCGGGGTCGCGCGGGTCTCTCAGGTCTCGCGGATCTCGCGGCTGGACCTGTTGCCTGTCGGCGGAGGTGGGGTAGCCCGCGTAAGATGCCTGCCCTGGGGGAGGTCGCGGCTCCTGGCGCCGGAGCTCCTGCGGCGGGAACTGTCCGGTGAGGGATCGGTGGTGCTGGTGCTGCACCATGCCTACCGGAGGGCCGCGCGCCTCGTGTAGTCCGTACACGGGCTGGCCGCGGTCGTCACGCAGACCAAGAGGATGCTGCTGTGGCCCCTGTGGGGCTTGGGACCAAGCAGGCTGTGATGACATAGTGGCGGTGACTTGCGGCTTGATGGGTGCACCGTGTTGAGCTCCCCATGGCGATGCGGCGTGCGTCGACTGCTGAGGGGCCTTGGGAGGCTGCTGCTGGTGAGGCGCTGGGGTTCCAGGCCATCCAGCCTGTTGGTGCTGCATGGCTGACGCTGGCTGTTGTTGAGGGGCGAGGCCCTGAACCTGTTGCCATGGTCCGTCGCGGCCAGCTTGTGCATCCCGTCGGTCTCTGGGGGGTTGATGTGCGGAAAATGGGGGAGTCGGAGAAGCCGAGTGCGGCTGCTGCGAGACCGCAGATCCATATGGAGGATACCCGGATTGTGGCTGGTATCCCATCGGCGACTGCTGCGCGTGTTGCGACTGACCGAGATAAGGATGGCCTTGCGGCGAGTTCGCCGACTGCACTTGGTGCGCTTGGCCGTACTCGTGTCTCGAGAAATACCCACCCCTTTCTGGTCCTGCCACGGGGCTATCGGTCGTCGACACCATCGGTCTTGGGATGCTCGGATGGTGTGGCTGAGGAGACTGCGTACTGTATGGCTTGAGCGAGGGCATAACCGACGATGGTGGCCCCTGGCTCCGGTATCCGTATCCTGTCGGCTCGGGTTCGCGTCTCAGCGGAGTCGAGCTCGTTGGCGGAGGAGGCCGACTTCCTATGCCCTGAGGCGGAGGGGTAGACGACGACTTCATTGCGGAGGATACATCGGCTACTCTCTTCGGAGGCGGCGCTGGAGCGGGATCGTCGTTCAACAGCGAGAACAAGCTGCTCTTCTTCGGCTCAGCCGGACGACTCGACGGCGCGGGTGCTGGTGGCGTCTGCAGCACTGGAGCTGACGCACTGGCGTACGGGTCTTGCATGGGTGCCGCCATCGGACGCGGCATGCCCGGTACAGAGCGGTCAGGTGTTGCTTGCTGCTGAGGCGGAACAGACTCGCCGAGAAGGGTCCGGACAGGTTGCGCTTGGGCAACCGGAGCAAATGGCTGGGGTGCGGGAGCAACGGCGCGAGGCGGCTCAGCTTGTTGTTGTCGCGCGGCCGTCAGTGGCTCGGACCTGGACGTGACGCCGCGCTGCGACTGCGGGTTTCCAAAAGGAGTCTCGTAATGGTTCGCCAAGTCGGATTCTTGCTTGAGACGCACCGGTGCGCGGTCTGCGTGTCGCGGAGGTTCCCTGAGTTGGGACTCGAGTCTGGGTGCACGCTCGCGAGGCTCCCGGGTTTGCGAAAACTGGGTTAGTTGCTGCGCGACTTGAGAGCCCAAGTCACTCTGCCACGTTGCACGGGACGACATCGCCTCAGTGACAGGTGGCTGTGGAACCGGAGCTGTTCCCGGCGATGACACAGAGACGGGAGCAGTTGCCTTCTGAGAGTGGCGCACAGCTTGCTGGCTTGGCGCCTGCGACACAGGGGGTTCGTCTCGCTCCGGATACGCAAAGTTGGCCACCGGCGCTCTCAATGGCCGGTTCCCTGGTGACATCGTCTGTGTCACAACGTGGGTGCTGGGCTGCGGCGGCTGCTGAGCCTGCATTTGTTGTTGCGCAACAGGCTGGGCAAGAGGCGGCTGGCCAGCAGGCGCCTGTGCAATCGGCACTTGGAAGCGCGTGGTGAACGGTTGGCCTTGTGGCAGCAAAGCCCCCATGCCCGGACCTGGACTCTCCATCTTCGACTGTGGAGAGTCTTCTGACAGTGGCTCCGCTGCAGCGAGGATCCGGTGCGTAGTCGGCGGCGCACCTGGCAGGGGAGTGTCGTACCGCTTTCTCGGCCCTGCCGAAATAATTGGCGGAGCAGGCCTCTTTTCTCCTCGCACTTTCTTGTTGTCTGCCTCGGTTGCAAGTGTCTCCCACTCCGGCTTTGCATTGTCCTTTTGCCGCACATAGTAGTTCTTGACCTGCAGTATTGTCAAATTAGCAGGCATACATACACCATCCCTAGGATAGATACATACCATAACAGCTGTCTTTGTCTGCATGTGGGTCGCGATCGCACCCCAGTCTGTGCCAAATGCGCGGAGTAAGCCTGGGAAGTCGGTAGCTTCCGAGACGCTCCAATAGCTTGAAGCCTGCTGCGGAGTACGCATGCGGTCCGGTCCATGGCCGATATCGAACGTCGGCACATTAGCTGGCGGCGGAGGAGGTTCCGGCCTCAAGGACGGCGGAGCCATCACCTCCGATATCGAAGATGGCAGGGGCAGCGGGATCCGCTCGGGGCTAGCGAGCGACGGCTGCGCCACATGCGGCATTGGCGGCTGCATTCCGACCGGCGGCATGTCAAACTTCATCGGGATCCGCCCGATCTCACCAACACCAGACGGTGTTTGGGCCCAGTCTGGAGGGGCTTGTGCGCGAGAATTCGACCTGGACCGGTTGGTCTTTGCGGCAGGGGCGGGAGTCGGCGCAAGGGTCTGTTGCGCTGGCTTGGCGGCCTTTGTGGCGTCCTTGTCCTTTGGCACCCGCGTGCGACGCTTCTTGACCTCCGTCTTCTCGGCACCGCTGTCGTTCTTGGAGCCGGCTCCCCGGCGCGCGGGAGTAGCTGCCGGTGTTGTGCCGTCCGAGTCGGCTGCTGGAGTCGCCTCGTAACCCCACGTCGGTGCTGCGGCGCGGCGTGGCCGGCGCCGCTCTCCATTTTCTCCCGTCTCCTGCGCCTCTTCATTCTCATTCTCCGGGTTGCCCAGTTCTGACACCAAGGCGCTAGAACGCTGTTTCTTAGACTTCTTACGCTTCTTAGGCTGCCTCTTAAGCTTTTCCTTCAGATTCAGCTCCTTCTTCTTGGTGTAGTAATACTGGATGCACGCTCCGAAGTCTCGGTTCGGCATTTCGCCTGCAATCTTGCCCCATTGCTTCGGAAATTCCAGATATGCCTTCTCGAACCTCGCTGCCTCCTCTTCCGTAAAGTTGACAACAGGAGGCAGGACTTGCCATGCAGCGACGAGCCTCTCCACAGGGAGGTACCCCGTGTGGTCTAGGTAGACTTCCCTTTCGCGCTCTTCTTGGGTCCAGTACATATCTGGTATCACGGCCTCCTTTTCGCTGCGATACTTCTCTTTCTGGGCTCTCTCTTCCCGCTCCTGCCGCTCCTTTTCCTCGCGGATCGACTGCTGGATGGCGTACTCGACGTCGAGCTCGGTAGCAAAACGACCGCCTCTCCGTCCACCTTCGGGTTTCGACTCGGGCGCAGCAGCAGGTTTCCCGCCCTCTGGAGCATTGCAATGGTTGAAGTGGTCTCGACTCTTGACAGCTATAGGGTCGTTCGACATGGTAAAGCGCAGATAGTACTCGTACTTGTCCCGGTAATCACGCCTCCTCTCAGTCTGTTCCGCCAACTTGATCGTGGACTCGTCGTTGATCTGGCTCATGATGAAGGCAGTGAAACCCTCCGATGCCTGATATGCTTTGTGGACCTTTTGACTCTGGTGCCACGGACGAGCGTCAAAGTGAGGGAGGTCATCCATTGGAGGTGTAACCATATACTGCCGAACCGTTTCGATCGTGGCAAAGTCGACTTCCTCAATCTCGGTCTCGTCGTCGTCTTCATCCGCATGGCCAGGTGTCGTCACTCGTGAGGCCTGCTCATCCCCCTCCATGGGGTACGGCGATAGCATGGGGCCTTGCATGTGCGATATACCATTGGTAGCCGGTAGCGATGTCGGAAGAGGAGCCAGCACATCTGCAGCCTCGGCCGCGTCTGGCATATCCGTGTCGACTGCACCGACACTTGGAAGCGCAGGCGCTGTGATACTTGGAGGAAGGCCAGTTTCAACCTCTTCAACCTTTGGCTGTCGGTCTGGGGCTGCTGTCTCCGTCGATTGTATCGGCGCTTTCAAGTCAGAGGGAAGACCCGAGCTCTGCTCGACAGAGCTCCCGGGAACTGGCGGCTTAGAAGACCCTCCAAGGGTCGTCGTTGCGCCCAGCTGCTTCTCAGAGGCCGATAACATAGGCTGGTCAAGGTCAGGATCCCCGCCAACAGAAGGTCCGCTAGCAGAGTGTGTAGGAGCAGGGTGCTCGGTGCCAGACTGGTCAGTACCGGCCCTTGAGTCGAGAGCAGATTGTCCAACCGCATTAGGCTTGGTGAGCCATTCTCGCACCTTATCCGAAGCGGTGACTCCGCCTTCTGGACCTGGCTGGCGTGATTTGAACGCTTCGGTAATGCCTTCGCTCATGGTCGCCAGTTCCATCCCTGCTTGTGCCACCATCAATGCTTGACGTAGGGGGAGTTCAGTCTCCGTTTCATCTGCTTGTCTTCCAAGGTTCTCAACCTCCTTCTGATGCTGTTCAATTTCCCTGTCGAGGAGGAAGCCCATATCCTCATCCTCAGAGTCCGACTGTTCCGACGCCGGGGCGACGCTCTTCGGAAGGTAGGTCACTCTCACGATAGGAACACGCATTCGACTCTTCTTCGGTGGTAGCGATTCAGAAGTTGTGGCCGTCGATGGTTGTTCTTGGCCTGCATCTGTATGCTCAGATGTACGCGGCATCAAAGTATCACGGCCAGGAGCGTATCTGGTCCGGTCGTCGAATGAATGTTGGGGTGGTTTCGTGTCCCTGTCCATCGACGCACGCGTGGAGTGTGCGGTCCGATCCGTCTTCAAGGGCACCGCGTTGGATCCCGAGATTCGAATGCTTCTCCTATCAGCGGCCGTCACGAGAGACTGGGGATGCCCATCGCTACTACGAGGGCGCTGTCGCTCCGGTTCCTTGTGATCCGAGTACGGAGGTTCCTGCGGCCGGCGATCAAAATCGGGATGTTGATCCGAATGCGACGATTGTGGTCGGAATGCCAGTTGTGGTCTGCCTTGCTGCGACACAAGGCTCTGGGATCTCTGCGACTTGGGGGACTCCGGAACCTTCTTAGGGGCTATGGCCGGATTGATCCATTGCTTGCTTGATCTCTGTTGTTTCTGCTGTGCTGCCACTATCTGCGCTCGAGGGGCGGTAGGGATTGGCGGGCTTCCGGGAGGCATAGCAAGTTTGTGCGACGGGCCGGTGGGCGGCATTCTCTCGTTCACGGTGGAGTGCCCGGAAGATCCTGGCTGAGGGACCTGTCGTTCTTCGGTCAAGGCTCGAGGTCCAGTAGGGGGCGCTTTTCCTGTCAGCGACTGGGGGTCGGCATTTGCAGGCTGTCGAGTTGGGACAGATCCAAACGCAGGGGCGGATGGTGCGATGGGAGGCGGAGACATGTCTTTTGCCGTCGATACCGAGGGTTCGCGGGTGATTTGTTCGGGCCTCTGCATGGCGACATCGCGAGCTCTCTCCGGCAGCAGCTCACGCTCATTACGAGGTTCTCGATGAAGCATACGGTCGGAGTCCGGGGGATACCGATCTCCTCGATCGCGGTCCTCTCGTTCGCGGCCCCAGCCACCACGATCGTTGGAGCGGCTCCGCTGGCCGAAACGGTCGCGATCATCGTAGAAACCTCCTCTTCCGCCTCCGCGTCCACGGTCATATTCACCCCGGCCACGGCCGCGGCCCCGATCACCTCCGCGAGCATATCCGCCGCGGTAACCGGAGGGAGCAAACGGCGGATCCGAGTTCGAAGAGCCTGCCGACAATGGACCATCCCTTGACCCGCGCCGGGCTCGTTCGACGTCGACGCCAAGCGGAGGGTCACGGTTGTCGCGAAAATCCCTTCCTATAGGCGAGCGTCCTCTCCCGAGCAGTGGTGGAGAGGGTCTGCGGCCTCGAAAGCTGTCGCGGCTATCACGGTCACGGTCTCTCCAATCCCGTTCGCGTTCTCGACTTCGTTCATCTCGGTATGGCGGACGTTCGCGTGGATCGAAATCTCGGTCTCTTCCGCGGTCTCTGCTATCATCCCGACGGAATCCCCGACCGCGTCCTCGTCCGCCGCGACCCAGATATCCTCCGCCACGAGGTCCGAGCGGGGGTTCAAGAGGTCGGTCTAGTAATGCCTTTGGGCCACGTGGAGGTTCCCGTCCGGCTGGAGGCTCACGGAATCCATCGCGGTTGTTGGGGAACGGCGCACGGTTGTCGACAGTGGAACGCCTCCGGTCGCCGTCGTTGTACTGTCCTCTGTCAAATGGTGAGCGGTCTCGGGGCGAGCGAGAGCGGCGGTCTGGGCCGTCATATCTGCCGGTGTACCTGGACCTGTAAGGAGATTGGTGAGCAAAGTAGGGCCCGCGAGGAGACAGGTCACGTCGAGGAGGAGACAAAGACGGCCGACCCGGGCCGAGGAAGAACAAATCGTCAGCACGGGCGTCTCGGCCGTCGTAGTGGTATCGGGGCGGCCTCATGTAGGGTAAAGGTGGTCGTTGGCTGGACACATGATGCTGTCCAAACCGTGTGATGTAGACGGAAAAATTGAAACGGCCGAAGAGATGGAGATGAGCAGACTGGAAAACACGTACATTGCAGCAACAGGGGCAAACGCCGCCCGTTTATGCCTCCACCCGAGCCTCTAGCACGAGCATTCAAGCTTTTTCTGGGCCCCGTCCACAGTATGAACCTTGAATTACGGCGTGTCCAGTTGTCGCTGTACTAGGTTGTCAGGCAGGTCCCGCGCACAGCGTTAAGTTTCGTCAATCTCTGGAGCGCTGCTGCTAAAGTCGGGATGTGTTTCCACAAGTGGCGCCAAGAGTGGATGTTGTTGATTTTGGATGACTCGTTGGGACTTGGGACGGACAGTTGACACTGTCTCTTTGACTTCTGGAGGCGCAGAATGCAGGTGTCGCGCTGGAACTGCAGGTCGTGGTTCGGATGGAAGTACCGACGTCAAGTTCGCGCGCAGCAATCTCGGCGATGATCTGTCGATGGAAACAGACGCAGGGTTGGTAGAATAGCGAGAGCAAGACTGGAATTCTTGAGATAATAAAGGTCACGGTGTACCTGTCAAAGACTCAAAGAGGGAGCTCGAAATGGTGGTGCATGTGGAGAGTTTGTGGAGAGTCTCGAATCTCGAATGGATCCATCTTGAATTGCTTCTGTGCCAGGCCAACAAGGCGTGCCTCGGGGGTCCGTGCCTGCCTTGCGCGTGGCGCTTAACGTGAGCTAGCCTAAAACCGGCCGGCTTATACCTTGCGCTAGTCCCGTTTGGGATAAGCTTCCTTCCAGACACGATCCCGGCTTTTCGCTTGTCACACCATCAACCAAAAACTGCAAAAATTAAATGTTAGTGCAAGTAGGATCCACTTTCATTCTTCAACGTCGAATAACGCATTTAAAGAGTGTGTTTTCTGAAAGAGGAAAGGCCAGCATACTATTGTGCTCATACGGTCTACCGTAAGCTAACACTACAGTCCGGTAGCAATATAGAAGCTCACAAAGACTGTTGCGTCCATCGCTGGGGAAACGTTTAGACCTTGAAATCCGGACCCGCCTTGAAGTCTTCAAAACGCCAAGCAGCAGTAGACGGCGAGTTGAACCGAGTTGAACACCTGGACGGCAACCCCGGTCCGAGAACTTTCACCAGGAACTCATAACACCAGATCCCAAGCTTATATATTTGATCTTCGATCCATACATACCAGGTGGCACGCCACAAGGAGCCTTTCATCTCCGGTTATTTGACCAGTGTCTCACAAATGGCTTCTCCAAACCACCCCCCGGCAGCGGCCACGGACGCCGTGCTGGTCAAGTCCGTCGAGATGCCCAAAGAAGCACAGAAGGTGGAGGAGCTGGACTTCAACAAGTTCAAAGGCCGGCCCATAACGGCCGAGGACCTCTACAACGGCATGAAGCACATGGGCTTCCAGGCGACGTCCGTCGGCGAGGCCATCCGCATCATCAACGACATGCGGGCGTGGCGGGACCCCGAGACCGGGGAGAAGACGACCATCTTCCTCGGCTACACGTCCAACATGATCTCGTCCGGCCTGCGCGGCATCTTCCGCTGGCTGGTCGAGCACAAGCACGTCTCGGCCATCGTCTCGACCGCCGGCGGCATCGAGGAGGACTTCATCAAGTGTCTCGGCGACACCTACCTCTCGTCTTTCAGCGCGAACGGCGCGGACCTGCGGAAGAAGGGACTCAACCGCATCGGCAACCTTGTCGTGCCCAACGACAACTACTGCGCGTTCGAGGACTGGGTCGTCCCCATTCTGGACAAGATGCTGGAGGAGCAGGAGGCCAGCAAAGGGACGGAGAACGAGATCAACTGGACGCCCTCCAAGGTCATCCACCGGCTCGGCAAGGAGATCAACGACGCGCGGTCCGTCTACTACTGGGCCTACAAGAACGACATACCCGTCTTCTGCCCGGCCCTCACGGACGGCAGCCTGGGAGACATGCTCTACTTCCACACCTTCAAGACGTCGCCGCAGCAGCTCAAGATCGACATTGTCGAAGACATCCGGCGGATCAACACCATGGCCGTCAGGGCCAAGCGAGCGGGCATGATCATCCTGGGCGGCGGCGTCATCAAGCACCACATCGCCAACGCGTGTCTGATGAGGAACGGAGCCGAGTCCGCCGTGTACATCAACACGGCGCAGGAGTTTGACGGCAGCGACGCCGGCGCGCGTCCGGAGGAGGCTATCTCGTGGGGCAAGATCAAGCTCGACGGCGACCACGTCAAGGTTTATGTGGAGGCGACTACTTGCTTCCCGCTCATTGTTGCAAACACTTTCGCCAAGGATGCGTGAGGTTTGTCGACCTAGACACAGGCACTTCGACTGGCCTGCCGGGTCTCGGATTGGAGACCACGGCTGCATGGAGTACAGGTCGTGCGCTGCCCGGACCCTGTTGCGACTGCCCATATTCTTATGCATGGCTTCAGAAGGGCATGGCTTCAGAAGGGGTCTGGCACCATTATCCAGCGTATTGTCTTACAGGGCCAAAGCAGATTCGACGACAACAACGCCACCAGAGATGAACGGACTTTGACTCCGGGTTTGGGGGGCTACTATGACACCCTCCAGCGGGGCAAAGCCTGGCCATAGATTCATATATGATATGAGCACTCCTGGCCGAGTCTTGTGAAGCAGCCGGTCTTGCTGACAGTGTCGACTACGGGTGATGTGGCCGTCAGTCTCGCATAGCGATCCGACTGAGATCAAACGTCTGACGACTCAGGTCTCGTCATTACCCACCGGCAGTCGAAGCAGCAAGCTATATATGCATAGTCTTTTGAATAACAAGACACATTCTGTCCAATATATACAGTCTGCCCTTACAAATATTCCGCAACCCACAACGCCTGTCAATACGTAGCACATCCCATCATCAACCACAGTCCAGCTCATCCCTAAGTCTGCGGCACCGTCGCCTCCCCCTTCCCCCTCCTCCTCGCCCCTAGCACCGCCCTCCCAACAGCACTATCATTCCCCCTCCCCACCACCCCCGTAATCCACTCCCCAACATCAACAACCCCATCCAGATCCACCCCGGTATCCATCCCCAAACTCTCCAAGAAATAAACCACATTCTCCGTCGCCACATTCCCCGTCGCCCCAGGACTATACGGACAACCCCCCAACCCCCCCACACTACTATCAAAGATCCTCACCCCGTGCTCCAGCGCCACGGCCGTATTCACCAGCGCCTGCCCGTACGTATCGTGGAAATGCATGGCGACATCCTCGCTCCTGATCCCGGCACTCCTCAAACAATCCAGCAGCGCCTTCGTGCGGGGCGCCGTGCCCGTCCCCGTCGTGTCCCCCAGCGATATCTCGTCCGCGCCCATCTCCAGCAGGTCCCGCGCTATCTCGGCCACGCGGTGGGTCGAGGCGGCGTCGTCGTACCCCTCGAACGGACAGCCCAGGACGACGGAGATGTAGGCCCGCACGCGGAGGCCGGCGGCCTTGGCGCCGCTCACGACGGGGGCGAAGCGCGTGAGGGACTGGGCGATGGAGCAGTTTAGGTTTTTTTGGGAGAAGGACTCGGTTGCGGCGGCGAAGACGGCGATTTCGATGTTGGGGAGGGGGGTTGATGACCCCGCCGGGCGGGAAGAGGAGGAGGTGGTGGTGGAGGAGGACGACGGAGCAAAAGATGTCGGGTGTTGGGCGAGGATGGCGCTCGCGGCCTCGAAGCCCTTTGCGTTGGGGGCTAGGAAGGAGTAGGTTATCGGGTGCGGGGAGGGGATGCCGGGTTTTAGGATGTGCTGGAGGATTTCGCCTGATGCTTGCATCTGGACAGTGGTGAAGAGGTGTTAGCGAGATTACATGCCAGGTAGAAGGATGAGCGGCTGATGTTACCTGTGGCACCCATTTGGGGGATACGAAGGAGCCGGCTTCGATGGCTGTGAGGCCGGTCTTTGCGAGTCTTTCTATGAGATCGATCTTGGTGGCTACTGGTATGGACTTCTTCTCGTTCTGGAGGCCATCTCGCGGGCCGACCTCGACGATCTTGACGCGGTTGTCGAAGGATTGCTGGTGGGCGTCGGTCGCGGTTGCGAGGCCGCGGATGGTTCGCGGTTGGAGACGGCGGAGGAGGGATCTTCGGAGCATTGGGGCGGGAGCAACCATCTTGGGTAGCTAGTTGACAGAAGAAGACATCAGCTTGGTGTTCTTGGTGAATGGAAGTTGAAGGTGCGATGTCGTCAGCTCGTGGAGCCGAGGCGGAGGCGGAGGCCATGTCGCATAGCATCGGCATTGAGGGGTAAGCCGCACTGAACCCTAACCCTCGGGATTGCACTTACACCTGTACCATTAGTAGTAGAATTATGCCTTAACAACTTCCCGTGAATCTATCAGATGACAGGATACGATTATACGACTAATGGTTCAGAGGACCAATAGATTAGAGAAGCAATCGATTAGAGATCTGAAAGGTTAGACGATGAGACTATAAGACGACCAGTTGAAATTAGAATCTATCTTAATTCTCTAAGCGAACAAATACGTCCTCTCTCGGAACCTTTGATCTGGCGCTGATGTCAAACTCAGAATTCTGTTTGTTTTGGAAAGTGTAGAATTCGACGTTTTCCCAGCACAGAACCTGATGCACCGGTCTTGTGGCGTTCTGGACGATCTCTCCTCCTCTTCCTCCGGTATCGATGACCAGATTGATGAACAACGTTATGTTTAGGACGTAGCGCATGATTGGGAACGTGTTCAAGTACCCTGCGGCGTATAGCAAAGACAACAAACGAGTTCGGTCTTCCGCATGGGCGAGTGGCTTTGCCAGACAATATGATCTGCGACTAGGGTGTTCTTGTCCGATGTGGTCGGGATGGTCTGGGTGGTGACCCTTTCCCCAAGGGTGTTTGTCCATTTCTGGACGTTCGGGGTTCTCTGACTTCCGGTTGACTTCTCCAATGTACCTAGGTAAGGTGTTCCTGCCAGGGTAAACTTTTGGGAGTCCTCTGTCGTCAGGTTCTCTTGCTCTTGTCCGAAGTTCTCACGCCATCTGCCGTATTGTCAGAAAGCTCACTCTCGACTTACTCATCATGACGCTTTGACCTACCTCTGCTGCCGCCGCACGTTTCTTCCACTCGGCTTCGTGTTTGAGGAGAATGACGGTAAATTATATGTTACTAGGTAGCGTACGGACCGAAATCCTGTCCTCAAGCTTCCAGACTCTGGGTCTCGCCATATACTCGCGTATTCTTTCATCAGGACAATATCGGGAAGTGGTGATCCTGGGGCGAAGATGGTGCGTTGAACGTCGACTTCTGGACGTTGATCTGCCATGAACTCTTCGAACCAACGCTTGATCATGCCCAAGATTCGCTAGGTGTCGTGAGAAAATATCTTTTTGGAAATCGTTCGATTTTGCTCTGCCTGTGGCTCCAAGCCATTGCGAATCGATCCGCTCGCTGCCTTGCACCTCTCGTGGCGACTTGCTTTGCCCCGTCGAGCGGTGCCATGGTCGGCAGGTGTTGTCGTAGGATGGTGCCTATCACACGATACTGCGCTACTTGGGCGGCAAGGGCTGTGGCTGACATCGCTGTGCTTCGATCCACACCTGGTTCATCTCTCTGGGTCTCCGCCACTGGCTGTTATCAACTGATATCTGAAACCGGGAAAGAAAGGCCGCTCTCCATCAGCCCTCGCGTCACAAGAACTGGTGAATCTGTCGTGAAGGGGCCCCAGGGGGTGGTAGCCTTGGTCTCAACACAGCTTAGGACCGCGATGAACTTCTCAAGTCCTCAACTCAATTCGATAGTCACAAGGAGACAGAAAGAAAAGAGGTGGAGAGGGAGAGGAGAGGAATCACGATACAGAAAGAAAGAGATGGAGAAAGAGGGCAGGAAAATAACCTCTTGGTCCAACATGTGTTGGTTCATGGCTGAGGAGGAAGGTACGTGGGTGTAATATACGTTGGCTTATGACTAGGGAGGAAGACATATTGGTCGCCATAAAGCTTTGAACTCAGTAAGAGGTACATAAGGTATGGTAAAGCACCCAAGGAGGTAGGTAAGGTAAGGTACCTGTGATATGATCCCATACAACAGGCTTGGTAACCTGGATATGTTACCGTATGACATTGGCATGCTTTACGAGATGAGTTTTCTCAGAACTAGAGGATTCCAGTTCTGGTTTGCTTTTTGACGTTCGTCTTATGACGAGGTTGCTTTAGACTAGACTCCGTCAGTGATGGTTAGTTTGCTGTGATGCCACTAGCATGATTTTCGAGATAGATCCTATGAAACATACAACTATTTTAGTTGATGGTTTCCAACTCTCCATGGAATACGTACCACCCTTAATACTGATGCTATAGGTACCGCCTCCGCCTCCACCTCAGCTTAAGAAGCTGGTACCTTCAGCCAACAACTTCAAGGCGTCGATAGGCGTAAGTTGTCCTTCTCTGTCTCGAAATGTTGTTGTCGCGAAGTGCTAGCCCTATCTTGCAGCTGACGACCACTGGTGGCCATTAACGATATTATGTCCTGGAGAAGTTCATCGCGGTCCTAAGCTGCGTTAAGTTATCACTGTACATCTTCGCCCCAGGATCGCCACTCCCGATGTCGTCCTGGTGAAGGAGTACGCAAGGTCTATGGCATATGGCGAGATCTAGAGTCGGGAAGCTTGAGGACAGCATTTAGTTCCGTAGGATTTACCGTCATTCTCCTCAAACACCAAGCCGAGTGGAAGAAGCACTCCTACGGCTAGGTGTCTTTTGCGGAGGTCATTCTGTATTGTGTCAAGAACGAGCACGAGCAGAGAGGATCAAATCACAGTCTACAAACATGGTGACTCGTGAATCATTACACGACGTATAATATCGTACATACAGACCACTACATATAAAAACAAGAAGATTCCGTGCTTGGGACTCAGAGCTCCCCCGGTCTAAAGTAGGCTAGACTGAAGTCAAACTCAATGAAAGGGGTATCGTCACGCGTAGACAACAAACGCCTCGAGGGAAGTCCTGGACACCCCACTGGTGTACCGTCGCAGGCGCAGACATCCGCCAACCCGAGCCGGTTGGGTGGAAGTGATTATCGCAAGGGACTCCAAAAGTGGTGCCGTGTCCCAGCAGAACGCCGTCCATGAAGGGAAGCCTGAAATACAATGCGGGAAGCGGTCGTAGATGCCATGGGAGCAGCGCCGTAATCCAACACCGCAGTCAGAGGCACTCCGGACAACCAGGGCAAATCCCCCCCGGAACAATCCATACACCGTCCGCGAACAAACCACCACAAGCACAACCGCACCGACCAGCATTCCCGCTCCCAACCGCTCGCCACCCACAACTTCTCAGCCCCGCCCGCGCCCGCCCCTCCCCGAACCAAACCTCTCCCTCAAGAACCTCGCAACCTCCCCATCAACCGCAATCCGCCGCAGATCCGACGCGCTCCCCCTAACCTCAAGCGTGTCCAGCGACCGCGCGCTCGACAGCGCGACGTACACCTGCCCCTCGGCAAACGCCCTCGATAAATCCACCACCACCCGGTCGAGCGTCATGCCCTGGCACTTGTGGATCGTCATGGCCCACGCCGGCGCGAGCGGCACCTGCGTGCGCGCCACGTAGCTGTACGGCCTCTCGTCGCCCAGCTCGACGACGGAGCACTCGGCCACGATGGTCCGCCTCACCCCATTGTGGAACCTGACGCGCGGCCAGCCCCTCCGCACTTCTCCGCGGGAGTCGACGAACTCGGCCCCCGGCCCCCGGATGAAGGCGTGCAGCAGCGCCTCCTTCATCTCGGCGCGGGCCCCGTAGATGACGCGGCTCCCCGAGCCGCCTCCGTCGCCCTTGACGTGCGCCTTGGGCATCATATCGGGCCTGTACTCGTCGAACCGCTCGACCACGCCCTGGCTGCCGTTGCAGAGGCCCGCGCGCAGGTCGAGGTTGGTCAGCAGCACCACCAGCATGCCCACCTTGAGCTCCACGCGCTCGTCGAACCGGTGGTCCGCCAGGCCCTTGAGAGGAGGGGGTTGGGTCTCCGGCCACCGGGAGTGGCGGTCGCGGGCCTTGGGCTGCGTCTTCCACCTGAGGTTGCCGGGCGTGTGCGGCATCCAGGCCTCCGTGTCGAGGCAGAAGTATGTCCGGGCGGGGCTGGGAAGCTTCAGGAACTCGGCCTGGTTGATGCGGTTCACCTCGGCGCGCGTGGCGCGGAGCTGCGTCGGGTCCGGCAGGTCGTCGTCGTCGTCGGCGAGGTCGTGGTCCATCAGGGCGTCGACGTCGGCGTCCGAGAGGCCCACCCCGGTGCGGCACTTTTGCAAGATGTCGACGAAGGCCTGGTCGCTCTGCCGGTGGACCCGGGTCAGCTGCACGTGGGCGAAGGCGCACTCGGCCCAGGCTTTGCTGCGGAAGGCCCACTTGTCGGCGTCGAGGAAGGGCCCGTGGCGCATGGCGCAGTCGTAGAACCTGTCGCCTTTGTCATTGAAGTCGTCCCTGAGCTCCCGCCCGCAGGTGATGCAGTGCTGGAACGGCCTGACGGGCGGCAGCTGGCAGGAGTCGCCGGTCACGACGACCTGCACGCCGCCGAAGGGTAGCGGGCTGCCCAGGGAGTCCTTCATGACGGCGTTGAGGCGCTCGAGGTGGTGGTTCTCCACCATGCTGATCTCGTCGATGACGAGGACGTCGGTGGCGCGGAAGCGCTTGAAGACCAGCTTGGCGTGGGCGTCGGCCCGCAGGACCGCGAGGGGCTTCTTGTGCGAGTCCGGCGTCCAGCCGGCGTACGTCCACGTCGTGGTGCCGTTGACCTGCAGGGCGGCCCGGCCGGTCGGGGCGACGACCTTGACTTCCCTGCCCGTGGCGCGCAGGCGCTTGGTGAAGGCCTTGAGGACGGTCGACTTGCCGCAGCCGGCCGAGCCGGTGTAGAAGACGTTCCTGCCGCTGAGTATCAGGTCTACCAGCTCTTGCTGCTCGGCGCACAGCGGCGGCTCTGGCTCGTCGTCGTCATCGTCGTCGTCGTCGTCCAGGGGGATGTAGGAAGGCGCTGGCGTGCTGAGAGAGGTGTCAAGGCCGTTGGGCCGCACTGGAATAGTGACGGAGCGAGCGGCGGAGGCCGGATCCGGAGCTTGGGCGACGTACGCAAAGTGGCTCAGATTAGGGAGATGCCTGGCTGAATCGTCGGGTCGACTTGGAAGGGCCGTGTTGTCTTTGGCGCGACGGCCAGCCGCCGAGAGAGCTTTGGCTGCCTGTAGGCCTGACATGGCTGAGTCGTAGGGTCGACTTGGAGAGGCCGTGTTGTGGTTGGCACGACGGCCAGCTGCCGAGAGAGCTCTGGCTGCCTGTAGGCCTGGTATGGCTGATGGGCGGAGAGACATGTCCACAATCCTGAATGAGACATACTCGTCTGAAGCAGCTTCAAGCGCTCTTGCTGACACATGGTCATCTGAAGGCTTGTGCATTGTTGCGCGAGCCGACGAAGAGGGCTGTGACCGACGGCTGGATCGGGGTGCAGCTTCATCGTCGGAACTGACGAGGTCGATCACATGTCTGGCAGGCGCTGGTTTCTGACGAGAGCTGGGGTTGGAAGCGACGCCGGTGGGTTCAAAGTAATTGGTCAAGCTGTTGACCTTCGGTGTGGACTTCTGTCGTTTGCCGTGGCTGTTTGAATCCCGGTCCTTCAGTGGCCTGCCCTTCCGCTTCTTGCTGGCGGGTGTCATTGTCGCCTGAGAGATATCCTTTGGCTGCCTCGGGACACTGGGGGGGTTTGGAGTAGCTGGAGCAGCTGCGAGGTTCCAGTTAGGGCTTGAATACACAGGAGGGAGGGAATATGCTAGCTGGACTCACCACTGCTAGCGGAGCGACTGCCGCTGCGGCCAAAGTCGTAAAAGAAAAGCTCCGAGTCATCCATATTTGCTCGCATGCTAGAGGCAAGGCAAGGTGATTCAGGCAGGTTCTCGCGAAGGACGCGCTACGACGCGCTGCTACCCCGGGCTGCGGCTGATGGTTTAATTGGCACTAACCCCTCGCCCAGGGGGCTTGAATGCTATAATCAAACGTTGGTAAGAAAAAGAAATGCAATGCAATTGCAGATCAGTGAACCATTTTGTAACTTCGATTGTTGCCGTCGGATCAGCAACGGCGAGAAGTAGCCTGCGTCTGGATGTGGAAGAGTGTATGTCTCGGTGCTAGACCGGTGAAGTCATCGTGACATGAAGGTTACCGGTACTTCTGTCATATCCTCAGTGCATTCGCAACAGAAAATCTTCTGTTCCCACCTTCTTCGGCGAACAGATCATTTGTGATAATCGCAGAACCTCAACGTTGTCTATCACACAATACTGACAGCGTTCCTTTCGATGCCCAATTTACTCGTTTCAGCCAGGAAGCACTTGCTTCCACGGACAATGGCCTGAGTTCCTCGGCTCGTTCGACCAAGAACAGCCTCTCGCGCCATATGAGGTGCGGTTTGGTGTCCCGCTCCCTGCACAGAACCGCCAAAGACGTGATCATGGATGCGCCAGAGACTCTCGTCCCTGTGAACCGTCGTGTCGGCGACAAACACGACAAGCAAGGACATTGATTCAGGCGGCACCATGGCAGGAATCGACTAAACAGCACAACCGTCTCTGCGCTTGCTGCCCTTGACGGCGTGTCCTGCCTCAAGAATGCTGTCAGCGACAGTAAACGAACAGCTTGAAGCCATCACACAATCCACAAAACCATGATTCCATCTCTTGTTTATTCAGGGATACTCGTTCGAAGAATCCGAGAGTGGCGCTGTTATCATGATTCAACTCCTTATCGTACAGTGAGTGATACACGGTTGTGAAGCGGCGAAGCCGGACTAAAACTGGAAAGTCGGCATGTTGACGCTGAGTAACCACCTGGCACCAACCGCCCGCAGCGATAAGGCCCACAGCGATACGGGGCAGCCCCTGTGGTTTAGTGGGGTATCTGTGACATCATCAGCGCAGCTGTCCCAAAGCGGTCCGGGTTGTCCGGCATGTGCCCGGAGGCTGGCAGTTGACAAGGACGACAACATATTTACTTGATCCGGCCCTTGGCACTTTCAATTCCTCACTGTATTTCCGACGACTATCCATCCCACTCACTTCTTCTTTTTCTGTCTTGTTTACGTTTGCTTGACGATACCCAATCAACCACCATGAGTACACAAGGCACCAAGCTGGAGCAGGCGCGCGCCATGCCGCCACGGCCCAAGGGAGCGATCGAGCTCTACAGCCCGACGTACTTTGCAGCATGCACTTTAGGAGGAATCATCGGTCAGTAGCCCTCGCCTACAGCTCAATTGGGCCGAGCCATTGGAAGTTTAGGAACAGCCACTGACTCTCCCCCCCAGCCTGCGGCCCAACCCACACAGCCGTGACGCCCCTGGACCTCGTCAAGTGCCGCCGCCAGGTCAACGACAAGCTGTACAAGTCCAACATGCAGGCGTGGCGCAAGATCTTCTCCGAGGAAGGCTTCCGCGGCATCTTCACGGGCTGGTCCCCGACCTACGTCGGCTACTCGCTCCAGGGCGCGGGCAAGTACGGCTTCTACGAGGTCTTCAAGAACCTGTACGGCGACCGCCTGTTCCCCGACGCGAACAAGACCCTCATCTACCTGGGCGCCAGCGCCTCGGCCGAGTTCCTGGCCGACCTGGCCCTGTGCCCCTTCGAGGCCATCAAGGTGCGCATGCAGACCACCGTGCCGCCGTTCGCCAAGACGCTGCGCGAGGGCTGGACCAACGTCACGCGGAAGGAAGGGATCGGGGGCCTGTACAAGGGCCTCTACCCGCTCTGGGGCCGCCAGATCCCCTACACCATGGTCAAGTTCGCGTCGTTCGAGTCGGCCGTCAACGCCATCTACCACGCCATGGGCACCAAGCCCAAGGAGGCGTACACCACGCTGCAGCAGACGGGGGTCAGCTTCCTCGCCGGCTACATCGCCGGTGTGGGCTGTGCGGCGGTGTCGCACCCGGCAGACGTGATGGTGTCCAAGCTGAACGCGGACCGGGCGCCGGGCGAGAGCGCCATGAAGGCCGTGGCCCGGATATACGGCAACATCGGCTTCAGGGGGCTGTGGAACGGCCTGCCTGTGCGTATCGGGATGATAGGCACGTTGACGGCCTTCCAGTGGCTAATTTACGACAGCTTTAAGGTGTCGATAGGCGTAAGTTGTCCTTCTCTTTGTCGGAATGTTGTTGTTCAGAAGTGCTAACCCTGTCTTGCAGCTGCCGACCACTGGTGGTCATTAACGATGTTATGCCTGGGGTGGATTGTATATAGACTTGCGTGGGATGTTTTTCGTCAGGCGTACGGCATTACGCAGTAAGCAGCCAGTCCATGTTATAGCGTTGCTTGGATGTGCAAGATCAGACAGGTAACAGTGTAATGCAGCTTCTAGTATTAGATAATTACCTGCAACTTGCCATTGCTACATGATATGATGTGCCGTCTCCGGCAAAAGCACAGATCCTCGCCCGCAGTTCTTAAAAACCAGCAAGACCTCACACACATCCCCCATGGTTCATTATTGCACGTCTGGTGGCCGGGGCGACATCACTCTCGCTGTCAATCACTGTCGGCCACCTCGTCCTTTCCGTGCGCCTCGTGCGTCTTGCATACGGCCTGGGTTGGTGAACAAAGTCGGCATTCAACTTCGCGAGGGCCGGCACCTGGTGCTCCTCCGCCAAATGTTCCATGACTTCCAAGGCCGTCGTCTTCACCGAACTTCAGCAGCGGCCTTTCGAGCCAGCTTGACGCTGGGCTTTGGCCTTCTTGATTTTCCACGTTGGCGGACTTTACCGTCGGGGGCAGTTGTACATCGTCGCCGACCAGAATAGCACTCCAGTGGTTTGTCACTATGACCTGCTGTGTCGAGTAGCGTCTATGTAATTCGATGTGACTCGGAGTCCTGGTTATAGTAGGATACTGTAGGTGCTCACATTCCATATTACCAGGAGATGGGTCCACAAGTCGACGGGAGCGGGGAGGTTGAGAACGTCCTGTCCGGTCCTCGAAGAGATCATTGATAGCCGTAAGCGAGTCGGCCAACACGCTTCGGCAACCTAGCAGGATCGGTACTGCGGTTGCTGAGAACGACGATGGTATAGGAACACAGACGTGGGTGACAAGGGCATGTTACGCGCAACCGGCAACCCACGGTCCCTTATATCGACGAGGTGATATACGATATGGTTCCTGTGGAAGAGCAGCCTGGGGAGCGTTTGCAGTTGATCAGAGATTGGTGTTGTCGGATTGTCGTAACAAAATGGACAGAACCGAGGCACAACCTGCCTTCCTGCCACTATGCCTCCAAATCGAGACTCCTTGATCAATGTGCGTATGGGCGTGTCTTGACCATTCGTGCGGAGCCGTCAGCCAAGTACCGCAAAGCTCACAGTACTACTGTACCTGGGCCTTCAGAAGTGTGGTAACCCGATGAACATCCCCGGTGCATCTAGAGCCAATGGCATAGCTGGAGACGAATTTATTACGGAATCCCCTCTGAATCCTCTCGGCACTTTGCAAGGCAAAAGGTGATGCTCAAGAAAGACATTCCACTTCCCAGGATACTGTTGATCTCCGCCTTATCTACTAGATTTATTGCTCGGCTGTTGTAGTGCCGGGGCAGGACTGGCCGCGTCTTGGCTAAAGAGAACGTCAGCTGGAGCACCCCTTGCTTGGCTGGGTGCTTTCTCTTACCTCTGTATCCCTGCTACCAGAGTATGGCCTCTCTTGAACCAGTCGGTTGCCTTTGAGCCGTTGACGATGAAACGCGGCGTCATATCATGGGGCACACGTCTCATGACCCGCGCGGGTCTTCCCACCTGTGCTCCTTTCACTTGCTCCTCTCCCTCTTGCTTCTTCCCTCTTCGGCCCCCCTATCGGGAAGACCTCCGATCACTCCATCACCGCTTCGTCCAATCGTTCCATCATCGCTTCATCTAACAAATCGACCCATCGTCGCTTCATCCAATAATCGGTCCATCGTCGCTTCGTCTAATAATCGCTTCATCATCGCTTCATCATCGCTTCGTCTAATAATCGCTCCATCATCGGTATGCCTATCAAAGCAAGGTCTTCACCGTCAACGTACCGAAGCTGTTCAGGACACAGGCAACAACTCGGGTACAGCAGTTAGGGTCGATCACTCCGAATAGGAGTGCCAATGCTCCACAGACTATTTCTGCCGAGGGTCGCTTAGAGGCTCAGCTGCGCCAAGATCAAATGTCAAAGATATTTTGGATGCCAGGGCCCGAGCTCATATATTGAAGCATACGACACTCAGAGCGGCGGAAAAGAGCAACGACGACTTGTGAAAGTCGTTCATCGCGGCACACAACGCGTATCATGGTGCTAGGCGAGCGGCGGACCGAGAGATCTTTCGGAAGGAGAGAGACTCATCGACGAAGAGTCGCCTCGCCTCACAGGAATGTCAATTTATGTCCTGTGGATCAGGGGTTGACAGGGGCACATTCATTCAATGCGTCAAGGTGTTCAGCACGCTAGTCGAGAAGGCGAACCGCGTTCGGAACCACGTGCGCTACATGGAGAAGACGTTGGGCGACGGTCAAAGGGTCCTGCAATGTTACTTTGGAGACTGTGCGGTCAACCCTGGCAGCCAGAAGAGCAGGGAGGGCACCGTCTTCACCTCGGAAGAAGAACGGCTGGGGCACTTATGGGATCAAGCCAGCCGATCAATTAGAACACTCGGGCGATAACCAGTCATATGGTTGACAAGGCGACCCAGACAGACAACCTTGATATTCCGACGCAACCTCGGTCAACTTCGGAAGAAGTGGAGATGTGGATGGCCGAGAGTGCCAGTGCGTACGCAACACCACGGCGGAATGCGTATGCTGACAGTCGGCCTTCACTCCGTGCATGCGTTGGAGTCTTTACAAACTAAGAACCAGCTCCAGTTACAATGGAGAGTCGTACATCGAAGGAGTGGCTTGAGCGCCATGAACCCAATCGAACAGGTGTGGGGGAAAATGAAGGGATATCTTATATAGGGACTTCAAAAACCTTGCTTTTCCTCACCAGTAGCGAGGTCAATATACAACAGTTCGTTGCGGCCCTAAAGTTATCTCAGCTTCAGACCATCTTTCCAAGGCGTTTTTTTCGGTCAGGGGGAGGGCGTAATTGTAGCAGTAGTTATTCGGCCTACGGCCAATAGGGAATACTAAAACCTCACCTAAATACACCACCTACCTATTTTACTAGCTAAATTCGTACTTAGCGCATTTTGGTAATTTAACCCACTTCTCTTTAAGACGCCTTAGAAAAAGGTCTAAGTTTAGGATATAGTCCTTTACTAAATTAGAACGATAGTCCCTATACAAATCGTCGCTTAACGCTAACTTTACTCGCGAATTTCTCTATACTTAGAAGGCGTACGGCTACGGGACGTATACTCTAAGGATCGTAAGATTCTAGAGATTCCAATAGTATATATATAATATAGTACTAAATAGTACTTCCTATTAAGATCGGGGCCCGCGGCTAGGGAATATTAGAACGACATTTTAGCTTCGATCGAACGCCCTCAAATAGGATCGCTTCCTACGCTCTAATCTAGCCTAAATTTAGCTCGGAGGATATCCTAAGCCGTAGCAATCTCCCTATATAATTGCCTTCTTCTTATAGGCTTTGGGTATTAAGCCGTAGCCCTAGATCCTTAGCTACCCTACTAGGGTACCTTATTAGGAACAGAGACCGTAATTAGGCGTACATCTGTAAACCGCTAGGCTCGAAGGGTTAGGGTAAGTCCCTAAGTAATACGGCTTACTCGCAGAGGCTAGGGCAGGGCCTAGAGCGTAGGTGCAGCCCTAGAGCAATCTACGCATAGAAGCTACTATACTCGCGGCCCTACAACGCGCCGGGCACTTACCATAGCTAGATAAAAGCTATACCGTTAGAATACCTAGATTAAAGGCTACAAGTTAGTATATAGGTTTAATAGGCGCGGGTATAGAGATACTTTACGGGTACGGCTCGTAGTTAAGTATAATTATATGTAGAAAGTAGAAAAAGCGTCGCCTTAATCTAGTAAAGGCCTACATCCTAAACTTAGACTAGTTTGTAAGTATAGTCCGTAGTATAATATAATTAGCTGAAAAATAGTAAGTGTAGTCTATACGTTTGATTTAGCTACAATAGGAAACACTAGGATCATCTAACTATAATAGGAAATACTACATGATATATATACACCCACAGGTTAGTCTGAATCTGAGATGACCCTAAAGGTGGCGTGCGAGGGGATCCCACAGAGCCTTAAGTATTGACGGGCCGATCGACGCAATTGGGCATTGAGTCACGGAACTACCCTGGGTTGAGAGGTGGTGATTTATTGAGGCTGAGGTCCAGGGCTTCGAAACGAGCCTACTGCTGTGGTTATAGTGGCTGTTTTGGTTTAATTGCGTGTAAGTGAAAATGGTGGTGGGAATGTCGGGTGGTTGGGCGATATGGGGTCACCCAGACTTTTGACTATTTAATGCGCACCCTACGATCGCGGCGGCGACCCCTCCCACGTCTACCCAGGGTCTCCCGCATATGTCCAGGGGGCTCCCACATCTACCCAGGGCCTCCCACCTCTTTCCAGGGCCTCCCACCACATCTCCCCAGGGCTCCCACATCTAAACAGGGTCTCCCACAGCTACCCAGGGTCACCCACAACTACCCAGGGTCTCCCACCTCTCCCGAGGAATCTCCCACTTCTCCCCATGGTCTCCCGCATCTACCCAGGGATCTCCCTCATCTATCCAGGGTCTCCCACCTCTGCCCACCTCTAAACAGGTACTCCCATATCTAAAGAAGGTTTCCCATCTCTCTCAAGGATCTCCCACCCCTCCCCAGGGATCTCCCACATTTCCCCAGGATCTCCCACATCTGTCCGGGGATCTCCCACCTCTCCTCATGGTCGCCCACATATTTCCAGGGTCTCCCACATCTACCCCTGCCGAAGCGGCACCAACGAGCTAGTATCACTATCCGCCACCTCCCGCTCACTCTTAACACTAGCCCCCTCACTCACCACCTCCCTCCCGGCCAAGAGCAAGGACACAACCTAGTCATCGGGGACTTCAACCTCCATCTGCTCAAGATAAGTCCTTCGGCAGAGAAGAGGACAGGGGAATACGACAAGCAAGCCCTGTTGCTGGAGGGGCTTATCGAAACCCATGACCTCAGATGCATCACCACACCAGATCTGACCACGTGGACGCGGGGTGAGGATACTCCAAGCTCGACCATTGACTTGGCGCTTGCTGGAGACGTGATGAGGCAGCGATTGGTGGGATGGTCTCAGGTCAACAACTTGTTCGGGAGTGACCATCGCATGATCACGTTGGTGTTAAAGAGCCCGTACTCTGGCAACCAAGAGATTACGATTCGACCAGGTCGACCGAGCCGAGTTTCGACAATATGTGTTGGACCACCTAGCGGACCGGTGTGTCGATGCAGCCTCCCCGGAGCATTATGATCCGGAGCCGTCGAAGGAGGAACTCAACGAAGTGGTCTCGCACATTAATGAGGCTGTCTTGGCTGGCATAGGCGACAAGGTTCCGACGACCTTGGTGCGTCCCACGTATAGTTTGCCACGGGAGGACATTGCTCGCTGGAAGGTGAGGCTGCGCCAGGCTCAGGAAGAGCATGAGCGGAAGCCAAGCGACCAGACAAAGGAACTCCTGGATGATTGTCGGCGCAAATATGGTGGTCAGGGTCAACGCAGATTTCGCATGTATCGCTTCGACCTGAAACACCGCACTGGACCCCGGCAATTGCATGGCCGGTTCAAAGCCGTACGGTTAAGCTTCCTGCCCAGGGCCATGAAATTCATGGGTGCCCTGAGGGAAGGGGAAGACAGCGAAACTGCGACCATTTTCACCAAGGAAGCAAAGATCAAGGCTTGCGCTGTCGTCCCCCCAAGACGAAAGACGGGGTCACTCCAAAGAAAGAAGAAATCCCTGCCCCCCAGAATCTCACGGTCCCAAGACGCGAGGTCCGAAGGAACTCACAGACATTCTCGTGTGTTGTTACTCCGGAAGAGGTCAACAAGATGTTAAAGTCCCTCGACCCAAAGAAGGTGGCTGATGCAACAGGGGTGAGTAACCGGGCGCTTCGCCTCCTTGCAGCCGATGGCGACGAGGATCTCACCTTTTTTATTATCAAGCCCATCTCTTCACGGCCTCCCTTTCCAGTGGCTACTTTCCTGAAGCTTGGAAGCTTGCGCGGACCCTGATGCTCCCTAAGCCAGGCAAGACTCGATATGATATCATCAAGAACTGGCGTCCTATTGTTTCCCTCAAATCAGTAGTCGGCAAAGTCTTGGAGAAGATTGTTTGTCACCGGTTATTTGACTCAAAAACGATCGAGCATCACCTCCTCCCATGGAACCAGTTCGCATTTAGCGGCCGATCTACCGAAACCGCCCTACAATTCAACTTCGACTACGTCTACAAGGCCTGGGCCATTTGTCACTCTAGTGTCGCATATGTGCCTCGATATGGCATCTGCCTATGATAGATTTGTACGACAAAAGCTTCTCGACATTCTTTCACACAAGGGTCTCCCCGAAAACCTGCTCCTTTGGCTCGCGTCTTATCTATCCAACCGGTGTACAACCATGACGATCCCTGGTTTCGACAGCAAAGAAGAGTTTTACGTCAACGTTGGCATAGCTCAGGGTAGCCCCCTCTCGTCTATCCTCTTCGCCTTCTACACTTCGCCTATCCTTGAGTATTTCAGTACGCTGAGGACTGATGGCCCTGGAAACCTTCTTGACGTCGATTTTCTGTGCTGGGCATTCGCGGATGACTTCAAGCCCCAGGCAGGCGCCTCTGGTCCAATGGTTTCCAACGAAACTGCGACATGCTGAAGCTCCTGCATGAGAAACTGATTGCCAATTTTGGCAAAACGGCAGAATCAATGGTACCATTGATCCCCCGATCCTCGTCCGGGGATGAAATGAGTGAGGTTCCTTCTGGGAGCCAAGGTGTCGTCACGGGGCTTGACGTCGAATTTGGCCCCCACAAATATGCTGTCCTTCATTACCGTCGCGGTGCGTCGCCTGGGTCAGAACAGCATTTTCCCTTCCCGGACATCCCAGGGTTGACCCAAGATGTTGTTAAGCATTTTACTGACTCTTCATGCTTGGGGTCATTGTCGACAGCGGATTAAAGTTTTATGTAAGAGACTCAAATGCATGTAAGCACACCTTATCCTCTATTTTGGTGCAAAAAACGGAAAGATTCTTACTAACCAACGCGGCAGATCAAGGCACGAGTTTGAGTCTTAAATATTCTCTACGCCAAAAGGCTCGCAATGACGACGTGGGGTTTGAGCGTGGTCCAAATGCGTCAACTGTTCTTCACCCAGATCCGGTCCATCATATCATATGCATGTGCCGCCTGGTTCGTCTACAGCCACGCGACTAAATCCGACATGAAATTTGCCCTTCAGCAGAAAGCTCTGAAGGTTCTGGAATCGGTGTATCGTAAGTGCCTTCTACACATCTCGGGAGCGTTCCGCACCACGAGCTCGGCTGTACTCTGCAGGGAGCTCGACATCAAACCGCTCCCAATATGGCTCGAGGAAGTCTGCTTGGTGAAACGAGCCGGAAAGATATGGCTGAGTGAGCAGTGGGGAGGTGGACGAATCACTGACCCATGGATGGCCGGCATGAAGCTTGGTCGAGTTTCCAAGCCCGGCATCCCCTGATCATCGATGACAAAGAACATCCGTATTCCACTCTCGTGAACGAAGCCAGAAAGTGCGGCAGCGATGCACTTATGGCCTATAAGATCGTCAACGGCGACAATACGATTGTCAAAGATAACGAGTTGCAACGGAGGTTTCTGGAAACCCCAAAATTGGCCAGGAGGTGGTTGCGGAAGGAGGCCAGCAAACGTGCCGAGAGCCAGGCGAGCACTTGGTGGCAAGACGAGCAGGAGGCACACAGGGCGCGAAACCCAGGCCGTATGGCCGTTGCCTTGAGCGGCCCATGGGGGCGTGAGCAGTTCAAGCTGTACAAAAACAAGAACCTCGACCGAGCGCAGACGTCAATGCTGATCCAGTTGCGGAGCGGACACATCGCTTTGAAGGCCTATTTCAAGGACCATGGTGTAAGTCCATCCTCTCCCCCCCTCCCCGGAAAGCACTCTTTGTCGTTCTTGAGCTGACTCAAAATCAGCTTCTGGACCAGAACGCTTCGCCGGCATGCTCTTGCGGTCATAGGGTCGAGACGGTGAGGCATGTCCTCCTCGACTGCCCCCGTCTGGCAACGCCGAGATACACCCAGTTGACCCAACACCCCAAGGTGCGCACTACCGACCTGCAGGAGCTGCTATCGGTTCATGCCGACCAGACGACGCGATGGGCTATAGTCCACCTGGACCTCGAGCAGTTCAAGCACCTAAAGGACAAGCACAGATACAAGATTCAATGACAAACGGCATGCCATTCTTGCCACGCATCAAGGTCGAGGTTCTGTTCATTGGTCGGTACTATGCCTTCACCCAGGACGCCTGGCGGCCGACTGTTGACGGGATGCCGCAATCGTCTGGAAGACGAGAACGTAAGGTCGCTCCTTGGGGGAGGCCTATCACTGTGACCGTCGTGGGCGTTCGACGTTAAACTACCATCCCCTACTGTGGCATTTACTGTGGAAACGGAACCAATTCAATTATCACGATCTAGAACTAATCAACAGGTACGAGGCCTAACCTCTCCTCCCCTTTCCCGCTCCCTGCCCTCATACCCTTCTGCTATCTAGCTTCTTCCCCCCCCTGCGCTCGACTGGCAAAAGACAAACCTCCCGGACTAAGCGCGTCCAGCAGCAGAAACACCGACCGAGCCGACCACACCTTCCCACGACAACCTCGACTCGGTACTAACAAAGGCAGGTGAGTTGAGTCCCCGAGCGAGGGTCACCCAAATGGAGGGAGCCATTCCCCCCCCCTCCCCATGCGCTCCACTGACCCTGGGATTCGTCGAACTCATAAGCGGCACAGATGACATTCTCGGGCACGTCCCCCCTCCCCCCTCTCCGTAAGTGGGATGCCACTTCCCCGTACCTCGAGGGGTTGCAGGGGTCGGCGGGAGAGGCTTCCGGGAACAAGTGTCTAATACTGATCCGTCTCGCCAGCACAGGTCCTTCAACTCTTCCTCTTCGGCTCCAACGCGGCCTCCAACACGGGCACGGCCTTCACCCAGAAGCCTCGCTCTGCGGCACCCAACTCGGCCCAATCCCTCTTGACCAGGCTGCGGAGCCGGGTCGCGTATCCCCCCATCTCTTTCCGCCGCTTCTTATCGTCTCGAGCGATCGCGTCGAGCACCTCAATCAACAGCTCGATCGCGGCTGTCTCGTCAATTGCCCCGACCGGTTTGGGGAGGTGGATAGGGAGAGGCACGGCCTCCCACTTGCGCGTGGGCACCAAGACCTCGCTCGGTTCGAGTACAAGCCCCCCCCCCGCCCCCCCCCCCGCCCCCCGCCAAATTTGTATCACAAATGCGGAACCGCTGACTGTCTAGCGGTAGCAGTGGAGCGGTCCATCGCGGCCACGGTTCTGATCGGAGGGTTAGCTTCGCGACAGCTTCGACGGTATGTACGTCCTCTCTCCAATTCCGGGTTTTTCTTTGCGACGCATCGCTGATAAGAAAGGGTGTGACCAGCAGAGGGTGCCACTTGCCAGCGGTTTTTGCGGTTGTTGGATTGTAAGGAGTCCCGGGGTTGCTTGGCGGTAACGTTTCCGGCCCTTTCTCAACGATGAGGACGTGCCCGAGCACCCGACTGACTTTGACGAGAGTGCAGTGGTCTTTGCAATCGGTTGGACGCGGTTGACGGAGGTGGTTGAATCAATCGGTAAGCTGCTCCCACGTGTTTCCATACTACCGTATCGGAGGGCCAACGGTGGCTCGCTAACGTGGTAGCTTGGAGGTGCAAAGCGTGGCAAGTCTTGTGTGTGTGAGAGAGTCCCAACTGGCAGGCAGGCAGGTTTGTGCGCGCATGCCTTGGTATCCGAGGCATACCGCGACCGAGATGCGACCGAGACTGACATCGACGAGTGCACAGACTGGTTTGCAGTGGTTGGTTCGGGCGATTGATGGAAGTGGTGGAATCAATCGATGTAGAGATGGGAAGACTTG